>VZRO01007277.1:1168743-1229963 GCA_013397915.1 Daphoenositta chrysoptera | reverse complement strand
ATAAAGTCACTCCAAGACAGTGTTAAATATTGAACTTTGCTATATATAAGTTCAAGATACTGGTTTGCTTTTCTTTTTCTCCTCAAGTACATTTATTGGAGATATTTTCACTTGTAGTGCTCTGGAGCTTTGCTCCTTCCTATTTCAGATGCTAATAACTGCTGAAAAGGTTGTTGAAAAGTTTACTTTGCTGTACAGGTGACACATCTTTGCTTTATTGTTGAATAGAAAATGCACTGATTTCTCTTCTCTACACCCTTGCTTCTTGAAGCACATTCTGTATTCAAACCACTTAGACACAATGGATGCTTCCATAGACACAAGTTGCCCATGTGTGTACAAAGGGTAACTCCTACAGAAGAAGCATCCACCATCCATGAGAGGGCAGACAGAAGGTTATACAGGATGCATCTGTACATCACAGAAAAAGATCCTTGGGAAACCTAAGAAATCAGTGCAGATTGTGTTTTTACACTGGCAAGAGTTGTTCGATATCTCCCATTATTTTCGGTAGCTATACAGAGATGTTCCAGACTGCAACAGGAATAAAATAAATTTCCTATCCTTCAGCCTGTGCCTAGTGACTCTTGATCTGTCACTGGATACCACTGAAATTGTGGCTTTGCCTTCTTAAGTAATCCTATCAAATATTTGTATATACTGATCAGATCCCCCTGAGACTTCTCCATCCATCTCTCTCAGTCTTTCTTCATATGCCAAATGCTCCTGTTCCTTCAACACTTATTTGCCCCATATGCTCCAGGATGTCCTTGTCTCCTTTGTACTGGGAAGCCCAGACCTGGACACGGCACTCCTGATGTGTCTTATTGGGACTTAGCAGAAGGGAAGGGTCACTGCCCTCAGCCTGCTTACAATGCTTTGCAATCTATAGGTTTTCAGCTGACTTTGCTGTAAATATGCATTGCTGGGACATGGCCAACTTGGACTTGGTCTTCCAAGTCTTTTATTGCAAAGTGGCTTTTGAGAAGACATAACACCTCCCCAGGGGCAGGACTGCATTTTCCTTTGCTGAACTTCTGAGAGCTTGTCAGCCCACTTCTCAAGCCTGTCCAGGCCCTGCTGGATGGTGCACGGACATCTGGTGTATCAACCATCCTCCCAGTTTTGTATTACCTGGAAACTCATTGAGGGTACTCTCTGTCCCCATTATACACATCATTAGTGAGGTATTGGCACAGTATCAACTCTTGGAACACATGTGTTTTAGTGGCTGAACTTCATCTAGGCTTCGAGGTGCTGATCACAAGCCTCAGATGTTCAGCCAGATTTCCATCCATCTCACTCTCAGCTTTTCTGGATCATGCTTGGTCAGTTTGTCCATGAGGATATTTTGGGAGACAGTGTCAAAAGCCTTGCTGAAGTCAAAAGAGACAATATAATTTACTCTTTCCTCATCCACCAAGCCAGCAATTAGTTGTAAATCTATGCTAACTACTTCCAATAACCTTCTTGTCCTTCATGTGCCTGGAAACACTTTCCAGGATTAGTTGCTGTTTCACCTTGCCCAGGATTGAGGTAAACAGCCTGTGGTTCCCTGAATCTTCTTCTTGCTGTTTCTGAGATAAGAGTGACAAGCTGTTCAATAAGCTGTACCCTACTGTCGGGTGTGAAGTACACTTGCTCTCTATTCAATCAAACAATATACAAATAATCCCAACCCACAGACTCCGATCCTTTAGCTTTGTCCTCAAACACTGCTCAGAATCTGCTTTGGAGTTTATTTGGGTGCTTCTGAAACTGCTGTTCTCAGACTTTTACCTGATGTCAGACAGGATGGATGCCATTCCATGAATAATGCTGCTTAGGGGGAAAGCTGTCCTTCCACACACAGGCCATCACGGCTACTCCAGGTCCAACTGGGCAGCCAAGGTCCCAGCAGTGCAGAGCACCTTTCCCCATTGCACTGGGAGTGTTTGCTCCTGGTGCTGTTCCTCCCTGGGGACTCACAGAAGTCTGATTTTCTTTAGTAAATAATAGAGCATTGTCAAAACAAATAAGCAGCTTAAATAAAGGAAGGAATTCACCGGTGATAGTTCCTATTTGTGTGACCTGGAAAAAATTTAGATCATCTCCAATAACCTCAGATAGAGACTTTATGTCTGATTCAGTCCTTGAACTCCAGTTCTACCATTGAAAAACATCAGAGGTTCAGTGCTAAAAAAAGCCCAACCACAAAACAAAGTTTCTCAAAAAAAAAAATCTCTGTTGTTTGGGCTGGATTTTTAAAAAAGAATAATTACATTGACAGACTTTAATCTCTATCTTTTTGCTCGTTACTTAAAATAACCAAATCAGAGAGCTAACAAAGAGCAGCAACTTAAATACCAAGGGCTGGTTTTGTTTTGCCCTAAAGATTTCTGAAGCTTCTATTTTTTTTTTTTTTCCGGAGGAGAGATCTTTCCTTTGGCAGACACTTTTCAGAGAGAGGTTGACCTCTGCTTGTTATCACCATCACTGAAAGGTAGTGAGGTTGCCTTTGTAATAGGCAACCAGACTCCCAAAGGGACTTCTTTGTTTGCTCTCAACTTCCCTGACCGACACAAGGATATCTCCCAGGTGTTAACTCCCCTTAGCTTATCTCTCCTCAAATCTAAGCTATAGTTGAAGGATTGTATGGCAAGGAACATTTCAGAGCACAGCGACCCTTCCCTCTCCCACCACAGGATTTTGCAGGCCAGTGAGTTCTCTCATGGGTACCTTTCAATCTGCAGCTATTAGGCACACAAAGTCTGTACAACAATTAGTCTTCTAAGCAGACATTTCATCTTTTGACTATTCCATGATTGAATTCTCCTACAATTCAAGTTCTAAGGCTTTGATTAATTTATCTTGGCTCTTGGTGCTTCACCCTAACTTTGCTGCAGCCCTCTGTGGGCATGTAACTCACAGCAGCAGCAGGAACCCACGGCTGTTTGGCCCTTTGGATCTACGGCAAAAGCTTTTCCGATAACCGGCCCTTCCCGCTTTGAAGTTGGTGTGGGTCACGTGCCAAAGCAAGATTATCAACTCTTATACCAAAACACGTCAGGTTCACAGTGTACACAGGATTATATTGCAAACCTCCTTTTCTGTGACATTTTCCTTCCTCAGGGAATTGTAACTATTGAAGAGACAGTAAAACATCACGGCCATCATGTTCTGCTTTTACTTACTTATGCAAGGTACAGTGATACTTTCAGAAAGAAAGGAGAGACTAAGAAGACTGGAACAATGCTTAGCTTTGAACCAAAATCCGCCCTAAATTTTTTCCAATTTTACTTGTCATAGGGGCAGTTAGAACTTTTCTTTCAATAAATTGAGTAAAGACAGCAACAATCTTATGTCTTCTAATAGAGATACATACAGTATAACTGCATAAAATACGTGAGACAGTACTTTGACCACACAGGTGTAAGAAAGGTTGTAACTATAAGCCCTCTTTGCTCCATTAAGGCTGAACCTGGCAATGTATTGATTTGACAGAGTAGCTCTAAAATTGTGATAAATAAATCCATCCCACTGAACTGTTCAGCAGCTATCTCCCACCTGGGCCTGCTAATTTCATTACAGATGAACAAGGTCTGATTGCCTGGGATGCTGAAGGCATCCCGGACAGACTGGTAAATGGTCGAGCTATATTTTCTAATACTTAATACATTCTGTTTTCTATTTTCTCCTCAATTTTGGCTTGATCCAAGACAGAATGTGTCAATGGAAATATATTGATCATCCAAAAGGTTCAGGACTAGACCTCTGAGAGACTTTTACAATTCAGTGTTTTCAAAAAATGCAGTAAGTAGAAGCCACAGGGAGTCTGAAATATTCTTATGACAACTGATAATCTGGAACAGGAAAAAACGGTAAGGACAATTCACCATTCAGCATAACATACTTTGCTCTGTTAAAAAGGAAAGTTATTTTTTTCCTCTGCAAATGAGACAATATGATGGGGAAATTAAATTAAATGGTGATGTTATTCCCCTGGGGCAAAACAATTCTATTCAATAAATTAATTTTACATCAGTAGCTCTTTCCTTTCTTGAAACTGACAGTAATAACCTGACAGCTTAAAGCTTTAATAAACTTCAAGATCTAGGAGACTGTCCTTCTGCAAAAAAAAAAAAGAAAAAAAAAGAAAAGCCAAGTATATCGCAGGTATTAGAGTCTTTCCTTGTTCATTGTAGCATAAAAGTCCTCTAAATTCAATTCTACTTAGTGTATTATTTGATGAACCAGACCACTTAAGATAGCTTTTGACAGCATGCAGTTTTAGTATCTTAATGCTCCCATTCTTCAGAAGATACTCAAAACCTCAATGACATTTCCCATTAGGTGGCTCTAAGTAAATATTATACGAAAAGGGCAAACACATGGAGGAAAAGCATTCTGTCTCAGACAGTCCTGTTTGTTAAAAAAGAATAAGCCATTCTGTACTGGCTGCTGTGTGAGTTAAGCCAGAAAGTGTGAGCTGGTATACCCAGTTGTCGTCAAGGTTTAGGAGATCTCTCTTCACCAGTATCTGAATTTGAAATTAAATACATTATAATTTTAAACATAGGATCTGTCTCCTTTCTTTTTCTTTTTCCCTTTCTTTCTTTATTCCTTCCTTCCTTTCTTCTTTCCTTCCTTCCTCCTCTTTCTTTCTTTCTCTTTCTTTCTTTCTTTCCCCCTTTCTTTCTTTCTCCCTTTCTTTCTTTCTTCCTTCCTTCCCTCATTCCTTCCTCCCATCCTTCTTTCCAGCCTTCCTGCCTTCCTTCATTTTTAAAGGGGAAATCATGACAAGTGGAGTCTATCCACCAAAAAACCCGTATGTTCAGAACCCTGTGACTGTAGCTCAATGTCTTCAATTTTCCGTATAAGGTCTTGTGCAGATGCTGCTATGTCTTCTGAATAACTGCAAGGGGAAATAAAGGACTTTGACTTTCTTCTTCCCTCTTTTTATTTTTAATTCTTGAAATCAGCCCACAAGTGCAAATATTAACCCCCAACCCTAGAATAAGTCATCTCTTTTATCATTCTTCTCATAAAAACTTTATGTTTCTCTGAAAGTATTTTACAACTGTGACAGAAAGCACTGTGACAGATTCCGGGAGAAGAGGACCAGGAGAAAGGCTGGGAAGTCAGCCAGAAATTAAGAATGATTCCCCTTTTGCACCTGCTCTAGGGTATGACATCATCCCTTGTACTTCGATGCCTCCATACAAAGCCTTGGGATAACAAGCCAAACATATTGTGCCAAATATCTTTGCTATTATTATCATTTTTCATTTGGGTATGATTCTGATAAATGATTTGTAAATGCAAAAAGGCCATTAAATGGAATAACAGGGAGTTACTCAATTCTTCAGCTGCACTGAGTAGTTCCAATTAAGGTCTGAAGGAGGAATATTGCCTTTCTATCATTCAAGCCTGTGACACAACACATCTCCCTGAGGTCATGGGTCCTGGATACTCAAAGAAAGATGTCACTTGTATTCTGAAACAGATTATAGAGGTTTGCTAATCAGTAAAAATAGCAATCTTCCTAAAGCATTCATTGGGCAGTTGGGCAGACAGGGTGCTTTAATGGCCTAAACTCAAGGCCTTAGAGCACTATCATTATTCAAAGGACATTTTTGAATACTGAGTAATTAAGCAGAATATTTTTCAGTTATTTCTCAGCACTGAATAAGACAATTACTTTTAAATGTTGAACATAATTTCAATTACATGAACACCTTTTTTTTTCCATGTTCACAACAACTTATTTGAGGATGCAGGAGCTAACTATTAAAAGAAGATGAAAACATAAAAGAGTAGAACTTTAGGTACAGGACATATTTTTGTTGAAGACTGGGACGGCTGTTTGCCACCCTCACCCCTCCTTCCAACTTCCCCTCCCTCTGCTCTCAGTGAGCCCTACATAAATTTAGGAGACATAGCATCTAACAGAACTAAGTCTAAAAGCTGAAAGAGTAGTGCAGATGCTGTGGATGGGTTAGCACAAAAAGAGGGCACTAAGATTTGGGGTTTTTTGGGAGTTGCTCAGTGCCTTGACAAGCTGAGGCCTTGGCAGAGAGTTTGTTCAATACAGGACTCCTGTTGCCATCATTGCAGTCGGTGGAGACCCTTTCTGCAAGCTGAGTGTAGCTGGACTCCTTACAGCCAACTTAGACTTAAATGGCAGTCCTTGCTAAAGTTATGAGGAGGTGTGTTTGCATATCTGCAAGTGCAATTAGGGCCCCAGACATAAAAAACCAAGAATCGGAATACGTTCTGGTAAATTCTCCATTCAATTCTACTGAAAATATTGATTTAAATTGATTCCCTGCCTCTACTGTTTTTCACTGAAAACAAACAAGAGGTCATTTTTAAGCCCTAAGGCCTATGAGCTTTGGTAATTATGGAAATTTTTTTTTGAAAGACTCAAAAGAGCAAATTGACCATGGTCAGGCGAGTTTATTAAAACCTGTATTAATACTACCTAAATTCAGCCCTATTACTCAGCAAGTCACTGGGTCTGGAACATGATCTTAGCCATTCTTACAAGGTCACCCAGGTAATTTCCTTTGACATATGGCAGCAATTCAGCCTCCATTTCTTTTCCCACTAGGCTTATTTTACATACATATCAGAGATGTGATTCTTGTATAGTACTATTGGCATAATGATAATGTCTTTATAATAATAGTGATTTTATATTTTATTAAAAACATTAATAGGAAATTACTGCTCCTATGAAAACAGCAAAGAAAAAGAATTAATCATATGCTTTCATTCTGTAAATTCCATCTTTTGGCATCAAAATAAATGCAATTACATTTTCTTTTTTAATACACCAAATTTGAAACCAACTGACCAAATAATTCCAATTGTTCAAAGAACATGAGAATGGTGTACTGTGACAGTATGAAGTTTATTTTTTATTCCCATTTTCATATCTATTTAAGATGCAGTATTAAGATGTATCCTTTAAATATGGATAAAACAATTAGAACATTCATTATGTGTTTTTGCTGCCATTAGCTGTTGGGTTCTTTTAAAACCTGTGTTGTGGAAACACATTTACATCTGAAAGAGTCTAAGTAGAGAAGAACTCTCCAATTTCCCTCAACTCGTCTATTGATGTGTCTGACAACCCTCCAGAGGCGTCTTGGTTTTGCCCTGCAGACACCTTCCATGCTCAGGTTTACAACCTCCCTCCAACACTGAGTGGTTTTTTTTAAGCTTTCAGGACCAAAAAAGCAGTTTTTCCCTTTGACACTGGATGTTCTTTGTGATCCAGCATCTTCATGTCCCACTCCTGAATCCATTCTTCACCTGCTCAGTGGTTGTCCTACTGGATGAGGAACAAAGGCTTTGTGGGCATTGCAAAGAAGTAGGGGGATGAGGCTGGAAGAGCTGATGCCTTGACTGTGTGAGAAACAGAGGGAAGATCTACCCATATGAGTGTTTCAAGAGCTGATGTTTCATGAAAATTTCATGAAATTGAAATGTTTCATGCTGATGATATGAAACTGTGGGGAGTGACTGATATGCCTGAAGGCTGTGCTGCCGTTGAGCAGGACCTTGGGTTGGAGACTTGGGCAAAGAGAAACTTAATGAGGTTCAACATGGGCAAGTGTAGGGTCCTGCACCTGGGGAGGAATAACCCCAAATACCAGTACAGGCTGGGGGCTGACCTCCTACGGAGCAGCTCTGCAGAGAAGGACTTGGGAGTCTTGGTGGATGACAAGTTGACCATGAACTGGCAGTGTCCTCGTGGCCAGGAGGGCTAGTGGTATCCTGGGGTGCGTTGGGAAGTGTGTGGCCAGCCGGTGGAGGAAGGTGATCTTGGCCATAGTAAGCCCACATCTGGAGTGCTGTGTCCAGTTCCAGTCTCTTCAGTACAAAGAAGACAAGGAGCCACTGGAGAGGACCCAGTGGAAGACCCAAAAATGATGAGGAGTCTGGAACATCTCTTTTATGAGGAAAGACTGAGGGAACTGCGTTGGTTTAGTCTGGAGAAGAGAAGATTGAGAGGGGTTCTCATTAATGCATATGAATATCTCAAAGGCAGGTGCTAAGAGGATGCTGCCAGACTCTTTTTGGTGGTGCCCAGCAACAGGATGTGGAGCAATGGCCATAAACTAAAACACAAGAAATTCTGCCTCAACATGAGGAAGAACTTCTTTACGTTGACGGTGGCAGAGCCCTGGAACAGGCTGCCCAGGGAGGTTGTGCAATTTCCTCTCTAGAGTTCCGTCTCTAGAGATATTCAAAACCCACCTGGAGGTGGTGTTCCCACATAACTTGCTCCAGGTGACCCTGCCTTGGCAGATGGTTGGACTGGAGGATCCCCAGAGTTCATTTCCTATCCTAAAAATTCTGTGATTTTGTGACTCAAGAGCATTCTCATTTCAAACACACACACATACAGAGTGACACACACACAGCCACTCTCACACACCAGTTAGTAAATTCTGACCAAGGGACACATTACCAGTAGATCCTTGAAACAGAGATGAAACAGGGAAAAAAGGATGTGTACTCTTATAGGGTGGGATTCATCTCACTTAACTTTAGACATCTAAAAATTATTCATCTCAACTGTGACTACCCTCACAGTTAGAGAGAAAAAGGCACACCAGAAATGCATTCATCCTTCCTATCTTGAAAGAAGATGAATTGCTCTTTGGAATTACCTGCTTCTCTCCATTGATTATAAAGGGGAACATGAAGTAAATAACTCAGACAACTGACTTCTAGACATCAGAAAGTTAGGAACTATGAATCTCTTCCCTTCTTTAGCCCTGAGAAGGACTGAATTTCACCCTCAGAACTTTGAATAAAAATGGTACCTAACGTCTGGTTGCATTTCACTTGAATATTTTCTGGTAATTGCTGTTAAATTGAAATTTGAGATGTTTCATGTATAAATTATTAAAAATAAATAAAATAATAATTGGTGGAAATACAAAACAGGAGTAATACCTCTGGAAAACCCTGTGAAATGAAAAATCTTTCCAGGTTTAATTTTAGTGTTCTAGATTAGCTAATTCACTAATAATAAGAGTAGTAATTCACTGCTCTAAAATGATCTAAAAGTAATTGATTTTGTAAGTCTTAGGACTTTGAAAGTCCTTGAGAGATTTGAACTAAAAATGAATTATTTTTTGACTGTGATAAAATATGGTTCTGACTATATTCCCAAAGTGTGTGCATTGGATTTAGTTTTCAGGATTGGTTAGGGTAGAACTTTTTTTCCTTCTGAATTAGAGCCATAAATTTGTTGAGAAAAAAAGGTACCATCATTTTGATCAGTATCTTCATGGTAACAATATTTCATGAGGGTATAAAAGATCATTGCTCAGTTTCTTTTTTGAATTGGACAGATTTAAATAACAGCTTTCATGAAAGACTTCAAATCCTAATGCTATAAGGTGCATGGGAGGGAGTTAACTTTTTAAGGATGGTTACTGCAACTGAATTAATCATTGGGCTGGAATGCCAAACGGAATGTCTCAGAATTCCTCCATTTCATTACAAATGTGTTTAAATTGAATCTATAAATGCTAATCCATAGACATGGCATCATTCATTCTGATTTTTATAACATCTGGTTTCACTCTCCTTTTTGTTCCTTACCTTATTCAAAAAAGAGAAACAAAGCATCAAAATGAAATATGTATCTGTTTCTATATGTAAAAGCACGCAGTAATTATTAACTGAAAGGTTTTGTGTTGTGTCTATTCAGTTACAAGTTAATACAAAGAAATAATTTACCTCAATAGAATCTGGATGTTGAAACTTGTGTGCTGAGACATGTCCAGGAAGAAGAATTTGAGGGGTTTTGTTTGCTAGAGCTTTTTTGTTTATTTACTGATTTTACTGGATAAAGAGGATCTTCTCTTGGTTATTATGGAAACATTTTGTCAAAGAGGAACATTTGGCAGCAAAAACTCACTCTAAATTTATCAATATATATATTTGGACAAATGTTTCCAGATGGTTTTCTGGGTCTTGGACTTTCACAAAGCTACACAAAACAAACACTTGTCTTTATGAAATATTCTAGCTATGAATGGTTATTTTTTCCAGTCACTGAAGTGATGTTTTTAGTCAATCTTGATCTGGTAAAACAGAAAAAAATAATCCCTCCAGCAAGCTGAACTTACTCACACTATTTAGTGTTTAAACACAGCAGGGAGGCTGGTCTGTCCCAGGTAATTGCAGTTTTTAAGGGCTCTGTAGTGTATCAGAACATATACATGTAACTGTAGACTTGGTGATAGCTCCTGACTGCTTCCTCTTGGAGTACAAAATGAGGACACAAGGACACAAATGCTGGTAACACATGAATAACAGTAGAATGCAAGTAAGTGTGCTTTAAAAGCTTAAAACTCTGTAAAAACTTGTAGACAAAATAAGTCTCCTCATAGCTGTGTAGTCTGATGATTTCAAAAGACAAGTTTTCCTGTAACATCCCTCTAAGTTTTTGTAAATTGATGCAAATATTAAAATCCTGTTTCTTACCCCATTATATAGGCTCAGATGCAGGTAAAGGATGAAGTTCAGCTTTCACATGCTAAAAATCCATGGAGCTAAGGATGGAAAAAGCTTTCAGTCTGGTCTTGGTGCTGTGTTGGGAGAGGAAGGACCTGAGTACTTGCTTGAGTTTTTGTGCTAGTGAGGTTTATTTTGGTTTTTTGTCATTTCCAGTTCTGTATTTTTCCAAAGTAATTTGGTCAAGAGGCTTTGTAGTGAAGTGCAACCTATAGATGGTGGGGATCAGTTGAAATACCAGTTCAAAATCTTTGGCTTTTGTTCTTAGAAAATAATATAATCTGAGGGGAAAGGATCCCACACAACCCCTCTGAAAATCTCAGACCCACAAGTCTTTCATGAAGAGTTAATTTTTTACAGGTCGATCTCTAAAAGAGACAGCTGATCCTTGTGTACTGACATATTCTTAACATATCACTCCTTCAGATGCAATTCTTATCAATCACATTCTATAAGAAGTTTCAAACTCAAAATCCAATGCAAGTTTTCAAACACCAAATTTACCCTGAATTTGTTGATTGATTTGTTCTCTACTTTGATGGGAATCTTAATCAACATTTTTTAAAACCTCATAATTCAGTTTTCTTTCCCCTCCAAAAAAAGTAGAAGCAAGTGGAAGTTAACATTAATTAGACTATGTATGATGTGTAATCTATCAAGATAAATTTGTAGTCATTTTCTTGTCTAGTTACCCATTCTCCATGTCTAAGCTATATGTTCTCATATCTAGGTACTAATGAGATTACTGTGAAAGAGGATAACGTTGGCATCAGTCCCTGCAGCTCTGTAGGGCTGTCTATGTGATTTTGGAACCCATGTGACACGGACTTGGATGCTTTGACTCACCACTGAGAGCAAAATACTTCATCACTAATCTGTTGGGAGGAATTAGAGATGGCAGAGCTGGACAAACTGAACAACAGTATGGATGAATTTACAGGAATCAAGTTCACTGACTTAAAAATAAAATTCAGGCTTTAAAGGCTTACAGGGCGAAGCACCTGACTTGATCAAGTTAAGTTCATGTATTTTTCATGATCAGTGGATATGATAGAAAGAGTACAACCTGTAAAGCTCTTCCACATCTCTCCAGCAGCCTGTCTTATCCCACTCTGTTATGCCACTCAAGGGCTTGACTTTTCTGGTTTCTGGTATTTATTGAACAAAACTATGGTGTTTTTAGCACCTGATCACACAACTTCCAGCTCTTTTGCATTCTCCCTGCCATCTGTAATATTTCCCAGCTCCTGGTCTATGAAGTCTGTAGTGTATAGTTAAACAGTAGGTTCTATTAGAGTACATTACAGTTTTCATTATGCTGATGTTAGAAGTTGAACAGTGAGGACTGACAAGCTAAGGTTCCTGCTTCACTCTGCCAACACACCTTCAGTCTTGTTATCCTTGACTTGAGCTTTTCTTAGCACAAATTATTGATTGTACCCAGTCATGCTAATTTGTGTTTCTGACATTGAACAGAATATGTCCACCTTCTTTGGTCAAGCCATGAGAAAGAAATTAACCTTGGTTTCTTGACACAGTATAGTAGAACTGGACTGGGATCTAGCATTACTTGGTGGAAAAATTAATATAGTTTGTTTAAATTTCTTTACATTTTGATTATAGGGGGGATAATGATGAGACCAAATTGTACTACAAATTGTTTATTGGGATGAAACTATTAATTGATAAAAGCTTTGACAGAAGGCTTCTACAGAAGTTTTAAGTAGATTAATTCTTTTTGATTTCTGAAACTAACCAGCAAATATTGATCACCAGTGCCTTATTTAAGACAAGAACAAATGTTATGGTTTTAGGAAATGCAGCAGTTTGTGTTTAGAAAAAAATTGAGCAAAAATATAGATTTTTAAATGAAATCTTTGAAAGCAAAAGTACTATCATTGCCTTCATGTCTATAAAAATATATCAACAATTTAATCTAACTGCACACCTGGCTGTGCCTACAAGACTCCAGTTTAGCTTTCAGTCCTTCACTGTACATATTTATTGTCATTTACTGAAATTTTCAGACAAGAAATTCAGAAGAAGGTTTGGACTCTTTCTAAAGGTGTTCAGAAATTTTGGATAATGGGTTTTGGATAAAGTAGGGTTTCAGACTCAGTTCTCAAACCAAAGTAACTATATGGTTCTGGAGCACATTATAAAGTAGGTCTCAGTGGCTCGTTTTAGGATGTATGGAAGAGAAATCAGTGGAATTCAAACCTTGTTATTTCCTGGCCTGTGCTGACAAGGCTGTCATTACTATGAAAACAAGGCTTCTGCTGAAGAAAAGCATATAATTCTGACAGAATTAGCTCTGGATGGCACTTAGATGAACCTCAGGGTTAAGATTTGGAGAATTTTTTTTGTTACATCATGTGGATTTCCTCTGATTGTATGCTAAAAATCCCAAACATATTTCCTGTGGCCTTGAATTGATTTCAGTCACTTTTGAATTCATATTTAGCAACTATATTTGGTAGATAAATTCTGTGGCAAAAGAACTAAAACCCAAAGAAACTAGAAAGAAAATAATCAATGAGAAATAACTTGGAGAATAATGGTTGAAGTAAAGATACAAAAATATGAAGACAGACAGGAAAGGGGAAAAGGAAAAAAATTAAAATCAGTTTGAAAACTGAAAATAACACGAGATTTTATCTTCTGATTTAGCACTAAATCAAGGAATATATTGGAATCCTTTATAATCATGAGTGAAGTTTTCCCTCCCAAATCATCTCATCCATTTTTCTGCTGGGACTACCTGCACAAGTGTCTTCTCCCAAGTGTGTGAAATGGGTTCAAACTTACTGGCCCATATCACTGGAATAGGAGCAAAATAAACTGGATTCTTACTTGAGAGCAGATGCATCTGTCGTCTTCATGCCTGGAGGTGAGCTGTCTGAGGACATGAGCTTAAGAAGCAAAACTATAAAACCTACCACTGATTACACTAATCCTCCTGAAATCCATGCAGACTTGCCTAGCATCCCGAATATAACGTTTCAAATAAAACAGTGAACTGTGAAAACCTTAGGCTTGCCAATCCTGTAACATATTTAGGTGCATTTCCCAATACCTCTGATCTTTCAGAAGAAAAAAACCCACCTTCTTGACACATCAAAAAGCAACACAACACCAAAGCAATGACACGTTTGATTCCAAGATGTGTGTCGTGTTTACCTGGATTTTGTAAAAGACTTAGTGACTGATACAGAAGAAATTAAAATATATAGGAGCAGCAGTGCAGGTGTGAGCACTTGAACTGTAGTGAAAATACATGGCTCTCTGGTATGGGTGGGTATAGAGAGCAGTGTGTCACCGAAAATACCTCCCAGGGAGACCTGTTTGGATGTGTGGGTCTCTGAGCGTGAGGCAACTGGGACACCAGGTGATCCAGGGACCAGCAACTGCTTAAACCAGGTGTTTAAAGCCAGTTGCTGGAGAGATCCTGTGTGTGTGTGCATGTGTGTGTCTTTCTGTCTGTCTCTGAGTCAGGGGCTCCCTACTGGATATTGGATTGAGGCTGTGGACCCAGGGGTCTCGTATGTGCAGAAGCCAGCAACTGAGTAGACTGGGACCCAGTGGCAGCTACCAGACAGACTCTCTGCCCTAGTGTACCACATTGTATGTATTCATACGTAGTTTTCAGTGCCTTTCTTCCTGCTCAGCCAGAGAGGAGAGCAGGATGAGGCCACCGGTGCTGTTTGTGATTGCAGGAGTGCAGTGTTTTCTGTCTGGGTGGGCCCATGTGGCTGTGAGTGCATGTATATATGCACTGGCTATACGTGTGAGTGTGCCCACTGGGAATACGTGCTCAGACTCGCTGCTGGCTGGACCTGGGGGCACAGAGCTCACCTCTCCCTTATCAGCTTGCTGGGTGCACTAACCCCACACACTGCAGTGGCTCTGCTCCTCACACAGCCCTGCAGCGAGAGTGCCTGAGGTTAAGTGGAATAAATTATGAGCCTGAAGTTATAAAACATACTGCCTGACTGCAAAAATAGCCCTGAAATGCACATGTATTTGTTTAGCCTCATAATACTGCTTCAAATGCAAGTTTTAAATGGTGAAGTCTGTCCCATTTCCATTTGGGGTATGTCAAAGGCAGGTGCTGTTTATGTATGTGTCCTTATAGCAACATTTTCTCAATGAATTTAATTGTTGCCTCTTGTAAAGTAGGGATAATGGCATTAATTTATTTAAGAAAACTCCTCCTCAATATTTTCATTGCTGTGTTGGACTAAAATTTCCTCAGAAAAGAAAAAAAAAGTCAGATATAATGCCCATCATGTCTAATGTTGCTGCAATTGTTTTCATTTAGAATAAAATAAGAGTAAACTTTACATATCCTTTTCTCACTTGTGTTTTTCACCCCAACTTCTATTCAACAATCAACATATGTAGCATTTGTTTTGTAATGTATTTCTGTTCTGCAGTCTTACAGTAATAGAGAAGAAGGGAGCTACAGGCTTTTTCTAGACTACTTTCAAATGTTTCTTGGTTCACAAATACTCCACAGATTACAGGTGGAGAAATGTTATTTGAAAAAAGTTTGAGATCTTTTTGATTGTGGTGGAAGCAATACAGAGGAGCAAAGATACCAGCAAAGAAGATAGCTGCAAACATCCTGTGTGCTTTGGCTATGAATGCACACCCTGTAGGCAAAAACAACCTTGCTTCTTTGGCATAAAAGCATTGTTTTACTCTCGAACAAAATGCTCTTTTGTAGCAACACAAAGTAAATTTTAAAAATGTATTATTAAAAATTCTATTGAATCGAACATTAACATTTCTGAAGAGACAAAAAAACTATTCTGCAACAATGAGAAAATACTCAGCATTTGCCTCAGTTCCCTTTGAGAATAGCAGGCGTTTAGCCCTATATTTCCATGGAAGCAGAGGTAGAGTAGAGCTGAAAACTTTCCAAAATTCCGTCTCAGCTCTTTCTTTTTCCCATGTGTAGTCCCAAAAGAGAACAAACAAAACAAAAAGAAAGGAAGATTCCCAACAGTCTCTGAACTGTTTCCCTGCTTCCTGCAGTTCATGAAGGACTTCTGCATGGCCTCATAAATTCTGTGGTCAGAGACAAATTCCTCGAATTTCTTCCACGGTGGAATCACTGGGAGGCCACAGCGTGCCAACAGTCTGCTGAGGGATGCTCCACACACAGTCAATGGGGAGTTTTGTGTTTGGGAGCTGGTGGAGGAACGTACCCCACAGATCTGCCATAAACTCATTGCTCTGTTGCATCAAAACAGTTTGTTATATTTAAGTACCAGCTGGAACTAATGACTACTTCTTTGAGATCTTGGTTATTATATGAGTCGTGACCTGGTGAGCTAAGTAGAGGACTAGGACAGGAATACTGAAGATCTAAGCTCGGCCTTGCACTTGGTTTCTCTTAGGGTCAAAGAAGGAAACAAATTTTTCTCTTGCATTAAGGAAAAGACAGGGATTGCTATTGGAAGTATTGGTTTACATTATATCATTGCAATCTTAAGCTCATACAATTATGCATATTGTTACCACTTCTTTCTTTTTTTTTAAGTAGCAAATGGTGGAAGGGGTTGGAAAAAAGTGACTTTGGGAGAAACAGAACGTTTGGGCAATCTGTTTAGACAGGAGCAGTGGTAAAACCAGTATATCAATATGAAAAAACCCTCAACCATAAACACTCTTTCTCCTCTGTGGCATATAACATAAAAAATCCAGCAAAGATAATTTTGAAGTCGATAAAAAGGAAATGTTTTAAAGCTTAACAAAAAGTTCAGTTGTGGAACTCTGTGAGATATTGTTGAACCAAAGTGTTAGCCAAAATGGAATGGCATGAATGTGATTGCAGATCCACTGCAGCTTAACAGCTGTTCTATAAGTGGACAGAAATAAAATGCTTTAAGATGTACAGCTAAAACCAATAGATTCATAAAAAAATTGTGGCTTTTTAGACACTATATTTAATTATAGAAATTGTATGACATTTTCCTAGTAATGGAGTGCAGTTATTGTGTCAAGAAGTTACAATACTATAAACACTCTGTAGTAATATAATTAATATAACATAACATAACATAATATAATACAATAACATTACATCATATAACATCATACAACAAGCATAGTATCATACAAAAATCTCACATTAGTCTTCTGAGGGTTTCTATGAGAAGAAGAATATAATCTTGTAAGAAAGGTTCATCTTTCATACAGACATCACCTCAGATTTTCATTGTTTTAATTTTCAGTAATGTCAGTCCAAACTGACAGAGGGAGGCTAGAAACAAGAGACATAATTAGATTAAAGTATACCGAAGAGGTGTGATTCTTCAGAATTCAACAACCAATGGTAGAGACCAGAGCTGAGGATCAATACACAATGAAGAATTAGAGGCAAGAAATATGGGTAAACATAAGAGATGTTTTAAAATCAAAAACCTGAGTATTGATGGAGAGTAAAATCAGATGAAAAGAGAGAAGCAAACAAAACAGAATGATTAACAGAATTGACATGCTTAAAGAAAACAAGGAATTTAATAATTAAAATATCTACTGTCAAAAGAATAAAAAAAGAACAAGTGAAAGAAAATAAATGAGTAAAGTAAAAGTCAAATCAAACAAAGGAACTGTGATCAAATAAAAATGGCAAGTGAGTTTGGATTTCTAAAAGTTCAACAGAGAACATTACACTCCTTTTGTCTTCTTGTTTCTTTGTGTTTAATAACACAATCAGAGAAGTCACTTATTTAATTACAGTCTCTCTTCTTGCCTTCACTACTCACATAATTTCTATGTTTGGTAAGAATTGCCTATGGGATCTCAAGCAAATCACTTAACTCTTCTCTCACCTCAGCTCCCTCATCTGAAAACAGTGAATATAAGGTGTCTCCTTTTCTTCCAAGAGGGTTTATTTTTAATTTTTATTCTATTTTCTTTAGCAACAAACCTTGTTTGAACACCTGATAATTTTTGCAACTGCTCCATGCAAGCCTATGAGCTGGAGGGGCTTTGTTTTCTGTTCTCTGCATTGCTACTCATTTCTTGCATGACTCCAGATAGGTCACTTAACCTCTGTGGGCTTCTGCTTCCCCATTCATTCGGTGGGATAATACTGACCTACCTCAGAGAGGCTAAATTAGTGTTTAGAAAGGACTGCTGAAGTACAAGGTGTAAAGTATTATTATGCTGAGTGCTTCACCGGTGAGAAACTAACCTCGCGACTGAAAATCAGTTTAATATATGAAGCTCTAGCAGCTAGCATGGATTTGCTGATGAGAAGGGTGGCTGCCCTTGAGAATGGAAAAACACAGTCCCACATTGCTCTGGCCACATTCACTTTGCTTACTCAAGAGCAGACAATGACAGGCAGGGGCTGAAGGGGGAAGGAGGAGGGGAGGATTTAAAGTTAATCTTGCCATGCGACTGTGTACAAGAATTACTGTCAGTACAGAAAACTGACACAAGGTAGGGAATGAATCCAAAAGACATAAGCTAAAAATGTGAACAAGGAAGAAGCTTTGCTTTTTCTTTTTCTTTTTTTTTTTCCCTCTTTGTTTTATTTGGTGCAGCAATCTAGACCTCCTCCACTTCTCCCTCCCATCCCCCTTCCCCTGGGAATAAGAAAGGAGAACTCTTATTAACCAGTGGCTCTTTCTCCTGTGAGTAGGGAAATGCTTCAACACTAAGTCACTTAAGTGTAGGTTACTGTGCAGCCATACTGCTCCCTGTGAATTATGTATGGCTATTCAAAGCAGATATTAGACTGTGTGTGCAGATACCACTGTACATATTAGATCGCTCCAAATAAGGATACCTCTGGTGAGGTTGGAAAAAAGTCATGGCTCAGACATATTTATGGAAAAGAAGATGTATGGAAATAGCTGAACTAATAGATCAATGCACCAAAGTTTATGGGTACAAGTCAGCTGTCACAGGCATGGTTAAGGGAGTTATAATATTCCAGAGAAGTCCCAAGCTTAAAATAAAATAATAAAAAAAAAAGATTAAAATTGCTCTGTCACTTAATTGATAGACCAAAGCTGAATCAATCACTCTTGATTGCTGGCCAGCTCTCTCATTCACCATATGTCTCTGGATTTCTAAACTCAAATATAAATCTTTTCATCACAGGCAGGTTTGAACACAACAAAACCTTAACAGTGAAATTTCTTTTGAAAAGAAAAGCAGATGAAGAAGCAGAGATCCTTATTCTTCCACTATCATTCATACAAATAGCTCTCTTGAATCACTGTAGAAAGACAGGTACTTGAAAAGCAGAATCTGGCTCTGAATTATATAACAGGGACACTCCTTGTAAAAACTACAGTGTGTCCTCTGAGCATGTGTATGATGTCTGTATGAGCTCCATGCTGTACAACCCCCCTACCAAAACAGGCCATATTATGAGTCATCAAGGAAGAAAACCGGTTGTACAGATCTCTTGTCCTTCCCTGCCTCTCAGTTCCCACAGCATAATCATATCCCACTCTGTCTCCTCCATGCAAGTTACCACCCTTCCTGTCCATCAGAAAGAAACCAACAAGCAAAACAGATCATTTCACAGTTCTAAACACAGAAAGATCCATGCACACAGGTTTATGTTCATCCACTCAAATGTACATTCATGTCCATATGCCTATACACACACACACGTACATGTAAGTGTATGTATATATATATATATGTAATGTGTATTTCCATGTGTATTTCTGTGTGTATGCAGTGAACACAGTCAAAGTGACAGTAACCTCTGCTGGGGGTAAGTTCTGAAGAACCAGGAGCCACATTTAAACGGTCCAGAGGGTGGAAGAACCTCTAAAATAGGCTCTGCTGCCACAAAATTCATAATCTGAAACCACAGATAACAGGGAGATGCTTCCATATAGTTTTTTCTTAGCCTCACGAAAATAATTTGAGAATAACTGAAATATAATGGTTAGCACAGTAACTGCCATTAAAAATGTGATTGCTGCAGTGCAGTTACTTGTGGAATGACATGGCAATCTCTGATACAGAGTCATGCTCTGCCTATAAGAATGCATTCAACACCCTAGAAAAGTAAATTTGATCTGTCAGTACTAAACTCTTCCTTCTTGTCTTAACATGCACCCTACTTCACACCTCAGGTTTGATCAGAACAAACTATTACCCTGGTAGAGCATGTACATATAATAAATGTATATTCATCTATTTCCCTAAAACATCCCTATAAGAAGTGATAATTACCATTTCCTTCATTATGCTGTCATATAAACAGATAATAACCACTCTGTGTGCATAATCTGATATGCAGCAGGCAAATTTTAGGCAGAGATGAAGCAGGCAATGAAGACCCCTCACTTTCCCCTTAGTTCTCCCTGTGCCTAGACCCTGCAGATCCATGCCAACTGGTGCTCCCATAAAGTCCTGTCATTTGTACAGCAGAGACCACTGCTGGGATGCAGTGGTACTCCACATCCCCAAAATTTCTCCCACCTTGGAGAACCCAGCCTAGCCCTATAGGGCTGCACCTGGGCTCTTTGCTCTGAGCCTGCCCACATCATCTTCCTCACTGGGGAAAGATCTGCCCGCTTTGATGTGGCTTCAGAGTCTTGTCTTTGGGGCAGCAAAATTCAAGTTTGCAGTAGTGCTGGTAATTTTGAGACACGTACAAATGTTCATTTCCAGGTTCTGGGTCATAATCCATACTGGTGCAAATTTCATATAAATGAAGAAAAAATAATTGGCATCTTTTTGTTCTGTTTTTGGAAGCATATCACTCCAGACCTGAGAAACTGCTCTCTTTTTTGTACCTGAGGCTCTCCTTAATATACTCAGTGAACTTAAATGTACAAAAACTTCAGCTGCTAATTCAAGTTAATCTAGGTTTTCTCCTGGCAAAATTGAAGTAAATATAAATCACTTCCCCTGATGATGTTTACAATATTTATTCATGGACCCTTCAGTACGAAGCACTTTGATTAAACAATTTAGCAAAAGCACAGCAAACCCACCTGCTGTATGCAGAACAAGAACTGAGCATCTCCAAGGTTGTTACGAGCTATTATATGGGTATGAAAAAGATACTTTACACTTGCAGTCACAGATCCAGAAAAGTGACAGCTATACAAATGTACATGAGCAAAACACAACGGCATGGGAAATTATCTATTCCCAGCCTTTTCTGTATGCTTTACAAAAGTGGAAAGTTTTTGAGATTATCTACAGTAATTAGGAGTCCCCAGTTGTGTTTACATGGTTAGCAAGTGTAAAATATGATGACCTGCTGAGGATTTGCAAACAGCTAAGTTATAATGATGGATCGTGGTGAGAGGACATGTAAGATTTCCCAGACTTCTGCTGGGAATACTTCAAAAATAAAGCACGTTGTTTTCCCTTGGGGTTTATAACGCCTCTTTGACTTAATCAGCTTGCCTTTTTGCTCTCAAGGAGAAATTTCTCCAATTTTACTCATCGGGAGAAATTGCAATGTTCACAGTGTTATGGCAGTGATTTTTTAACTATCTTTTCTCCTGGGAGACATTGGTTAGGGTAACAAATAACTCCCCCATAACATTTGGTTCATTATTTTGTAGGAATACAATGTTTGAGAAGAGGACATTATATTTATGTATGTGTGTGTCTATGTATGTATATTATACTCATGTAAGTACATGTTTATGAGTTTTATATATATATATATATGTCTTTACAGATAGATGCAAAATTCTGATAACTTAAAGAAACAATTTACCTTTTATTTAAAAACACATGAACAAATAGTAATTTATTTCAAATTGTATTAAGTCTTTAAAGGAAAATTCTGCATTTAATTTACATTCTTATAGTACCTAAGAAAATAATTCCTTTTCTCCATGATGGGATAATGTATGCAAGCCATGCTCACTTATTTTATACAGTAACATTTGAGCAGAGCTATCAGTGACTATATGTTTGCTCTCGTGGCTCAGAGAAAGCAAGCAGGGAAATGAGTAATGCTTTATTACTGCCAAACCCTGCTCAAAAGTGAAGAATACCCCTAGGCATAGTTTGAAATGTTACTATGGGGTAGGGGGAGCTTTGCATGTCTCCCTGACAGAGCCATATAAAGCAGAGTCGAGAGGTGGAAATGATTCAGGGGAGCTGCTTAGCTTCAGGACAAGCCATTCTCATCTTTGCTTATATTTCTGGCTAGTAATAGATGAAAAATGAGAAAAAAATAAGATTCAAGCATTTAAAAAAGGAAACCAAGTGCAATATTTGACTGTACTATTCCATCTATAGTGTCCAGGACAGTAGGCTTTTTTAGGCTTCTCATTTCTAGCACCAGGTAAGCCAGCCAGGATCTGGACTCCACTCTAATATTTATAGGCAGATACACCTTTTCCCTCCAAGCAGCTGTAAGTGATGGCTGTAAACAAAGTGTCAGATTTGTCTCACCTGGCTGGCTTTAGCTGTCTAGAAATTTAACTGTCACCAGGCTTAAGAATAATCATTGGAGATTCAGCTAATCATTCAAGCCCCTTCTACAGTCCGTAGAGACAAATAGAGACCCAAGAGAGGGGTTTTATCATATCTGAGATGCACACCTGAGAAAAATTTCCCCTCCCTCTCTGTGCTAGAATTGGAAACGGATCCTTCCTTAAATTAGATAGCTAATTTTCTTGTTTAAAGCTAAGTGGAATGAAACTGGGACACAATGTATAGCGTCACATTTTTGATTTTCCATGATTAAACCTCCAGGGAGTACCCAGAGATTTACATTTTCCTTTATATTTTCATCATCTCTTTTTTACACCCCTTGGCCAATTTAGAGCTGAAAACTTACAGGAGTTGCTCTTCTTAGTCTTCTACACCTTCCCAGGAACAATTTTTTTTATTTTATCTTTCAGCCTGCCGAGGTGAAACATTGCTTGAAACCTTTCTTCTTCCATGCTGGGACAGTACTTCCTCTTGAGAAATCTGTACATGACGTGGTGTTGAACATTTTTGGTCCTCAGATTATTTTTCACTCTAATGACTGAGTTTCAATTCACTTTCATTTGTGGTTGGGTATGGTGATTAATGTTCTTCCATTTAACAAGTGGCTAAACTTTATGCTTGTGTTGATTACAAATGTAGATTAACACACTATGCTTTTTTTAAACTATTCCAGGTTTATGACAGGTAGGTAAAAGGTATAGTAGATAGAAAGGTCTGCTTGGTTTTTATCTTTAGTTTTTTTCACAGCTTTCATAATATTGTCTTATTTCTGTGTGTGAGGAAAAATATTAAAATCTTGATTTTCTAAAGTGGTACTTAATGCTTCAGGTGTGCTGAAATATCACATACCACTTTTCATCAGGAACTTGAAGATTTACAAATATTGATGAGCTTCTGAAATTCCTATGAGACTAGTACATGCATGTAATCTAATGAGGGTAAGGCATAAGGAGGTTTAACATGTTTCCTCAACTTAAAGCTTTCTGAAGTAGATTACTTAATGTTTATGACTTGTGTATATGTCAAAAGATTTCAGAATATATTCTTATTCACTATCACTACAAACATATCCTGCATACTCAAGATTTGATTGCATCTTAGTGGGGGGATTGCTAACGTTTCATAAACTGCATTCATACTTTTAACTATCTCTTTCATCATGAAGTGACTCATTGCCTTTAACTTTGTGAGAGGTTCTCTCTTTGATGTTCTTTTCTTATTTTGCATAAATTTGTTTTGCAGTATTTTCTATCTGCGGTTTAACACTCTGTCATTGTCTGTCAGTTGCATTATTTTTATTACTATTCCAATGACACATTTTTGATTTTCCAGTCTCACCAAACACTAAACTGTTTGCAGGTGGGAGAATGTCTTCAAAGGCTAAGACTAAAGAACAGGGTGCAAAATCTTTTCATACTCATTAACCAAATACACAATTTGGAAATTTGTTTGTATATTATAAGGATGGGGTCCTCACTAATTAATTTAATAAGTTTGGCTTTGGTTCCAAAGAGAATCACTCTTGAAAAAAACCCACACTTCAACAGCAGAGGAACCACTAGCTACAGAAAATACAGTAGCCATCGTTAGGATGTCAGCACCTATCATGATCTATCACTCATTACTTGATAGAAGCTCAAGAAATACCTATTTTTAGTAGAAGTTCTTTAACATTCTCCAGTGGACATCTAGACCTCTATGAAAAGTTCAAAATTAATTAGCATTTTTTTAGGATATTGAACTTATTAACTCAAACTAAATGAGGACAATTTGTTTTAGCGTATTTTCTGTCAATCTCTTCTATGTATGTAAATGAGCATGACACTTACTCTCGTGGACTGAGCCAATTTGGAAGTTTTAAACAGAAGCAAAATCAGTTTGTGGAAAGCCATATGGTCTCCTTATGATCTGCCATTAAACTAAATAACAGATTTACAGCCATAGATACAACAGCAACAGCAAAAAAATGTACACCCCCATTTTTCACTTTTAAGTTGTATCTGTTCTGAGGGTCTTTTATTTTCATTTTTACTTTTTTTTCCCCCAAAAGTTAAAAAACTGCTGTGGAATCAAAAAAGGCTATTTGTGTCTCCTTCTCAATCATCAGTAAATGGTTATTATTGAATGTCCATCAAGACAAAAAAAAGATCAGTCAGAAATCAGATTATCAGTTAGCAGCCCATAGCTGTAACACATCAAACATTTGGCAATTTCTCACGTCACGCCCCACTATTTCTTCTCAGTTCTTTAAAGTGGCTGGAAGATGGAAAGAAGGAATATTCCTAAAATGTTTTAACTGCATAGCACATCAGGCGAAATAGGAGAACTAGCTCATCTAGTCCAGTTATTTCTGCATTCTTTCCCCTTTGACTCAGAACTGAGGCCAGTGACACTCTTGGGTAAATGCTGTCTCCCTGATGCTCAGTTTTCATATCAGGAAAATACCAGAGCTGGAGAGGCCATGATTTTCACTGGTATTTTTTCATGCTGGTCAGCTGTCCATGTTAATAAAAAAATTGTAGACAGTTTTCCATATTCATTTGTATGGCTCCAGATGACATCCACAAGTTCTTCTTCTGTCATAACCCACCCATTATTTTCTTCACATGGTCATGCCAATAATCTGTAAACAGGTAACTTCAGGAGCTGAATTATTCTGTTTTCCCCCTGAAAATATTTAGTTCAAAAATTCAAATGTTTCTGCAGTATCAGTTTTCTAATAACCTTTTTAAGGATTTAAATGTGGATGTTAACTTCTGTAATAGTCTAGTATCAAACTTGCTGTTATATGTTAATTTGTGATATATGTTATATGTTGTTATATGTTAACTTGTTGTTATAGAGGAGTAGGAGACTGTACATCTGGTTAACTCTTCCCTGTTTATGAATACTCCCATTTCATTAGTCCATTTTACCACCACATTGCTCTGTGAGCTCAATGTGTGCTGCTATCTACAATAAACCACAAATCTATTTTGGAGTCACCACATCAGTGGCACAGTCCTTCAGCCTGCACAGACTTCCCTTCACATCCTCCTCCCCTCACAGAACGGCGACTTTGTACTTCTCAGTATGAAGATGGAGTTTGTTTGAAGAAGGTGCAGTTTGCCACACAATTCATTTCACTTGGTGTGACTGACATCTCTGTCACTATGCACCACTGTGCCAACCTTTGTGTCACCTGCCAATTTTATCAGCAGCAATTTTGTACTTACTTCCCAGCCCTTGATGAAAATATTGAATGGTGCTAGGGGAACCACTGATCTCACCCTGTTAAAACCAGTCCCTTCAAAATTACAATCTCATTGACAGCTACCTACCAGTTTCTCAGTTTTTAATCCTGAGCATTGCTAATGCTTAGTACTAAAGTTCAGCTAGAAGATCATGTGTACCTGAGCTAAAAGCCTTATAAATGTCTGCATTTATTTTTATGAGGTAATATGCAATTTTTTTCTAAGTTAGATTTGTTTGATAGACTTTATTTCCTATAAAGCCATTCATATCTATTAATTCCTTATTAAATCCCACATAAGTTTTAACAGTATTTTGCCTGAGCTGATGTTAAGCTAATATATTACTATGATATATATAGCTCATGCCAAGCTATACATATGTCAAATAAGGCTGAACTGGAGGACTTGGTAAGAAAATAATCTTTATTTGATAGCTAGTCATAAGCATATCTCTGGAACTAGAGGGACCATTTTTATTTTTAGATAGAAAATATACTCCTTGCTCATGCCTAACTTACCCCTTCAGAGATGATTTAGTGAAATCAAAAGTGACTCAGAAAAGCATCATTCCTTCAGCCCTTAAACTTCATGAAGAACAGTGGATGATTACCTCTTTTTAGTGTCCTAAGGTAACCCCTTCACTCTCTGCAAAAACCTTAAGAAGGTTAAAAGCCCTCAAACCAGTTTTATAATTTGAGGGAAACTTTTGAGGACTGAAACCTTTGCATCTGCATGACTCTAGCTTCCTTTAAGAAAGCTGTTCATCAGAGGATTCACAGGACACTTCCCTCCAAGACTTGTAGTTATTGCCTAGTCTTCAAATATGTTCTGTTAAAACTTTCTTCCTTAAATTTTTTTCCTATGCTATGGATGAATGATCTTCAAGATTGCATCATTCTTTGTAATTCCTTCTTGCCATTATTTTATACTTGACAATAGTCAACAAAACTCTGTAGAGCTTTTTAATTGTGTGCTCTGAAAATTTCACAGGCAAAGCGCCAGCCACTTAATTGTGCTAATTATTATTCACGCAATAACGCCTATTAGTCTGCACTTTTTTTAAAGGGGTTCAATCTGCATTCAGATCTTGCTTGCTTGGCAGAATGTCATTAAAACGGCTTTCAAAATCTGGCAATAAGCCTAAGAAGAGTCCATTTTTGCCACTGGGACTGCCTAATCCAGACATCATTATCGATCAAACTGACACATGCCTGCCAAAATGATTACAAGAAAAACAGGAATCAACACTGCTCCAGTATCTCCAGCCCAAGTCTGCAAAATTATAGGGACCAAAAGATGAAATTGTATTTACATGTGAAATCAAACATATATCTACAAGCAGAAGGGTAGAGTTCCAGAATTGTATTTAGTGAGAGTCCTTTCAAAGACACACTAGAAGAACACACTAGAAGAAGAAAAGGGAAGTAAGGCCACTGGAAGAATCTGCCTGTTTAATTCAAGTGCCAGGTCTCGTACAAGATACCAAATTATCAAATTATAAAGCTTAAACCTCCCCTACTCTTAAGACAGATATTTACAGATCCACTTCAGATTAATTTTACTATGAAGTAAAAGTGCTGTTTCAAAAGTAACTGGGCGAATCAAGCTTCTTAAAGAAATGTGATTCCTCAGCAATGAAAATTGCAGGAACAACACAGGAGCTATTATGATTTTTCTACACCATGGTATCAGTGACAAAAATGGAGTTTACAATGCATAAAAGAATGAACTTGATGGATAAACACAGGGTTATTTGGAAATTCCATAGGCTATTTTTTATCTTGCTGAATAAGCAACTCTCCATGTGACCATTTATTAACATGAAGGACATGAGATCAGATTTGTTAGTTAGCAGTTAACATAGGCTGTACAGCAGGATGTGGCACTGAGCAAAGAAAAATAGTAAGATAGGCATAGAGTCACAGAATGGGGAGGGTTGGAAAAGACCTCAGTGGGTCATCTGGTCCAACCTCCCTGCTCAAGCAGGGCCATCTTAGAGCACATGGCACAGGATTGTGTCTAGACACAATTGAGTGTCTTGAATATCCTGAATATATTTAGTGACGGAGACTCCACAACCTTTCTGGGAAACATGTTCCAGTGCTTAGTCACCTGCATGGCAAAGAAGTTCTTCCTCATGTTCAGGTGGAACTTCCTGTGCATCACTTTCTGCCCATTGCCTCTTGCCCCTTTGCTTGGCACCACCCAGCAGAGCCTGGCTCCATCCTCTGACCTCTCTTCAGATACTGATAGGCAGTGATGAGGTCCCGTCTCAGCTGTCTCTTCTCAAGGCTGCACAGGCCCAGTTCCCTCTGTGTTTCCTCATAAGAGAGATGCTCCCGCCCCTGACCCACCCTTGCAGCCCTTCACTGAACCCATGCTAGTGTTCAGCATTCCGATACTCTTATACTTGGTAAGAAAATAATCTTTATTTGATAGCTAGTCATAAGCCCAGTATTGAATTTTGATGGGGGACACCACTAGTGACAGGCCTCCAGCTGGACCCTGCACCACTGATTAGGATGCTCCAAAATCTGCTGTTCAGCCAGTTCTTACTGTTTAACATACAAAAAATGCATTTTTTTCCTCACATGTGATAAAACTCTTGTGCAGCCTCCCAACATATCCACTAACCACCTATTAAGGAACTTTTACTGACTGATGCACTCAACTGGCCATCCAACAGTTGCGGAACAGAAGGAATGAGGTCAGTGGAAAATTGGGTTTAGCACTGTTTGATTTCTCTCCCTATATGAATTTAAAAGTCAGGTGTCACTAAAAGGTTCACTGACCTTAAGAAATGTTGATTAAGAAAACAGCACTGAAAGTGGAGAGAAAATTAAATTTGTGGGATATGATGGAGAGAAAGAAAATATTTCTTTACCTCTTTGTGGAAGACTGAAAAAAAGAAGATAAAATAGAAAGGGAAATATAGATTTTAGCTCCAGAAGAAATTCCTTGAATGCTAGTATAAACTGGAGAGAAGTTGGAAACTTCTGGCCAGTGAAAAGCTCCATGGATTTCTTCTAGATCTAAAGTGTTCTACAAGCTTCCCCTACCATTACAAAAAATTTCACTAATTATAAATACAGTTTTCTTAATTTATTGGCCAAGACTTGTTTGCATCCAAATTAATTTTGAAAATCTTAAATTTATATCAAATAAATGAGTTCAATGATTTTCCACTTCTGATATGGAATCATATCAGCATAAATAAGAGAGAGAGGAGGAGGCTGAAACTGAGCAGGATTTTACTGAAGAGAACTTTTTCACTGAAAAATGCTGAGGCATTGAGCTAAACGGTCATTTGAGCTTATCAAGTTCAATGAAACTTTGAAAAGCCCTCAAGTCTAGGAAAAAAACCCTGATTAAAACCAGAGAAAGATAAAGTCAGAAATGACTTCTTACCACAGAACAGCAATAATGTAATGCCTATTGTCCGAAACATGAGTTTATGCAGAAAATCTCTCACCGTAGTTTGCTGTGTGTGTTTCTTTTTTCATAGGTGTGAGATAACAGAGGGTAATGATGGCGACAAACACACATGGATCAGATGGTTTGGAGTTGTGGCATATTAAAGAGCCAATGTCACAAAATGTTGAAGCCATGACATTTTTCAGAAATTGGAACAGCCATATTTCAGCTGGAATTGAAGTAAATTTATTTCTGTGTTTTTCAACTCCTCGAACGAGTCCTTTCTGTTGTGGTCTTTAGTCTTTTCACACTGCTGATGCATGTTAAGCCCTACTGGGGTTTGCCCCACTTCCAAGATGGTCCTCAAGCTTCACATGCCCTCACATGGTGTCAGATGTTACCAGCTTTCCCTTGCCATTTTTTCACTACCCCAACACTTGTGCTTTACTCCCATTTCGGTTTCCTGGTGGGAAGTACAAGTCAGATTAAAGAAAAGTCAGGAACATTGGAAACAAATTTAAAAGAGTAAAGGAGGTTAAGGAGCAAAGTGATGATTTAAAAAAAATCTCCAGAGTAAGCTGCACTCTATGTTCTCAACACTCACAATTATCTCTCTACACCAAATTTGAAAAAAAAAAAAAAGTAATTAAGCAAACTTTCCTTACACATATGGTCTAAAAAATTATGACATTTCAAACTGTAATACTTGTTTGCACTGTATCATGTTTTATCCTACAGACACAATGACACAACTATCCACTGACAACAAGGGAAGAGTCCTGCTTTCAGGACTTCTCCAGTGCTGGCATCAAGGTAGCCTGTGATGTTCTAAATAGTATGACAAACCATTATATAAACCTACTAAGTATCAAGGGGATAAAAACTTGTTTATAATTCACCTCTGTCACTGGTTGCATGAAAATTCAGTTGCTATAGAAGGATCAGCCAATTCTACTTTTTCACACTTGCAGAGTACATGTCAGCAAGGCTATGTGTTGCGTGTCAAGAGTGGGTTTAATTCTATATATGAGACCAAAAGGTTTGCAATCCACCCAGCAGATTTGGTAAGATACCAAGTTATAGGAGGAACTAGCCAATTATGTGATATTCTCCTGGAACCAACTGAAGTGTCAGGAAGGATCTTGCACCATTTCAAAAGCAAAAGGAAAGATAGTACCACCAAGCCTCTTACATCAAAGAAATTTTTGTGTTATTGACAAAAAAGGACCGTTGAAAAGAAGAGAGAGTCTTGTATGAAGAGGTACCTTTTCTACCAGTTTGTCCCAGTAATCACTGCCTTAGCTGCAGACTATATATAGCTCTATGTAATTTTCTTTGAAGATGCCAGGTTATCATATTTATAGGTTTTTGAAAAATGGTACCCCCAAGTCCCTGTGATTTTCAATGAGACAAAGAAACAAGTGATTTTAAATATAAGATTTGTTTTTCTTTTACATGTGCAACATTATTGAAAATGTACTTGAATATCAATGAATGTAGATGAAATCTATACTCCCAAGTACCTAAGATACTTTGGAAAATGGAAATTTGGTGCTTCTGGAAATATTATTTGTGGTGCATTCATAGACTTTTATTTCCTGGTTGAACACTCTTGGTGGTTAAAGGAGAATCTATATTAAACCTTATATAATTCACACTATCTGGAAAACTATACAGAAAATCTGTGAATGTCCCTCTCTCTGGGTGTCCTTGCCTTCTTGCTCTCCTTTGTATTATTACAGCACACTCATTGCGCCTTCTCATAAATTAGATCATCCATATCCCAGAGATCTCACTGTGTATCCATGGGAATTTATACAGTGATTAGAACAATGGGGCCCTGATTCTGAACGGTGCCTTTGGGATTTCCTGTGATATCAATTATATACAATACAATCCTGCCCGTGAACAGCATTACCCTCCAAGCCACTCAGCTCCAATTGCGTGATACTTAAAATTCCTCACCTCATACTCATTGGCCATGAGAGGAGAAGAAAAGAGTAAACAAACAGGAGATGACCTTTATGAGTAAAACATCTAAGCATAAAAAGATTAATCGACCCCCGTCAGCCAGTCATTAAATCAAATAAGAGCTTTTCTTGTACTTTTAAAGCTCAGATTTACAGTCAGGCAAATTGTGTAAAAAGGCTGGTAATACAGTGACGCCCAGTGCCACTGGGCTTTAGAAAGCTGACAGTTGCTGTAAAATAGTCATTAAACAACCTCTAGAAGAGACTCATCAGCAGATGCCCCCAGGTGAAGGAGAGAGAAAGCTGAGAGAATGAAGGAGAATCTAACATCTTAGCATGACTGAATTAAACAGAGCATATTATGCTGATTTTCAGAGTCAGCCCAGTAATTTAATTTTCATAGCAGTTCCTTTGATTGTAGCAACCATTTTATGAAACATTAATAAAACTTCTTTTTTATGTAGCATACATCCCTTTTCCATTTCATTAAGAAAAAAGACAGGATGTACAAATTTGCTGACCATTAGCTCTGTAAATGACAAAAACAAATGAAAGATTATTTTTAATGCAGTACCACTGTGGTGGGTAGAGTATATTTGGCTTCACAATAATTTCAGCACAAATTAGAAGAGACAAACAAACTGTACATGGACTTGCCATATTGTACTGCAATGTCATTTCATAAATCAGAATAGACTACTATGTGTGTGCATGTGTGCCCATATACTATTTTTATATGTAATTACAGTTAGTAATGATATATTCATTGAAATAGATTCTTCTCTTGCTTTTACTGGTACAAATTGCATAATTATTTGGAATTAGTATCAACATAAAACTGGTGTAAATGAATAGAAGAGATAATAAATGTAGTTATCTTCTTGGGATAGTGCAATACATACATGCAACTATATGCCTGTAGTCAGCTGTCTTTGGCTCAATTACATGTAAGCATAGGAAAAAAAGGCAGAAGTTCTGAAAATTTTCAGCACGGATTTATTCTGCAAGTACAAAAGACTTTACAAAAATGTGGGGGAAAAAATTAATTTCCCTTTTATATTGTTGTTTCCTTCCATCCTGCCTTTTTGCAACTCCTTGTTTTTCTCTACATATTATAACAAGATTGAAGACATAATTATAAAGAGATGAATGTAAAAATGAATGACAGGAAAAAAAAAACCAAGGAAAAGAGAGAAAAAGTTGCACTGACTTTACATCTTTCACTTCTGTTGGGATAATTGTCCTTTTTTCTTTAAACCAAAATTCCCCTCTACATTTTTGTTTTGGGAAAGCAGACAAACATTTTTTCAGCAAAAATGTCTTCCTTGAAGAAATACTGACACCTCTTTAACCAGAGAAAATACGTTTTGCAGACAGGAAAGACATGTCACAAAAACATGTTCTCATTTGGTTACAAAATCTGTTTCTTTGTTGACTCCCTCATTTAAATGCTGCCTCAAAGTCAGACTCCTATCATAACAAATAGACACAGAAACTCATATGTGGAAATACACACATGTTTATATTTATCTATATGTATATTTATATGTATATTTATTTACATATACAAAACATGCAGTCACAGACAAACTTTGTGTAAAAATAAAGACCATGAAGTGAAGCATTCAAATGACAAGTTTTCTCACATTTAGACCGTCTGCCCATATACACAGAGGCATCAAAGCCACATGATTACATGCCAGTTTTTCCCCTGTGATAACTTAGTTTCAGAAAAAAAAAAACCCAACAAACTAAAAACCTGGCTGGTTAGTGTACAGCCAGCGTGACTTTTTTTTTTTTTTAATATTTATTTTAATGTTCCCTTGTGAAGAAAGAAAATTACTCATTCATCTCACAGCAAGGAACCAGACTCTGAAAGATGCTATGGAGGTTATTCATAGAAATGAAAGCACAAGTAGGAAACAGCCAGGTCTAACTCAAACTTTTCGTGTGATCTCTAACAAACCACATCCTCCCTCTGTGTCTCAGATTTTCCTTAGTAAAATATCATTAGATATTTATTGGTTAAACTGTACAGATAGCATTATCTGATTTCACTTTAGTTTCCAAAAAAATCAGGCTCCTTGAACATGAAGGTACTTGTCAGGAGCCAAAGAAGAGCAACAGCTGCTGCAAGAGGGTCTCTTCATTTGCAACGCCATCAGAGCAGCATGCACAGGTTTTCAGCTTTGCTTCCTTTTATTCGGTCACTGCAGAGAGACTCCGGGCAACTCTCACAGATGGTGCAGCTGTTTTGGGGATCTCAGGTGCCTCATGCTTTCTTAGAGGAGCCCTACCCTAGGCTTGCTGCTCCGAGCTTGGCTGTATAGTCCTTGCACAAGAGATTCCTCCTCTCACTTATACTTTCGCAAGAGGAAGTCATCTAGCATGTATTTGCTGTTATTTGCTATTGATTTGGAAAAGGAAATTTCTCTTTCATCACTGCCTTCATCTGTAAAATGAGGATAATGCTTATCGCTTAGCAAAGCAGCTTTAGATCATCCTGTGACATATATGGTTTCAAGGTGTCATAAACCTCCCATAGATTCATTTTTGTGTACTCAATATTACAGTGATAGCAACTGAATGGACACATAAATTACATTACAAACTGTGTCTGCTTTTCCACTCTTTTTTTCTTTTTAAGAATTTCATTATGCAATAATAATCTGTGAAAACATGTCCGTAACATGTCAAAAGTACTTATTGCATGAAAAATCAGTACACAATGACTTTAATTTTGTTTTCTGTAGGATTTTATTCCTGCAAAAATCCCTTTTAGTGTTGTTGTCTATCATACAAAAAACATTTTATTGCACTTTCTGTGTGATTTTGTGCAAGAGTGACACAATTTTATATTTTTAAACTTTGTATTATTTTAAGTGGTAGCGTGGATTAATATTCAGTAAAGTCTCTAGCAAGCACACATATAAAATGTTTTAAACTACCTTCCTCAGAAAATTCCAGGAGGATTTACATAAAGTTTCTTCATCCAACATACACAAATAATTCCTCTAATTACATCAAATGTACTAACCCTTTGCTCCCATTCTAATTGAAGGATTTAATGATGAAGGAAAATCGATTTTCTTCATACTTCATACTGCAGTCTATAAAGTTATTACTTTGAGCAAAGAATTTTGCAAAAAGCTTGCCAATTGCAGCACATCACAAATTTTTATGTCGAGGGGAAAGGCAGACTATGGCACCATCTTTACTGTGAGAATTTTACAAAGGTGATTTTGTATTCATCATATCTGCTTCTCACAGAGAGAAGTGTGGGCTTCCCAGGTGGTAATTTTTCTATTGAAAGTATTCTGCATGCCACTATAATAGAATTTGTTTTGTTCATTGGGGTTCTTTTTTGTATGTTTGGTTGTTTTGGTTTTATTTTGGGGTGGTTTTTTTTGGTTGTTGTTTTGTTTTGTTTTGTTTTTGTTTTTTCCAGAGAAGGTATACAAGCAGGTTAATGGCCAATATCACAATCAAGCAACTTAAATTTATTAAGAGACACCTTTAGCAGAACCTTGAAGGGATGCTTGCAAGTTCCTGGTGCACTGCAGCCACAGTGGTTGAACAAGGAGGAACAGCTCTAGTTACAGCGAGCAGAGTTGTAACTAATGAAAAGTGGAAAGAATACACTGGGTTATTTAATGGTGTACTAATCATCCCTTTCAAAAGGCATTAAAAAACACAGAAAAAGGGTAAAATGTCCAGAAATTAGGTTATGTGACAGACTGGGCTGCAGTTTCTCAGAAGTTTAATCCGTACTGTTAGTCAAATAAAAAAACCAGATGTTGGCCCCAGTATTTTCTTGCAGTGTTGTTTTTGATTGAAAACTTTGTGAATGTTTGTGATATTGCTGAGAGCCTATTGGCAGATGAGCATCTCTTGCTATAGTCTCCATCATTATTTGCCTGTCTTGTCTATTAACGAGCACTATCATCCCATCGTAAGATGACAGCTGCAACACGTACTCAGGCGCAATAAACAGCTAAATGAGGCGCACAGCAATTTCACTTGTCACCAGAGCCCTCGGCACGACTGGCTGCACAGCTTGATGCATAAATTCATGAGGCTGTTGCATATGATGGAGTATGCCTGGCTGAAAGAGGTGATGGATAGCAGGGCAGCTAAAAATGGCCATCACCTTGACTCTGTCAGGACATTTTTTAAAAGTACCCCATCAGCTCTCTTGCATTCTTTTATGTACACTATCCTCAAGCTATAGGCTTTCGAAAGTACTGATTATAAGACTTTTCCTTACTAACGGTTTTGGTTCTAAAGTCAAGTTTCTTCTTAGGTTCAGTGAATGCAATATATGCTACTAATGTGTAGGGTGAAATGGTCCTATAATAATTGTTCATTCAACACACAGAGGAGTCATAAGGTTAAACACTAACAACAGAAATTTTCCAGAGTATGTCTAAAATGCTGGGAAGATGCATACATGCACACAGAGACATATATGACATCAAAATGTGTGAAGCCTCGTGCAAAACTACATACAACTACAAATATGCATACAAAACTATGCTTTGCAAAAAGCTATAGGAAGTGTTCAGGAGTACATTATGGTAATTATAAATTATGCAAAATGAATACAGGTTGAAATAACTTGCCATTGCATACTGTTAGATCTGAATAACAATGCGTTTTCTAATAAGTCAATAAAACTGAAGGGAAAATTAAAACAGAGAAAAATGGACATATTGCTCACAGGGTTTCCAAATAAAGCCCAAAACTCGAGTTGCCATAAGGACAGCATTTAATGTCCCAGTGAAATTCCTTCCCTCCCCTGTATCTATGTTACTGGAAGTCACCTAAGGAAGACAAATACAAAGGCAACAAAATCAATGAGGCAGTTTCCTGCAAAGCTTCACGCATTAATCTCTATCACACAGAAAAATATACACCACTACAAGGGAAGGAAGTCACTTGTTCTCTAATAAAAGAGAAAACCCTTGGTAATAAGCAATTAATAAAGTTGTCATGATTAGTTATGCAACTATGAATCAATGTTCATGATGAAAATGACCACTCTCGTGGTTTAACATATCTATGATCTGGTGGTATTGCAAACCTCACTGCCACATTGAATCCTACAGAGCTACTGCGGTCTTTTTCTTAACATTGCTAATGGCAAATTTTAGCAGAAGGTGGTTTCCCTGTCCTGCACACAGATATCTGTATATCTGAGGGCAAACCGTCTCCTCCTTTCTCTACCTTCTTGTCTGCTCTGAAACTCTTTTGGGTTGGCCAGCTCTGCCTGGCTCCTGTCTGCAGTAGAAGGAGTTTGGACCTCTCCTGCCTGCTGACATCTGCCAGAAGTATCCTGGCACCCAGAATCAGGTCCTTCAGGCCAGCTGCAGCTAGGTGCCACTGGGTCTGCTTGCTGCTCAGGTCACCAGGTGATGGGAAAAGCCCCTGAGTGGGAGCATTTGGTGGCACCTCAGGCACTTCAAGCTCTTACGTCCTGCAGCCACTCATGTGGTCCTCATAGCTGTGGTGTCCAAGCACATACCAAGCAGTAACCTCAAAGAGCAGAGACACCCCTCGAAGACCTCGACGAGGAACAGTTGCCCCATTGTGTCTTGCATTTTCTCTGCAATCCCGAAGGGGGGCTGGAAGTGTTGGCACCACGTTAAGATCCCATTCTCCCACCCACTGGCTCCTCTTGGGACTGTCAGCAGCTGATTCGTCTGGAGTGCAGAGCCTGAATTTCTGAGGTCGTGAGTGTTTATTAAATTTAATGGTGCATCTTGGGGGAAAAAAAAAAAAAAGATGCCTAAAGAGTGATTTAAGTGACTGATTTTCGATATGGCATGCTGCCATCTGGTGGACACTGCTCTGATCTAGCGTTTGACCAGGGCTGTGAGGAGCTGGGGCAAGGAAACAAAGGTGTGCGTGGAGTTTTGAGGTCCTCTGCGGAAGAACCTGGATCCAATGCCAGTCTTCACTGTGCAAAGAAACCATCTCTGAAAAACCCGAGAGCCCCCACTTCCCCACGACTGCAGTATGAGACACTGAATCCAGAAAATGTTGGCTTTTTTTCATGAAGCCCCTGGGAAAAACATGAAGAAAAGCCTGTCTTTCACACTGTCAGGAAGGAAAGAAGAGAGGAAAAAAAAAAAGGCAGCAAAAGAAGCACTACAGTAGAGCCACAGAGAAACTGCAGCAGGCTTCTAAGCATGATCGCCTTGTGGGTTGCCTTCTGGCTCACTTGGTGTCAGAATGCTGCTCCTATGGAGGAAGTCATGTTCTGGGAGGACGCACCTAATGATCACTCAAACATCTAGATAAAATTAAGATGAACCCCAAAGAATGAGGCATTTAGGGAAATTTTAAACTACACAAAACAGAGTGCCCATATTATTGCCTTTATCCAGTTTCCATCAGAGGCATCTACAGAAAGGTGTTATGAAGCAATACTGGAATCCAGATAATTTCAAATGCTAAAGAAACTGGGGCAGTGTTTGGTAGGTCTGGTGAATGGAGAAGGAAGAGGGAGGGAAAAAACTAACTGCGTATTATCATAGAGACTGGGTGTTTATTCACAACTTCTATTTTCCTAGCTTGTGCTTTCATGAAAATATAGCAGTGAAGCTCTTATCAATGCCACATTTACTGTCCTGCATATCAAAGTTCAAGGAGAATAGTTCTTCTTGGAATGAATGCAATAGTACAACATGCAGCCTAAGAGCTGCTGTAATTCAAGAACTTCACAAATGCTACGAGAAGGTAACCAGAAAAAGAGACTTGTGTCTCATGGTGTGTGTGTATCAAGCTCTTTACAAAGCATTTGTACACTTTGTCCTAAACACAGTAATCAAGTTTCCCACTGAGAGACTTGAAGATCAAGACTAGGGGCCAAATTCTGCTCTTATAGTTACATGTTCACCTGTGTAACTGACAGCAGAATTTGCCCTTAGGACTTTAAACTTGATCTGCTATTCGATGGGCAGCTCGTGCACTGATCTGAGCACCAGAGTGATGTGCTCCTGTCAACCTGTGAATCAGAGGAATTGCTGCTCTCATACAGAGGAGGAAAAAACCTCCTTGTAAATTGCTCTTGAAATCGCCTCATGCTTCTTTCTAGCAAGGATGGGCAAATTTGAACACAAAATTCAACATAAACTTAAATAATGCTTAGATATCAGGGAGACAGATGCCACAGAAATACAAGCTGGTTGATGATTAATTGCATTTGCCTTTCATTTAGGACACGCTATGATAAAAGGAGTTAGTGAGGGGAAAAGAGAGAAATTTAAATGAAAAAATGCACGAAGCACACATAAATATGTACATGCTGCATATAAACAAAGCAAATTTAGACCAGCTTCAGCATACTTCTTCACTGGTTAATACAGAAAGTGTGCAGAAAAGAAGCTATTCTTTGTAAAACTGCCTTCATCCTCTGAAACAAAAAAAGATCAATATAGACAGGACAAAAAGTTTTATTGGCTGAGATTACCTTACAAAAAATACAGAATACTCTGTTGAATTCTACATAAGTTAGCAACTTTGTGCAATGGAATATATTTCTCCAAATTTACTGCTTTGCATAAAATTAGTTAACACTGAGCATGGACTGTCAAAATGTGTCTAGTAGAATGAGAATGTGGGACACTTGGGGAAGACAGCCGAGTTAATTTTAGTTGTGGATACACTACCCTCAGCAAACCTTGACCCTGTTCAAACAGCACTTGCAATCAAGATTTACTACACCGTGTTATCAAGCAGAGAGTCTGTGCTGGTTGTGTAGATATGTAGACTTCTCTCATGATGCCAGGCAGCATTCCTTGGCTAAAACTTCCCTGGTCCCAGGCTCCTCTCCTTCCTGTGCCTGGCTGCCAGATTAGCCCTCTGAGGCAGCAGTCACAGCATAGGGAAGTGCTTCTGGCTCACGTTGCCCTCACGCTGCTGTGGAGAATGTGACTTAGTTGCAGTCATGCCTGAAGTATCTGTGGGTATGGGGCTGGGATAGCTCAAGCCATTTGAACTTTCAAATAAACCTAGAAGGTATGAAACTGTCACATGAAAGATGGAGGTGCTCATTTAGTTTGTAAATCACATATGATTGCTGCCATAATTTCTTCAATGGGGAAAGACGGCAAGAAGACTTTCTTACATAAGATGGCCAAAAGATATTTTTGACAGGGCTTTATGAAAGAATGTGTGATCTTTAAATCAGGGAGGTAAGCATTATTTTTTCTATGTATTGAAGTAATGTCAATGCCTTAGTTACAAACTGCTATTGTCCCTGCGATGCTGCACTATGCAGAAACAGACAAGAAAAACTTCTTCCTCAAGGTAACTGCCTGTCTCCATTTAGCGAACAAAATAAAAAAAAGACTAGGTGGTAAACACTTTTTGTTTTGGTACATTTTTATTCACTAGGAAAAAAACTTATAAAACTCATTGCAATGATCAACTCTGTTCTTGCAAAAGTAGAAAAAGACCATTTCTTTTGCTCAAACACACTATTGACATCATGGCTTATATGAGCAAAAAGAGAGAAAAAATGAAGACATTTTAAAAAATACTTTATTGTCTTAGTTTATTCTCTATTCATTTGCAATTTATTCCATTTTCAAGGTCAACTGTTTGATAGAACACTTGGAAGGATATTCCCTGGACGTATTTTTGAGGGGAAAAAAATAATCCAGTTTGTAAACAAATGAAATAAAATGTGACAGAAGATGATATCAGACATGCAACATTTGTGACAGATGAAGCTCACAAAGATTGCCCACAGACTTCAGAATGTCTCCTTAGTAATCCCCTTTTCCTCAGGAAAGAGTGCTCCTGGGTTTCCCTGGCCACTTCAGAAGTTCATTCTAGTATCTGCATTGAATTTCTAAGACTAAACACAGTAAAATTAATGTATTTTAAACTGCCCAAGAGGTTACAATGAGTATCTCACAAAACTTAAACACTCTTTCTCTTTCCTCTAGTTTTCCTCCCTACAAATTGCCTTATTCCTTTTCCAGGCTCAAAAAAAACCACCCCAACTAACCAATAACAGCAATTAAAAAGAAAAACCCTAAGAAATTCCCATAATTATTCTGCAAATTGCAGAATGGTAGTTGAGGTTCATCTTCTTATCACTTTTCCAGTATTTCTCAGCTGCCTCAACAGGTTCTGTCAAAGTCTCATCCAAGTGTTTGATCCTGAAAGTTAAAATTACCTCAGGAATCACCTTTTTCCACTGTCAGACCTAGATCTCCTGAGCCTGTTTATATTTCTTGTCTACTTGCAAATGCTACAATAAGACCCAAAAAGCTGTGAACACTTTTTCCCCCCTGTGATAGACAGGAACAAAGCCTTCTTCAGAGAGCAGTGGATGGAAAGTAAATAGGCTCATGAGCTCTGGGAACACTAGTAGTGCTGCAGGCAGGGTAGCAGACAATGTAAAATAAATACAGTTAAAGAGTAAGGAAAATATATTTACTTTTGCTCCTTTAAACTTTGAGCTATTCGAGAAGGTTGTGATGGAGCTCCTAGCTCAGAAGGGCACAAAAAAACTTACTTGCAGGCTACACTATTGCATCACAGATGAAAAGGAGGCAAATTGGATTTCAGAAGACTCACAACAGATGAGTCATTATCATGAAGAATATGATCCCCAAACCATTAGGAATGAACAGATCATGTGATGGTAAGTATACAGAGAAGCATAATTTCCACAACCATAAGTAATTTCTCCTATCAGGTTCTTAGTACGTACTAGTAAATTCCAAACAACTAGCAGAGTAGCTATAAATCGAAGAGACTTGAGAGACACATTTTGCAGATTTCTAAGAGTTATTTGTCTCAGCTTGCACCTCACTTGTACTAGTAAAGTGAAAGCCACAGTCTGAAATGCTACAACAGGTCAGTATTGTATATATATACATACATACATATATATATATACACACTTTTTGTTGTTTGCTAAGTGTGAGGGTTTTGTTGTGGGGTTGGATTTTTTTTTTTTTTAATGAATAGTGCCTAGAAGGCACAACAAGAGAACCAACTAGAGAGCCAACTACTGCATTAAATCAATATAGTGTCTTGTAAAACACATAACAGCACTAGAAAATAACACATAATCTGAGAAAAACCATGGCCATGATGCATTTCTATCTCTGTGGAATGCTAAAGAATGTAAAATATTTGCTTCTTTCTCCTTTCAATTTAAACCCTGCTTTCCTCTGAGATTATGCTCCAAAAGTATTTCAGCTCTAAGAATTCAGATAGAATGCTTATACATTTCTAGAGGTGTGGACTCTTCAGCAAAACAAAAGAAATTAAGAAAAATTATTTTGAGGCTTTTTGCCCGTCTTCCATCAATAAAGTGCTCTTAGCTTTGTCCCCAGCCCTCTGTCCAACCCGCACAGCAAAGAGATTGCATTGCCTCAGTAACCCAAGGGGTATACACAGACATTTACTCTTGTTACTTTTTTTTTTGTTGTTCATTGCTATTTATTTTCTTTCTGAAATATTTGTTACTACTTCTATTACCCAGAGTGGTAGCAAGTTTCTGTAGTTAATTTTCCTTGTGCAAGAATGCTGAAATTTTGTGAGGTTTAATTTCCATTTAGGATGAAAATTAAGACCTTTTGAAGCTTTAGTAAGTGGGAAGATGAATATGAGAAATGTCCCTAAGTACCTCAAGCTCCCATGTCTGTTGTATGGGAAACTAGACCTCATAAAATTTCTACTTCTCTCTCTGTCTCTCTCTGTCTCTCTCTCATGTATACCTCAGCCACTGTTCTTTGCTATTTTGGGATGGTTCTCTTTCAAGAGGAACTACAAACCTCTGCATAAATTAACTTTTATTGTCCCAAGAGGTAACATTTGTGTCTCCTCCATTCCAGTAAATAACCAAATGCTGTTTGGTTGGAGACTCCACCTTGTGTTTACTTTTGCAGAGCAGATGTGCAACCGGGCAAAACATTCAGGTCAGAGCAATCACCTACCTTGTGCAAGATGGAACACAAACCCCCGTTGTGAACCAAGAGGCAGAGGAATTGATTTGGCCTCTCTTACATCCCAGGTCAGCAGGACCATTGGATTGTGAGCTACTCTGAGACCATCCTGTGTTCTGACTGGACTTTCTAGCCTGCATCTCAGAAACCTTTAATGAAAAAAATCATGCCAAAAATCAGCATCACATGTCACTTTTGACAGACTGGTTCTTCCTTTTGACAACAACTTTTTGGCCAAAATACTCCCAATATAGCACAGCTACATGTCCCACATATAAAATTGGTTTAACCAGCCGATATCTACTGAACCAAAGTCTGACTGACATAAACAAAAAGTTATATCCTCTTCTCTTTCACATAGATTTTATGCTGCACTCATCGCTATGCTGCTGCCAGCACCGTGTCAGTGATGCATATATGAATCAGTACAAACCATTCACAAGTTCTATATTTAAAAGGCTCCGGATGTAGCAGTTCTTCCAGCCTCGTCAGATGTTCGGAGGCGGGTAGGCGTGAAGGGAGGAGAGGGGAAAGGAGTGTTCCGCTTCAAATTCCCACCAGTTTGTTTTGACATCTCCCTTGTACCGAAGTGGCTGGAGCTCACTCAGTGGCTTGCAGAGAGACGTGTGTTGCCAATCTGATATGATGACTCTGCATACACCGCCAAAAATTGTAGTGGATTTTTCATCTCGGATCACAAAGCAAGCTCATGTTTAATTTGGTAGCTACTATCATCCCACCTTTTTTGTGAGACATTGCTGCTTTACATGTGTATCCCTTTTTTATACAAGCAAATGACAGGCATTTTTTTATATATACTTTGCTCAATTATATAAGATTGTCACAAGTATGTAGAAGATGGGGAGAAAGTGAGCTGTTCTGGTGAGACAGCTGACAAAGGAGCAACTCCAGCTCCCCATACGCTCTGGACTCGGCAGAAAGCCCTTCTGTTTTTTTTCCTGATTCACACTATATGAAGAAAATAAAAAATGTGGCAATGGGGAAGGGGAGGAACTCACAAAGGTGGAGGTAAAGAAGCCAGGCAACAGAAGACTGAAATCTTGGCATTACTGCCCTCCATATCAGGGAAATATGGTGAAGGTTTTGTTCAGATCTCCTCCCTCTCTGCCTTCATTTTCGATTTCTACATCGTAGCACACTTCCTTGTCCTGAAGGCATCTGCCGTCCCAGAGCCAGTTCTGTTTTGCTTGTGCCATTATTATAGTCTTGGTGTCTCTGATACATGATTGAGGCCTGACTCATAAATAAGAGCTACTATAAATTTAAACCACTGTCTTGTTTAATCCCCTTTTGCCCACATAGCGAGGAAACTGACTGGAATTTATTGCCTTGCGCATTCTCCCTGATTTATTCAGTCAGGAGCCTGCTTGCATTTTCCTCTATTTGACATTACTTTATATCTTGTAACATAATATATTTTCATTATATTTTAACACACCGTGTGGTAATGCAACCACACTGCAAAATTTTGGGATCTTTCTGCTTGTCCTGTTATTTCTCACCTACAATAATATCCACTACATGATGAAGACCTGACTCATAAACAATAGCTTGGGTCACTGCCTTATTTATTTCTCTGAGCACTCTGGCCAAGGAACTAACGTCCTGGTAATATATTTGACATCTGTATCAGGATAGCAGGATCTATGCCCCTGCATGGGAACGCGGGGCTCATCGGTTGACCCAAGCTATTAGTGAATGTAGGAATCTGCATTAGAACACCAAGAAAGTTGTGCTGACTCAATTCTGTCGGCACAGCTTGTTAATTCTGAGTATGAGAAGCCTGTGTCAACTTCTACGCAGGTAGAAAAAAAGAGTGAGAGACACCTTCTGAGGAAATCTGTGAGAACAGGTAACTTGGAGAAAAGAGAAGGTGTGCAGTGTCACCAGTTTAGTAGGATAGGAACTGAGTGAGCACATATAATCCGAGAAGTCTTCCTCTATATATTGTTTGGCGAGCTTCCAAAATCACAATTAGAGCTCTTTATTTTTTAAAAACTAAATGTTTTCTCCTCAAATTATTTTTTTAGAAGAAAATGCCACAGCAAATTGATTTTCAGTGAAAGCAATTTTTTAGATGTTTTTTACTTCCCCACTGAACAAATCAATTTCTGTGCAAAAACCAAAAAGCTACAGTGACATGGGGTACAACGAGAAAAGTTGAGACCCATAATAATTATCAGGCTTTTAAAATTAACTTGTTAAAAGTTTAAAACAAAATTTATTTTCACCCTTTCTGTTTTAAGGAAGAGTTTCACAGAAACACATCACCAAAAACTGCAGACTCATCATGTGGGAGCGAGGAGGGATTTTCAAAAAAGGCACCTTTGCAGCATGGACTAGGTAACCAGAATATTAAATCCAAGGGTTAGAGCACCAGGTGGGCACATCACTGGGTGTAGCAGCTGTCAGTGCACAGCATTGGGGAATATTTTGGGAGAGAAGGTTTCCAGAAGCCCAATGGCCTGACAAAGAAAGAAAAGCTTGAGCTCACAATAGCCAAGACAGCAGCAGTGAGGTCATTCTGAAACTTTGTGACGCACTCACACCATTACCAAGGTTAGTCCTGTATTTTCCCTGAATTCCCTATGGGCTTTCACCACAGGGCAGATGGCTACATGAAAACATTTGGTAACTTCAACTCTTAATTCAAGTCTTATAAGGGATAGGTGGCTGCCATAGCACTGGCTATTGTTCCTGCAAGTGTTCGGAAAGAAAAATTGTTTCAATGATTCTGGGAAAGAAAGCAAACTTTGGTCTGGTTTTAGAAGAACGTCAGTACTCGTGCATAAAGGATGAAAGGTTATGTGCTTTCTTATTTCTTTTTCACCACTTTTTCATCAACCTTTTCCATATAAACTTTTTGCTCTGAACTGTTGAATTAGGTCTGGCTTGGAAGGAGTTAATTTTCATCAGAGGAACCCTTATGGTGCTGTGTTCTGTATTTGTAACTAAAGCAGTGTCAATGATGTGCTCCAAAGGGATACTTTCTCCCATATAATGTCATGCTCAGCTATAAAAAGTGAGTGGAGGGACAGTCTGGGGAGATAACAACTGTGTGTTGGCTGGCTGGACATCAGAGTATTTGTGGGAGGTGGCAAGTGATTGCCTTTGCATAATTTTTCAAATTGTTTTTCTTCTTTTTTCTTATTACACTATATCGAGCCATGAATTTTCTTGCTTTTGCTCATCCACTTCTCTCCCCTGTTCTGCTGGGAGGGCAGGGGGGCTGAGGCACCACACAGCAAATGGCTCTGTTGTGCTGCTGCATAACAGCTGCATATCTCTTTTACCCCTCTCTTTCTGATCTGGTTTTGAGGATTCCCTAATCTAATTCCCTAACTTCAGGTCCAGCTGGGGGTCAAAGAAAGAGCAGCAACTTTGTCAGTTTCTTGGTGATATTTTTAATTTTTATACTCCAGTTATGTCACTTTCAAATGAAAGGACACAAGAACTGTTGCAATTTTTGGTGATTTTATTCCTTTTGCTCTGTCACGACAATGGACTCAAAGACCTGCAGGAGATTAGAGACATGCATTAGAGACATGAAAGAGTTACTGAACCATTCCTTCAAGACATGCTGTCAGCTCTTTCTCTTTTTCTCTGTCCTGATATCAATAAAAGGATGGAAATTGATAAGTCTCCTAACTTACGAGTCCACATGAAAATCTTCCTATACGGGAACTGTAAAAACTAAGATTAAATACTCCAGGACCATCTTTTTCAGGAAAGAGAAGTGTTTGGGCAGTAGCTGTTCAGACCACCCTGCATCCCTGCCTAAGTGAGGTCCATGGTGTCACGGAGAAACAAGAATGCTACAGCTCCACTCTTTTGTGAGAAAGAAGAGAGCAATGCAGAGACTGAGAACTGGGAGCAAATATTCTTTTGGCTTTCATACCTGTTGATTTCTGAAAAAATATTTTGACTATGGTGTGTAATTTTCTTTCTATTATCCGCCTACTTAAAATGACAACTTTTCTCAAACACTGCCGTTAGCCATTCTAGAACAAGAATTAAGAATGAATATCTACAGGGTGTGAAGGTGTTGTGACTGTCCAATGGCCAACAGCAAAAGAACAGATACTCATTTTGGCCAATAGATCACTTATCTCCGAATCCAGAGGATGGAATCCAGAAACAATGCCTTTTAATGAACAGATTTTCCTTTATTAAATTGAAATTTATTTATGACTGTTTGCACTTGATTTTGGTTTGGGTTTTTTTTCTTTTTCTTTTTTTTTTTTTCTTTTTCTTTTTTTTGCTATGGTGATTATCCCTTTATCTCAAAAAATACTTCACTATCATTTCAAGTGCAGTGATAGCACCTGAAGAGTCCAGTGATCATCAATCACCATCTCACCTGCTGCTCAAATCAACACACACACAATACTCATGTCCCAATCAGTGTCTGGTCTTGTAGTACTGGGAATGGTTCAGGCTTGGCTATGTCTTTATCAATAAGCTATGTTTATATGAACAGGAATAAAACTAATCTGAGTGGTGAACCCTACATTTAAATGTGGTTATTACTGAATACTGAGTCAACAATCAAACACTTTATTGTTTTACAAAATAAGAATAAAACAGACGGGAAGACAAAGGGAAGATTAAAACCAAAGAAAAAACCAAAGAAGACAAACAAATAAATAAAGGAGAGAGAAGAGAAAATGAAAAGATTCTACTTTTCCTGCTTTGAGAATAGCTTTCAAAAGCGTGGGCAATGTTTGAGTGACAGACACTTTTGTTAACACAAGGTACCTACATGCACTGACCTTTCAAAGCTAATGCAAAGGTGTTTGTAATCTTTACAGTCTGAGACCTTCCTAAGGATATGATTTGCAAAGTTGATATTTACACACTTTAAAAACAATAAAAAGTGTTAGTGATTTTTAAAATAGAGATTCCACCGAAGAGTCAATACTGTTTCTAAAGCATACAATTTGTGCATATTTATATTAGCTGTGATAGAATTAGCTTATTTGATACATGGATAGAATGGCTAAAAATCACAGCAGTGTTTCTTGTAGTATTTCCAGTCTTATCTATTAAACCGGTAATCTTCTTCACAGTACAGTTTTATTTTGTTACCCATTGTCTATCAGTAAAATATAAAGAAAACAAAGAAACAATATATGTAGTTGTACTAAGTAAAGTTAACGATGGGTTAGATCCTGCTGCCTTTGCTAATAATATCAGGTAAAACCTCTTCCTTGGATTTTGCAAATATTTGTGGATGTAATTAACTTAAGCATACAATAAGTCACTCCAAAGTCAGTGCTTAATCAGTCTGAGAGACTTACAAAGGAAATTAGCATTTATGAAATACATTATAAATAGTCTCATTTGCACATAGGGATCCCTAGTAAAATATTTGGTTTTTACATTTTGTATACCCTAAGAAATGGGGAACTATTTTGGCTGTCTGTTCTTTTCATTAAGTATATTTCTTCTCAGGAAAAAAAAAATTGCTAAGCTGTCTGTTAGCTTAGCATTTCACTTATCATACATTTTGTTAAACAGGAGCAAACCAGGTTGAAGGTATTTCCAAATATATTTATTACAAAGTTTAATCCCACTTTTTAAAAGTATTCATTACTCTAAACTGTTTTAACTCCAATTCCATTTTATTAAAATATTATTTAGGCCACACAACTTCATTGCAAAAGAATTGTGAGCCAAAGTATTATATGTATATGTTCGTTGTAAACCTATACAAAATTAAATGACAGTGCATTAGTCAGTATGCCATTCAGTTTAGAATTCCAATTATTTATAATATTTAACTAAATAAAAATCTGAAATGTTTGAAAACTGGCAGCTTTGTAAATTTGCTTGCAATTGCTCAAATTCAGCAATTATTGACAGAACGATTCTCAAGATATATCAGTCTTGAAAACATACTCCACTACATATCCCATCAAGATAAGAAAGGCACTCCTTGATTCTCTAGGAAGATTTTGAAAATTTCAACCATATTTTCATTGTCACTATCCAAAAAAATAATTATTTAGCCAGGAGACCAAACTAGATCAGCCAATGGTGCCTTTTACTTGTAAATTTAACAGTTCTTATAATGAATCATAGATTTTAAGCAGGTGATATTATAATTTTAAGCAGGTGCTTAAACACATTCTAGACATAAGCTTTTTAATTTTTTTCCCTGCTGGCTGAGTTGAGGAGGAACATCAGAACTACAATCATAGTATCATGCTACTTTATTCTGAAGCAATCTAACTTATGCTGACACATAGGGCACAAAAGAAACATTTTTAAGATGTGTTAAGCCTTTTTTCAAAGACCAACTTCTGACTTCATGTTTTGGATTATAATTTTTGAAGATATTTCTAAAAAAAAAAAAATATATATTCCCTCTCCTTTCTTTCAAAATATCTTTTTGATGAATCACAAATCAAAAATCATCTACCTTTTCATACATCTACTTCCCTCCAGTCTTAAATAAATATTCCCAATATATTAACACTAGAAACCACAATGTGACCTCTTATATTTTTTATATATGATTATTTTAGGAGAGGTTAGAGATTACATTCACTGAAGAACTGCCTTACTCCTTTTACTACTCCTCTTAGCTGCATGCCTCAGAATTTTCTTTGCTGTTATGGATTACTGAGACTGTTTCCTAATGTTACTCTTTTCTGTTTTAGCATGGAGACCAGTGTCTATTGATAATGTTTTATCAGGCCTAAATATCTAATGAAAAGTTAGTTTGGGAATCCAAGGTAAAGAAATTAACTACTTGGCAACTAGATAATTTTAAAGAAAGAGTGGGCCATTTAGTTGCAACACAGCCAAAAGCAATGTAGAAGTCTATTTACACCAGTCTTTACAGAGCAAATTACTGTTTTTGAAATCTGAGGCAGACAGATATAAACTGACTTTTTAAGAATAAAAATATTCTCCTGCACTTTATCTAAGAACTTGTTGTTCCAGGTACCACTTTAACTATTTTGTTATCCCTAAAAGATGAGACAGTCTTGGGCTGGAAAGAAGGAAGGAAGAGTTTGAAATACCCCATGCTCTGAAGTTGATCACATTTATAAGCAAATTTAAAGGCTTTTTATTTCAGAGCAGCTTATTAAAGAGCACTGCTCACTCTGGCTATGCAAGTGTATGGATGGTGTATGAATTGTATGACAGTGCTGGGATGATTCTTTATGAACTGTGCTGATTCTTTGTTAACATACTAAACCACAGAGCAGTAAACATCTGGGTTGGGTTTTGAGAAAGACAGCAACAAATGCTTCCGATGAATGAAACAAAATTAAAATTATATTGAAAGTTATTAAAGAACATGGAGTATTACATAGTAACTCCAAAAAAGAAGAAGTTTGTGACAATTTCCAGTTTGGTACATTTGACGTGATAGTATTCACATAATTACAGTAACAACTTTCCCTTCCAAAGCATCCAATTACCTTGAGCCTGGGCTATGAGCATGGTAGAGGCATCTCTTCTGATGCATTGCCCTTGACTTTGTGTGGTTTTAGATTCAGAATCTGAATCCTTATAATGATTATAATATGAAATTCAAGTTTTCAGTCATCTATGTATGTCCATACATAGGACAAGGTTTGGCTTTGTTTTTTGAGTTTTTTTTCAGAAATTTCTTGCTTGTGTAAAAATGTTGACTTGAGACTATACTGGACAAGGAAGGAAGAAAATCCATTTCTATGTGACTTTTCTGTAATTCTTGCCATCAAGCTAAATCACTACTATCCTACTGCACAGTTTAAAAAAAAAATTCTAAATTTGAAACATGCAAAACCCATGAAGCAAAAGAAGCAGAACTAACATGTCATTTATTTAGATTCAGTTATGATCTTCATGTGAGGGGGAGACATAATAACAGAATAGCCTTGGCAAAAGATGTAGATGCACCTGTAGCATCCAAGAAGTGAGTACTTCAACAAAGAGGGAAATACATCAATTTTGTTGTAAATTAAGAAAGGAAACCACATCAAATACCAGATATTCACCTTGCATTTTCTCTATGGATTTTATTTGCCGTATAGATATGGCTAAAATATTACTACTGAGTGTTGGCCAAGCAATTTGTGAGCCTATAAACTTTGATTGATGGATGTTGGTAAGAACGGACCAAAAGTTCTCGTACCAGAAGATGATGTACTGAGTGACTCACGATTGTTTACGATGATGTTTAAAACCTTAATAGTACTGCTTGTTTCTGTGCAAGAGCTGATTTTATTACATGGACCAAGGGCCACTGACATTTTGGTGCCATAAAGCATAAATATATCCATCAGAACAGTTTTATATTCAGAATATGAAAAGCAACAGTTAGGGCTCTGCACAAACACTGTTGAACTGAAGTAAAATAACTTTTTTCTCATGAGAACACCGTGGGATCATGGCAACATGGAGAAGTCGGAAGAAGTTATCAAAGACTGCTGAGCCTTTGGTAGCAGAACTACATCACGTAGTCTGTACATATGTTTTACTCACACTCAAAAAGCTTGGTGTGCCATGATTTACTGGGTACCATATTTCATTTGAATTCTGATTAAAGACTTGGGGTATAGGCAACTGATGTTTATATAGAGGAACTCCTCAAGAACAGCAGCCTGTACTACGGTCAAGCAGAATTATATTATTTTAAACAATGTGTTTTGATTTATTCCTCTTTGTTGAAAGGACCAGTAGCTTCAATCAGGTTCAAGGAAGAAGAGTCTAACAGATTTCCCAAGCAGTCTACAAAATTCTCTTTATTGGCGGTCTTCTATTTTTACGTACACAAGTTTATATTGAAATTGTAACTCATTCTATCTGGACATAGCATTAAGGCCCCATGAAAGTCAGTTATGATAGATAAGGGGGTAAACAGTTTAATAACTGTAACCATTTCCATATTTCACAAGGTGTATAGTCCCAACAGTCAAAATTTCAAGTGGTGAATGGCATCCTCTTTAAAATTTAGTTTTGTGTCAAAGATTTGTCTCATTTCACATGTATTTTTACACAAACATTGTCTATAATAAAGATACTAACAAAGCTAATCAAAGGACTTTTTTTCAAAGATGTGAATAGCATTTAATTGCTGTAAACAATAACTGATGCCTCCCAAAACTGAGGGACTTAAAAGTCTTACTCAAGGCAGGGTATTTAAAATGTTTGGATAATTTTCCCACATACCTTAATTTTTTTTTTTTTTTTACTTCATCTTTTTTAAAGTCATCAGGTGTAAAAATGATGGAACAAACGGTATCTCTCTAAAATAAGTAAACTGGTGACTTGAATATGTTCCTCAGGTGATACAAAAAAGTGATGGACATTGGACTGCATGCTATACAGTGTTGGCATTTTAAGTAGCTTCATATTGAGGAGAAGTTAGTAATCCAATCTTAAAATCTTCTGTGTGGAGGCGGAGAAATGAGTAGAGGAAGCAGATATCTTTTCTAATCAGAGAGTAACTGCCTTGTCTATCATTTCTCACAGTAACTCAAAATGCTTCTAAACAAAATAAAGCTAACAGGGTTATTTTAGTCACATGTTTATGGATTTGCTGTGGTTCTGTTGCTTAGTGTTTGTGCCCCTCATTAGTAGAAAGGCTCACTTACAGAGTCACCACAGAGTTTTTGTGAATACAAAGAACCTCAACCTTAGAAGTGCAAGATGCCCTCAAAATAAGTGATCCACCATAGCCATGGATAGCAGGAAGTGCTTTAAATCTCTTTTAAGAAGAAAAAAAGTATTGCACAATTTCTTAAGGTCTCAAGATGAAGTATAATATTTCCTCCCACCTGTAGTCTCCCCAGATTAAGAAATCTTTAATGTTTCCTTCACTGACAGGAGCATCACAAGCAAAACACTGCATGTATATGTATCTGTATTTCCAAAAAGAAAAATATCGCTACATTTTCTTTAAGATTCTGTTAGAAGTTGTACAGAGTTCAATTTCAAGACCTGTAGCAGTCCATGATACTAAAATTGTATGCCATGCTTTGAAAATGTACTCCTTCAGTTTTTGCAAATCTGTTTACATGCAGATACAATTCCTTCCCAAGAAAGAAAACCATGTTGCTTTCTTTCACTGAAATATCACCAGCATACCAAGGTGCCACAGCAGTCATGAATAGTAATGTTGACAGATATGTGGACAGATTATATATAAATATGTACATCCGCAACTGTGTGAACAGTGAAGGCTGTGATTTAGTTTTCAATTCCACTAGCAGTGTCCCATCATTCCCATGAGAACCACTGATCATTCAGAGCTACATTTTGGGGTGATTGGTCCATTTTTGCAACATCTTGCTATTTTAGAAGTGCCAACAGCATCCCACTTTGTATAACATGCCTGCAGTTCCTGCTGCATTCTGCTTGTAATGCTGGCCAAAGCTTGCTTGTTTTGCTATCGCTTGTGCTCAGTGGGCAGTCTAATCAGCAGGGTTGATGGCTCCCCTGATTCACATAGCTCCCACTGTGCTCAAGGTTGCAGTATATTAGTCTCAACACAAATATGAACTTAAAAGTATACACAAAGTATTTATTTAGATAGCACAGGCAGAATTCACATACTCCCTACAACTTTATGACTGTTATGTGAAATATTTAAACACAGAAAGGGATAGCTATGGTATACAGAGTGACTCACTGATGAACTTATTCTTTATTGTTACAACACACTGGAATTATTTGGATAAAATAAAGGTGGAAATATTTTATAAACTATGTTGATGAGTACGTTCCTTACACTGAGTTCTTGAAATGAAAGATGTTTCCTCCTTTTTGAAATCCCAGTTTAAGCAGTCACAGTTCTACCTATTTAGTCCATGAAACACCAATTTTAAAATTGCTTCCAAGTCCCTGATCCTTTGAAATTCTTGCTTTCTGGAGTTATTTGGTGTCGATTTGCTTTCCATAAATAAAAAAGAAAAGAGGGGAGGCTAGGTGGGGCTGTGATTTCTGAGATACAGCATCATGATATGAAGCAACAATCAGCAGGGCATTTTACTGCAAAATTTTCTATATTGCAACATCAGGAAATACTGATACTCCAAAAATGTACAATACAAACCTTTCACAAATCAGAATTGTCTGCAATATGAGTCTAGAAATTTTTTTGATAGATTGAAATTTCTTTAGCAACAGCCTAGCCAATATTAACAAATGCAATGTAATTCACTATATACAGTCACAACATTACCACGTTTTTACTCTATTCCTTTTACAGTAGTCCTGTACTATCAGATTAACTGAGCATAAGAAAAGTTATTTTGACTTCCTTCTAATTAACCTGCTCTGCCTCATGGCTGTTGTCAATGTTACACTGTAATTTTTGTAGGTATCTCTCAGCTCAAATTATTATGGCAGCTGAATTGCACGGGGCTTGTTCTCAAGACAGTTTCTACCATGTGCACCTCTGCAGAACCGGTCTGTGATCTCTCCGATCAAATTCCTTTTCCGGAATATCATCAGGACATTTTCTAGGGACTGAATTAATTCAGTTCTTTCTGGCCCCAGAGCACAAAACAAAACCATAGCAATGTATCTAGAAACAGGACCTATGTTTTTGGTGAAAATGGTTTTGTTACTGCAAATGAAAAGGAAATAGAGAAGGAAGTACAGACAAGTGACAAAAAAACTCCTCTGAAATACTATAAAGGAAAAATTGTTATTTTTCAAATGGAATAACTGGAAAAGCTGTTCTGCTGCACTTATATCTGCAATAGATATTAACTGCATGCATAAAATCTGTATTAAAATGGTGTTAAATTAGCAGGAGTTGGGAAGTGTGCAATTTAAAATGACATGCTGCATTTTATGTGCACAACAACAAATGCCTTAGTTGTATACCAACTGATTTTCTTTTACATAAATTCTTATATTTGCTCTTCTCCACATTCATTCTTTTGTTTCTGTTCCTTTTCCCCCTTAACCAAATAATTTCTCCCCAGTGGAGTTCAATAGGAATTGAGAGCTCCAACTTACATTGAATTAAAAGAAGGAGTCTGTTTTATACATTAAACAGTATATAAAAAAATGAAACTGAACTCAAAACATAGACGTTGTCTGCATGCAATAAGGATACCCTCATTACTGTGATGAAATCATCTGTATCTGATCTAGATAAATTCCAATATCCCTATGATAAATTCCTTCTCCCCTAGAAAAGAATACAAAAGACTTGATCTTTCTATTGGCATTTATCTTCTCTGATGTAGAGGGATAAGTCAAGTGCAATAGTCACCAGTGACTTATTATTTCTCTCCTCACAGGTGAAGATGAATGTCATAAGGGAGATAAGCCATCGTGCGCATATATTATATATATAACACTATATATGAATAAGGAGATATTAAACACACTATGAATATTTTCTTTTCCCTGTCTGTATTTTTTTTTACTCATCCTAGACTATGGTTAAATAAAATTAGAAGATGCTGTAGGTGCCTCTTGAAATGAAAAGCTTCAAAGGACTCAACATTTTCTTCAGCACTACAGCCTGTCATCAGTGAAAAAGACATAGCCTTTGTTTCTGTCTGACTGAGAATTGTTTGACAGAGGCACTAGGCTGGGACGGCAGGCAATGGGCAGAAACTGATATACAGGAGGTTCCACCCGAGTATGGGGAAGAACTTCTCACTGTGCAGGTGGCTGAGCCCCGGAACAGACTGGCCAGAGAGGCTGTGGAGCCTCCCTCACTGCGGGTATTAAAGACCCTTCTGTGCCCTGTGCTCCAGGATGGTTCTGCCTGAGCTGGGAGGTTGGACCAGACAACCCACCGTGGTCCCTTCCAGCCTGGCCCGTTCTATGATTCTGTGAAATTTACCTACTTGCTATGTCGAAGATTTCTATTCTTCAGTACTTAACTTCCCCTGACTCAGTGTTTCATCTTGTAAACAAGATATTCATAGCTCTTTCTTCTTTTGGTGCTCATGGAAGAAAAGCGTGTGGAAGAAAATTAGGTTAAACAGCATTTTATTAGATGTGTACTTGTCTTGGAAACGTATCTGTTATTTGACTGACATTTTAAAATATATCTGGAGCTAAAAAATTACTACACCTTAAAAATCCATAATAGTTCAGAAAAAAAGCCCAATTTATTGCATTTATTTGTCTATAAAAGTAGCTAATTGCAGAAGCCTAGAAAAGAGCAGCAGCATAAAGGAGTCTCGGTATTTTTTAACAAGGAAAGATTTCTGGCCATAAAGAACAGTGATGGATATTCAAGAGGATGCCAAACTCATATTCATCCTGCAACCCTCTCGGGTCCTGCTGTAAGCTCCTGCCCCCAGCAGTCACGGGGCAGATGGCAGGGTTTGGCTGTCAATACCAGTTGTTCAGCTCCGATGTGGTCAGGCTGTGCCACTTCACTCAGGCTGCTGAAAAAGGGCTGTGAGGAAGCCTCCAGAGAGGTGAGAAAGGCAACACTGAAAACAGGGTAGGTTGTTGAGACAAAATCCTGCAGGGAAAAAAAATAATAAAAAGACGTGGGGAGGCTGTATAGGTCTATAAAGGTCACCGGCAGCCTAGGTCTAAAGGCAGCAGTCTGTAACTTGCTTCCTGGTGTTATATTGCAATTCATCATTTGCCCAGGTTAACCACAGAGTAGAACTCCTTTCCAGTAGCTGAAACAAAATAAATTTCAGAAGCAAAATTAAACATCCTTTAGCTTTAGATGAGCTGCACATGTCCTAAACTAAAAAACGACATGTTCAATCTTCGCACCGGCTTGATAGATTGGCAAATATAATACATTCTAGTAAAAAAGTATTCTTGCATATGGACTGTGATGCTCACATGTATTGTAACATATAAATATGTGCTTGCCTTCATGATTTTAAAGAAAAAAAAATCGATACTTGAGACATATTATATTGGTGAAAACCACATAAGATTTCATATAATCAACAAATAATCCCTTCAGCCTGCAAAATTCTATAAAAATAATCAACATACAGATATATTCCAAAATACACGTGTAGACTGTCAAAGAAGATTGAATGAAGATATTAATTTAAACTACTCACCTGAACTTTAGGTCATTAATTTTTTGAAACTGCTATGGATTAATAAATAAAATCTATCAAATATAAGTTACAATGATTTATCCAAAGTTTACAGTGAAGGAGAAGGAAAATGTGGCATGTTCTGTGCTTTGTGTAGTTATAGGAGGTGCTTAGAAAGAATATCGTGGAGTAACATTGTGTAATGTGAAGTTCACTAGAGACAGCCACTAAATCTAAGCTGTGCATGGAAGACAACATTCTTCCTTGCTGCATTCATATTTTTCAGAACACAGCTTCATTATATCTGGTAAACATGAAGTTATTTTCAGAATGTTGTTCGTGTGAAGGATAGATACACATGGTCTGTAATATGTAAAGGTACAGTTTAAGTGAAAATCTGGCACCAATAATTTATTTGGAGTCAAAGTATTGTCTTATGACAACACATTAGAAATATACAGGTGACTTAAAGAAGGCCCTAAATGACATTCATATCTTTGTACAAACAAATAATTTTTAAGATAGTCCATGGACCTTGTCAGAATGAATGCAGGGACTGTTGGCCAACACTTCCCTATACCACTCTGATAAAATTTGGGTTGCACATCTAATATGCACAATACTGAGGGGTACCCATGAGGCTGACTACTCCGATCTAAGTCTTTCAAAACTAGAAAGTCACTTGGCTTTCAGCAATTCATAGACTTGTTATGTTTCAAATTCACTGTGATTATTATCTTGTGAAACAAAATACAAATTTGCACCCAATAATTGTTGCATCAGAACCAACACCTTGTGGATGAACTATAACCTCTCTTTCAAAAAGAAGCACAAACTTAATTTAAAACAGTAAGACACTGTCAACCACATCCTTTGGCAACACATGCAACTATCTAATGACCTTTAGTGCTGAAAAATTTAGTGCTTATTTCTAATAAAAATTTAACTGGCCTAAGTTCCAGCCACTGAAGTCTCATTATCTCTCTGCTAAAATAAAGATACCTCCTTGATTTGAAATCTCCTTCAGCTCTAGATTCCAACAAAAAAAAAAAAAAAAATCATATCACTATTGAGTCTTTTTTATCGTGCTTATTGCAATAGTGGAAAATATGTTTTTCCTCCCTTGGGATTATTCTTGATGGCCAAATGTAGAGAATGAACCAGCTCCCTGCTGCCTTGTGTGGAACTTTCCCCAACCCCCATTTATTTAACGCTACTTTTAGACCAACTTAAAACAACTCCCATCATGTCTTTGCACAGAAATTGTATACAGCACAGTGTAAATAGATTGTTATTCATAGCACGTCCCTACGAAATAGTTTACTATTCAGCTAAGTATAAGTGGTCTATACTTTGGTCTAGTCACCTAATCCCAAATAAAAAATGAAATCTTATTTTAAAAATCTTTTGAAACTATGATGCTATTAGTTATTTGAGCTTTGAAATGTACAAAAATATAAATAAAATTAATCCATTTGTTGAAAACAAAATGCTTTTCCAGCTTGGCTGAATATAGTAAGATTTTGAGATTTTTATTTATCTCTTTCTACATAAGTTTTACTTGATATTCTGAAATGTCAGCTACTTGCACCTGGAAGCTTTCCTTTATTTTTTTTTTCCTAGCCACTTGTAATGAGGTCTGTTTTGTGTGATTTGCATTTTTACTTTGCTGAAGGGTGGAGTCTTATGCACACTTATTCAATCACTGTTGTTCACTTTCAAAGGAAAAAGGCTGCTATAGGTCAGAAGTCTCAGTATTTGAGACACAGGAAAAGAACAGGATAACATTGCCTGATGACAGCAGAGCCAATTTTGCCCAAAATACGGTCTTTCCATTGGAGCAGTTGCTGGATGGCAGTAAACAGCCTCAGAAGCCAAGTCGCATGACCTATAGCTGTTCCAAAATGGGGACATTTTGCAATGCAGTGCCTGAGGCATGTCAAAGTGCAATGGTAAGTAATATACAGACTACAATAACCTACGCCTAGGAAAGCAAACTGGCAGATTAAACTCTAGTATGTAATAATGTATTTTAGGAGGAAAAAGAGTCCTGAATTTTGTTCAATTTGACAACCTTCCTGTAAGAAAACATTTATGTTTTCAGATTTTCTTCTCCTGTTTCTTTTTTTGAGTACTGATATGAATTGCAGATTCCTCTCTCCCATTAACCATCCATCAAGATTATCTAAAAGAAAAACAAACTCAGGAAAACACACTTTACCTATCTCTCATCCCCACATAATTTTAACTTTTTTTTTACATCAGACCAAAAGGCATTTGGTCTTCTGGTACAAGGGTGAGTTGGCTAGGATAAAAACTGGTAAAAATCTGTATAACAAAGATCCAAAATATTTTGCAGGCTTTCTATTTGCAGCTGATTATGTCAGTTATTAGGGTACAAGAGAACTGTTAGAATGAGCCATGAGACTCCAGTGACTACTGAAGTCGAAGGAAATAGTCCTTTTACCTCATTAGGTATTAGATTAGGCATTAAGTCAATAAGATGGCCTTGCCCAGATTTCTGCATAAGAGTAATATTGTAACTCCTTCAACTGCAGCAACAGGGGAAACCAATGGGAAAGGTTTTGTGTATTATGACAACAGTACAGCTCATCATTTGTCACAGAACTACGTAATTGCCTGCAATTGAAAGCACTTCACCATATGCTTTAAAGATGTGTTCATTAAACTCACTACTTCTGTGCATTCTTAAGTGTTAGGGATAAACAAGGTAATAATACAGGATTCACAGGTTAATATTGAAAGTAAAGATATGCATGAAATACAGTATTTAAGCATATGTTTTTATTTTTGGTGAGGAAAACCATCCTTTCCTTATCAATGCATTGTGCAGTCATGACTCCATTGAGAAATTCCATTTACAAAATAAAATACTTCGGCAATTTTCTTTTCCAAATTGCAAAATTCATGCTTTTCCTTATATCCTGCTCAAATATAATTTTGTAAGGAAATTATGGTACCTGAGATCCCCCTTTACATTTTGCAATAGTCAGTCCTGAATAGGTGTTCAAACCAAAATTTGCAAGGAAAGACAGCACCATCTACTCCATGCTGAAAATCTTCTATGGCAAATTGCAAAAAACCATGAAGTAAAATAGGGAGGTTATAAATCCCTTGAAAACAAGGTTTATAATGGAAATGCTGAAAGACATTCAATGATGTCAACAATAGTTGGCACCATAGTAATAAAATACTTAAATGAAAAGAAAAAAAAAAGTCTGTATGCTTCACAAAGGCTTGTGGATTTCAGGGGAAAGTTCAATGTAAAGATGGATGTTAATAATTCATTATGATGCTTAGATGTCATTTACAGAAAATCTCAGAAACTCAACTTGCAGTCATACTATGAAAGAGTCAGAAAGAAGAAACACAGTGCTGCACCTTGCACTGGTATTTTCCTCTCCTTTCCTCACGATAAAATCATGCATCTGAGTATTCCTCATGCCTAAGATTCAGTGGCCAGAACAGTCTGCTCAATTATTGTGCAAACAGCAGCCTTCAGTCTGCATCAAAACAAACACAATGCCCAACTACAAATAAATAGTTAATGGAACTCTGTCTCCCACTGTCTGACACTCAGGTAAGCTTCCCATTCACTTGTGACAAAATGTCTTTTCCCCAGTGGACAAAAAAGGGATTGATGGGCACTGCTAGAACAGGTGGCCAAGGGCAGCCCTCGCCCTAGAGGGGACCTGCAAGCTAAGAGCCAGTAAGGTACTCAAAACAGCAAACAGTTTTCATATTTAAAGGATATTCACATGCACAGGTACATTAGCACTCTTCTTGCATCCTCCAGCCTAGATTAAAAATTAAATCATTTACCTTCGTCTTCTCCTGTTGTTAAACATTTTCTTTTTATTCAATGGGCAACAAAAGCTAAAGATACTTCATTTTTCTTCGCTTGCTTTTTAAATTTCTATTCCCTCTTCTCTTTCCTTCCACCTGTTTTTTCCCCTCCTTCTGTTTTTGTTGGCAGCAGAGTATTTGACTTGACCGCTCAAATACCCAGTAAGGTCTATTTGCAGTCCCCAAGCAATAGCAATTTATAGATGAAACTGGCCACTTACATATTCCTCTCTCCAAATAACGAACCAGGTTTCCCTCAAATAGCTCCACTTGGTAATCCTTTAATGTCTATTCTGCTCCTGAGCCATTTCTGTAGAGCATTGTCTACTGGGAAAGGGATGCAAAGTGAAAAGGAGCAATTGTGTGTGTCTGTGTGTGTTCTCTCTCCATGCCTATAAAACCCAACCCAAACTGTCAAGGTGACAATCCAAAACGATAATCAAAACCACTTTTTACATTCCATCTTGTAATTGCCGCAGGCAAGTTTGAAAGGAGATGCTAACAAATCCCAAAGAATACCAGGTATTAAATATTTGATACAGCTAGAAATGTATACAATAGACATCAAACTTATGTTGTATATCTCTGTAATTTCTATACCATAGGTAAACAACCATATTTCAATAACAAATTCTTAGGTGGGTATTTGGAAATCCACATTAGAATCTGTTTACATTTTAGAAACAGCTCTGTTGTTTCTACATGCAGCTACAACAACAACAAAAAGAGATTTTGCTTGGGAATATTATCTCCCATAGACATACTGTGAAAAAATATTTTCAAGGGTGCCTTTCTAGCTGTTTGCATCTTTACAAGTACTTGCTTTAAAGCAATCTTACATTCATACTACAGCCTGATTTAAAAATTGTAAGACTGCTGATTTACAAAATAGTTTACACTCATGCCTACAGTCTGCATTTTAAATTTTTCCAGTACTTAGGTATTAAAATTCAGTTCATTTTTACAGTGTCCTTCATAGGGAGCATTGAGAAGGCTGCATAGAAAGAGGGGATAGTATGAATAGAAGGGAAAGGAAAACTAAGAAAGAAGCATAAACTGAGGTTACTCTTGAGAGAGTAAGATAAACTCTATGTGCTGGTTTCAGCTCTGGTAGAGTTCATTTTCTTCACAGGGGCAGGTATGGCGCTGTGTTTTGGATTGTGCTGAACACAGGGTTGATAACACAGAGATGTTTTTGTTATTGCTGAGCAGAGCTTACACAGACCCAGGGCCTTTTGCGCTTCTCGTACTGCCCCACTGGGGAGGGGCTGGGGGCGCCTGGGAGGCTGGGAGGAGACACAGCCAGGACAGGGGACCCAAACTGACCAAAGGCACATTCCAGACCATGCGACATCATGGTTAGTGTTTAAAGTGGGGGGAAGAAGGAGGAAACATTTGGAGTGATGGTGGTTTGTCTTCCCAAGTCACTGTTACCTGAGATGGGGCCCTGCTTTCCTGAAGATGGCTGAACACCTTCCTGCCCTTGAGTAGCAGTGAATTAATGCCTTATTTTGCTTTTCTTGTGTGCTCAGCTTTTGCTTTCCCTATTAAACTGTCTTCCTCTCAACCCACAAGTTTTCTACCTTTTACCCTTCTGATTCTCTCCCTGATCCTGCTGCTGAGGGAGTGAGTGAGCAGCTGGGTGGGGCTTGGTGGCTGGGTGGGTGTAATGGGTTCGATTCAGTGAACAAACTGAAACACCAGCTGCAGTTGTGATTCAGTTCATTAATTTGCTTTTGTGAGATATAAATATATAAATTAGGAGAAAATGAC
>VZRO01007277.1:1131455-1168507 GCA_013397915.1 Daphoenositta chrysoptera | reverse complement strand
TCCTCCGTCGCCATCTCCAGTTCCAGCCAGCCTGACTTATTTGTTACTTCTTCCTCTAACTTTAACTCCATGGTGAACAGCTTCTGTGGAAGAAAACACTCTTCTCTTTTGAGGTTACCAGTTGTTTAACAGTTTCTTCAGTTTGAAAAGCTGAAAATCAGTTTCTTCCAGGCCCACGGGGGACCCAGTGGAGTGGGGGAAGGGAGCCCCTCCCAACTTCTCAGGAGCTGCTCAGCTCAGCCTTGCAGAAGTCCCCCCATTGCTCTTTGGCTGCTTGCAGCTTTTAGGAGGGGGGGTGCCCCGATGTGTGCCAGGGACCCCTTGCCCTGGCATTTGGGGGAGGGGTGCTCAGCCTGGCCCTCCAAGGCCGGGCCCGGAGCTCTCCCCCTCCCCCTCCCTCCTCCGTCCCAGGCGCATCTGGATCAAAGAGGCCGTTCCCTCGCCTCCTGCAGGTTTAAATATGCAAAATCACAGAAGCACCATTGGATTAAGAAACTGTCAATTAATTTCAGCTCCAGCCCATGACAGTGGGGTTAAACCATGACAAACAATGAGCCTGCAGAAAGACTGACCTTGACTTCAGTCTGTACAGTCTGAGAGAAAGAGAGGAGAAAAAGAATGGTCTTTGATAAAACTTGGTCGCAAAGTTGGCTGATGGTAAAGAAATGTAATAGAATGGTGCCTTTCCAAAGAGAAGGTGACTGAATGTGTGATTCACTGAACGTGTGTCAGCTGAGCCTGTTAACTGCATGTGTATGTTTAGCTCAGAGTAAGTGTAAGACAACTTGACCTCGGTCATCTAGTCAGTTGTATGTTGTATCAAAGTAGTTCACTTTTGTTTGGGGCAAACAGCAGATATATGAGCAGTTACTAGGAAAGTAATTTCCACATAACTTTAGGCTACCACAGTGTGGAAATCTTCGTCTCAGCTATTTCTTCTAGACACTCTTCATAATCAATGGAGAGAAATAGGCATTTGGGGAACATGATTCATCTGATATATGTTAGATGTCTACTGCAGAACGCAACCTAAGAGTGACAAATTTTTCCAAGTGACTATGGAGAAAGTCAAGATGGCTAGTTCAGATATAGTCATTTACCCTGGCTCAGACAAGTCCCCCTAATGAGCAACAGATGTAAGGTACCTTGTTAAACTGCAGTAACTTAATCATGAGCCTAAAATCCTGGAATTAACAGCCAGTGGTGGGGTCCTGCTAGGATGGAAAATGCTCTCCAAAGACAGTATTAGCTCTGCATAATTTTATGCTGTGCATTTAAAGGAGACTGCAGAGGAAAAACAAAAGAGAGACGCAGAGAGGTGAGTGGCCCAAGGTCACCCAAAAGGTCATAGCCTGTATCTGATTCAGTGACGTAACACTGAAGTGCACTGCTGCTAAATGAAAGTAGAAAAATAACACAAAGCAGGAAGAATTTTTCATACTTTTCCCGTCCACCCTCTAAGGATAGATTAGTGTAGTCTTTACTGAGTATTAGGTAGGTAGGAGTAAAAATTAGCTGTAAACACTGGGCAGTTGCTCCCCTGTTGTACAGTGCAAGGTTCAAAAAGGTGATCCTTGTATGCCCCACTCACAGCACAATATCACAGCAGAATATCTGTATTAGGGAGTTTAAATCCACAAAGCTTAGAAATAGAGGCCCTTCAAGATAGCAACTTTACTCACATGTAGCACACTTGGCAGAAAAAGCATAACTATTTGACTTAACTGCCAAATGTCATGGACTGGTAGCAACTGAAAAGTCTAGGAAACTAACAATTATTTTAAAAAATCCAGAGTTTGAATCCATATGCAGTCAAGAATGGATCCCTTCAAAACTGTAACTGGCACATCCCTGTTCTGATTTTATTGAATGTCACTGGGATTTGGATTAAGATTTCCTCATTCACAGATGCCCTCTTTCTTCTGGACAACTACGGCCTTTTAAGATCTTTTTTTGGTGCCCTGATTTTCCAATGTTGAACATAGCCTGTGGAGCAGAGTTGTGATATGTTCTTGCTAGTACAGCACTTGTGAGGGAAAGCAACTGTGTTCTGAAGTAACTGGAGGTTTCAAGGATTCTTCACACTTTGAATCTGATAGAGTGCAATGTAGTAGACAAGCCTGAAGGGATTCTCAGTTATGGATCACCGTAACAAAGTCTGCATTTAAGAAGAAAATGCGCCAGCTGAGATGATAAAACAAAATGTTTCTAGTCACTGCTATCTGAAGGACAGAAGAGTCTGATATGAACTAAGATTCCGAATTGGCATGTCATCCTTAGCTCAGGGAGAAAATAGACTTCCTCATTTCCTAAAAATGCTGCCTTCTACATTTCAGGATCACAGCTGTCTTCCACTTAAGAAGCCCACCCAAGACTGAATGAACAAAGCAGTAATTCTGTTAGCATACATTGGAAAACATCAGCACTGTCTGAGCTGACCTCATGGCATTGCTGATAGGCTTCACAGAAGCATCGAAGGGAGGGCAACAGAAGCACTGGGCACAAAAAGGCCAAGCTTTGAGAGAGGCCCCAGCAGGTCAGGGAGCAGAACAGACCAGGGAAAGAAAACCCATGTTTGCTGGGTTGCCCCATCACAAACGGAACTGCCACCTAAAACAGTAGGTACAGCTTTTCTAATGACCCACTGGATAGAGGGGTGCTCCAAGAACTGACCAGATTTGGACACACAACAGGCCATACTTACATTTTTATATCAGCATCACAAAGATGGTTGGATAGACTGGCAACACTGGAGACCAGGTTTTTCTTTTAAAGGGAAGGCTTTACAGATAAGCGTTCCTGTGAAAATCAAATGCTCTTAGTAAATATAAACACTATGAAAATATATGTCTTTCCTGGCATTTCCATGACATTGGAAGTTACTTTATTATTCTATAACTGATACTTAATAATTAATATCTTCTTGGCCTAGTTTTGATAATGTTGAGGTGGCTAGAGGCTGTAGAGTGGAGTTACTCGTAGCAACAGTAGGAGGAAAAAATGTCCTCCAAAAAGCTGCCTGAGAGTAGTTGCCAAATCCCAGTTTCATGCCACCTGAAGAGAAAAATCCAGAACTAAATGTTTATTTTATTTTATTTTCCTGCAGTGCCAGCCTATTCCTTTAGAACCAAATAAAAAAAAAGGAAATTATATATGTGAATAAAAGGCTTCCTGGAGAATTTTAAAATATATTTTTAAAATTTGTATCAGTGCTGTATATTATACTTCGTTGTCAGCCACTGATATGAATTGTATCTGCAGTCCAAGAGGGGAGAGTATTCAAATGAAGTACCATTTTAATTAACAAAAAAAAAAGTGTCCTGGAAAGTGTTCTAATGTGTCTCCTGGCCAATAAGAAGCCACAGAAGGAAATTAACTTTGGTTACACATATCCTTTCTCTACAGTTCCTTAGGTTTAAGAAATGAATCATATTTCATAAAGCTGAACTGGTTAGCGGAAGAAAGAAATATAGAGAAACACTCCCATTATATAATATTTTTTAAATATTTACACTACAATATGACCCAGACATCTCATTCCCAAGAATATCATGCAAAAGTTATCAGAGAGGTAGGTACACGTGTACACATATAGGAGTTTTTTGCTTTGATTGCTCTACTGAGATTATCTCCTGCAACAAAAACAAGGACATGCACAGATACAAACAGAACTTAGGGGTCAAACTAATATGAAATATTTCTCTGCAGCAATAGAACTTGACTAAGACCTTCATTCTTTCAAGTGTGTTAGGTTTCAGGAGCAGAAAAGAACTTTAGTTTGTGTTGTCTCTCTCCTACACAGCAGAAGCTTTCATGGAGTTGTTTCTGTGTTGACCCTTGATTTTGCCTTTCAGAGTAAACAATAAGATTGCCTTCTTGGGGAAGAAATAAAGGAATGGAATATAGATCCTAGAGATAATTATAATGCACCACGTCTTCCACCATTCTCAATGTGAACTCTTTTATATGTTCTGACACATCAACAGACAAGGGACAGGGAAGACCTGATATGGCTATTTTAGTGTGAACCTTAAAAAGTGCTTAAGAAAGGACTATTCTATTTCTTTTTACTATACCTGTTTTTTTATTTGTTTCCATCATTCTTCCCTACTGCTTTGATGAAGTTCTTTGAAACCTAACTGCATTGTCCCAGTGTCTCAGATTATTACATTGTGACTGCTTTGATTTAGAGGCGCTCTCCTTCTTTTCAAAAGTGTCATTTTCAAACAGGAACAAGTGTGACATGATGAGCACGAACCCAACCTTCTTCCAAACTTTTGACCATTCCTTGATACTGAGCTGACTTGGGTTTCGGTACTGGGCTGATGGTTTCAGTTTCCAGCAAGGGAAAGATACCACATCTGGGTAATTGGTGATCTGAGGTCTTGATCTGTTTGTTACTGCTGGACAAGACACCTCATCAGTTCTTGTACTGGTAATATAGTTGTTTTGACCAGTGTTTATTCTTATTTATTATGTAAATATATATCTGATTTAGCTAATAAAAGTTTTTTGGCATGAGTTTCACTGGTGCCAGAATCTCCTCCTGACACGTTATCTCTCTGGCCTTGCTTACTCTTGGCCTGGCAAGAGCCAAGTCAGTTCAAGACATTGCTATGTTCTCTCATTGGCTGAAAGTGTGGCTGATTTCCCTATTTCTGTTGGATTATATTTCAAAATAATACATACTGCTCATTTAGAGGAAATGTGGCCTTTTCAAAAACAAATACGACCTCTAGAGGGAAAAACTGCTTCAGAAAAAAAAAAAAAATTCAAAGTCTGACTTTGTCATGCATCAGAGTTCTTTCCATACTCCACTTAATTAATTTTGTTTTATTCAGGAGGGCTAAATGAACTCTTACAGCAAAGGCAGTGTCAATCATGGTATAAATCCAGAAACAAAAATTACTTGTCACTAATCTGATATTCTGACTTTTTCATGTAACTCATACTGAGGCTGCTGTAAGTTTTAAAGCCATCAGAAGTACAGTCCAGGTTCTTGAGGGAAGAAAGGATAGTGAACCACCAGAAGTGAGAGCTGTGTGTGCAGTAAGTCATGTAGTCATAATGCTGGTTTACTGTAGCATTCACTGTAGCAAATCCTCAGTCTACCAGCAGAACACAGCCATATAATCCCATGAAGTACGAGCAAGACAGTATCGTGTAAACTCACTCAGCCAATAATTTTGTCTGGGATATAAAACACACTGTGACTTATGTTGGAGTTACATGGTGCTGACAAGAGGTGATAGTGATGCTTAGCAATAATAATATTGCTAATTACATTGCTATAATAAAGATATAATAAATAAAGCTATTAGTTCCTCTGTAGCATAACACATCCTTATGGCATTGTAAACACAGATAATATAGCTGGCAAGCATCAGTTCTAAAGCATGACAGCATGGTAGGAAGCCAGTTTGCAGCCAAATTAAAAAAAAGGTCCAAAAAGTCCTTTTGATCTGTTACCATATGGCAATCTACTTTGCATAGCATTTCCTATGAAAGTCTCAGTGACTATACCTATATGATGCAAACAAATAAGATTCTGCTAGTTCTTGCTCTTGTTGGGGAGGGACTTCAGCTTATCAGATGTCTGTAGGAAATTCAATACAGCAGAGGTGAAATAGTCCAGAACGTTCCTGGAGTGTGTAGAAGTCAGATGTCCTGACAGAGCTGGTGAGGGAGCCAGCTGGGGAAGCTGCCCTGCTGGACCTGTTGCTTGTGAACAGAGAAAGACTTGTGGATGATGTCACAGTTGGGGGCTATCCTGGGCACAGCAATCACAAAATTATGGCATTTTCCCTTCTCAGAGGAGTGAGAAGTGGGGATCAAACAACAAAAAGAATTCCAATAAATACATCAGCAACATAAGGAGAACAAAGGAGAATCTCCATCTCTTATGTATGTGGAGGGAAACACAGTGACAAAGGATGAATAAAAGGCTGAAGTCCTTAATGCTTTTTTGGCCTCAGTCTTCAGTAGTCAGTCCAGTTGTTCTCCAAGTACCCTGCCCCCTGAGCTGGAAGACTTGGATGGGGAGCAGAATAAGGCCCTCATAATCCATGGGGAAATGATCAATGCCCTGCTACACCACTTAGACATGCACAAATCTATGGGACCGCACAAGGGTACTGATGGAGATGGTGGAAGAGCTTGCCAAGCCACTTTTCATCATTCACCAGAAGTCTTGGCTCATCGGTGATGTCCTGGCTGACTGGAGCTTAACAAATATGATGCCCATCTACAAGAAGGGCTGGAAGTAGGATCTGGGCAACTAAAGGCTTGTCATCCTGATTTTGGTGCTGGGGAAGGGTCTTGGAGCAGATCTTTTTGAATGCCACCATGCAGCATGTGCAGGACAACCAGGCGATCAGAACCAGCCAGAAGAGGTTTGTGAGAGGCAGGTCTTGCCTAACTAACCTGATCTCCTTCTATGAGAAGATGACCCAGTTAGTGGATGAGGGAAAGGCTGTGGATGTAGTCTACCTCGACTTTAGTAAAGTATTTGATGTTGTCTTCCACAATATTTTCCTTGAAAACTGTCTGCTCATGGCTTGGAGAGGTGAATTTTTCACTGAGCAAAAAACTGGTTGGATGGCTGGGCCCAGAAAGTGGTGGTGAATAGGGTTAAATCCAGCTGGTGGCTGGTCACAAGTGGTGTCCTGCATGGCTCAGTGTAGGGGCCAGTCCTGTTTGGTATCTTTAACAATGATCTGGATGAGGAGATCGAGTGCTCCCTCAGTCCATTTTCATGTGACACCAATTTGGGTGGCAGTGTCACTGCTGGAGGGCAGGAAGACTCTGCAGAGGGATCTGGACAGGCTGGACCAATGGTCTGAGGCCCATTGTATGAGGCTCAACTAGTCAAAATGCCATGTCCTGCACTTGGGTCACAACAAACCCGTGCAGTACTACAGGCTGGTGCCTGGGAATTTGCTTGTTGAAAAAGGATCTGGGTATATTGGTCTACAGTAGCTGAACATGAGCCAGTGTGTGCCCAGGTGGCCTGGGAGGCCAATGGCATCTTGGCCTGTATAATGTGACCAGCAGGACCAGGGCAGTGATCCACCTCCTGTATGATTCTCTGTACTCAGCACTGGTGAGAACACACCCTGAATCTTGAGGTCAGTTTTGGGCCCTGCACTACAAGAAAGATGCTGAGGTGTTGGAGCTTGCCCAGAAAAGGGCAATGAAGCTGGTGAAGGGTCTAGAGCACAAGTCTTGTGTGGAGCAGTGGAAGGAGCTGGGGTAGTTTAGTTTGGACAAAAGAAAGCTCAGGGGAGACCTTATTGCTCTCTACAGCTTCCCTAAAAGGAGACTGTAGTGAGATGGGGGTTGATTTCTTCTCCCAGATAACAAGATTAGAGGAAATGTCCTCAGGTTGCTTGAGAAGACATTTAGATTGGACATTAGGAAAAATTTCTTCACAGCAAAGGCAAACATTGGAAAGTGGTGCCCAGGGAAGTGGTGGAGTCACCATTCCTGGAGGTGTTTAAAAGATGTGCAGTTATGGCACTCAGGGACATGGTTTAGTGATGGACTCGGCAGTGCTGGATTAACAGTTGGACTCACTGATATTAAGGGTCTTTTTTTGGCTCAGACAAATCTATGATTCTATTATATTATTATATAATTTTATGATTTAGAAAAATATTCATTCTTAGGCTTCAGCAATACTTCTGATGATATTTTAGGAGGGAAAACTTTAAAAGCCCCAAAAGTAAGTAAGTCCAAAAGTAAGGCATATCAGTCAACATATCAGATGTATTTCAAGACTGTTGATTTAATTTTGGGAGTCTTTAAACTATATCTTATAATTTTTAAACATGTTGAAGAACGTTTACAAAACCTCCTTGCATGTATATTTAATGACCCATATTTTTAATCAAACATGCAATAATTTATTGTGAAGATGCTGCAATTGCCAACTATTACTGGCTAGTTTTCCGAAGGTAGAAAATGGAACCATTTTTCTTTCTCATCCCTGTCAAAAAGCTATACCCCTCTGCTGTTTGTACATATAACCTAAACTTTAACCAGTATGCCTTGACCTAGGTAACTGGTTAGCAAACAGATTTATGGCTGTGCTCCTCCTCAGTATATTCATGCACACTCAGTGAAATTGCTTCAGGCCACATTTCAGAGCTGCACTCTTCATTGGCTGCATCCCCGGCACTGTTTGGAAATAAGCAACACTTCTGTAGGGATAATCCAGTTTCTATTTTACAATCCCGAGTATGCTGGTCACCTGGCAGAGGAAGAACTGCCGTGTCCTTGCCATTGCAAGTGCCACCTTCTTCAGTATTCTCTTGGTCAAATATTCCCCACTTTTTAAGCACGTGTAAAGGATTACAGAAACCCCTATGTGCATCTCCAGAGAGCAGCCAGAAAGGGTTAAACAAAATCAACCCTGACAATACTAGAAACAGTTCTCTCAGTGTGTGTTGGTTCACTGCTCCACAGGGCATAGCAGATGTTGTGTCTGGTAGTAAGAAGGGCCCAGGAGGTGTGAGCTGTCAATCACTTTTTTTCCTAACTACAGGCTGTGCTATGGATATGAAGCACGACTAAAACAATCTGTCTCAGCTGGGGTGTGTGAGGTATCAATAACCCTTGGCAGAGGTGTCAAGAGCCTTGCTGGAATCAAACTACCCTGCTGACCAGCTGCTTAGCAAGTTAACAAGGCAGCATTCAGAGCTTGCTGCCCTCCCAGCCCAACAATTAACACAACTGGAGCAGGGCTCTGCTGAAATGCAGGAGCAACCTCGCTGCACCGCCCTTGCACTGGCGACAAAGAGATGCACAGTTCTTTATTCAGAAGCATCCATAACAACATGTGAGGAATGAGAGAAACTAGGGCAGAGAACATGTTTTATTCGCAAATCAAATATGCAGATAAATATTAGCAGTATGAGACAAATCTGAACAGACTGAGGAAAAGTAGATTTGTAAAGTATTTTCACTCATGAGGGCAGCAGCTGTAGAGCAGGCAGGGAAAAAGAGCTTCAGTATGGAATAAATTGTGCTGAGAAGCTAGAGTAAGGTAAATTTAAACAACAGCAGGAACAAACAATGTAATGAAAGAGTTCTGAGGCGCTGGTAATCCAAACAAAAGCTGCGTAGTGGCTTGTTACAATCATCCACATGGCTGGTTAGAGTATTATACAACAACCAGGTTGTAAAATGAACAGGCAACAGTCAGAAAGTCTTAAACATTTTGCACTCATGGGTCATGTACCACTCAGCCTTGTACCAGTGTAAATTTGGAAGTGATGCCATTAAAATCAATGGCTTCACAGTGGTTTAACAGGGAAGGATCAGGCCCATTTGTAGAGAATGATCCAATTTTTCATTTTACAAACTGCTAACTCCAGCTTCTGGAGTTAATGTTTTTCCTGAGCCCCCAACACATTTTTTTTGTTTTGTTTTGTTTTGAAAACTGAATTACTTTCAAGTCTTTTTGTATTCTACATTGCTTTATTTTGTGGTTTTGTTCTCAAGGGCATCAACCAGTGATTATATACTGTTCCAGCCTGAAAAAAACCCCAAACATGCTGTACGGCAAAACATGAATATTAGCTTTAAACAATTTAATGTTGTTTGTCTTTGCTTTGAAATTCAATAATGCCATCAGCCCACAAGACCTTTTAGAGCAGAGTATTTCACACAGTGAAAGCTGCTTTCTTCTACAAAAGCAGAGCAGCTGCGGCTCCTGCAGATACTCTTAAAGACAGATATAATAAAACACTGGGAGGGAGTAGGTCGACACAGGAGCATGAAATGGACGAGATGAAGCCCTTTGTCACAATCAAATAGGCTGTAAAGTTACTATAGTAACATACAGTATTAAGCTCCAGGTGGATTGACTTAATGTTGACTAAACAAAAAGAGGTTAACGAAAACCAAACCAATAATTATTACTCTCTCTCTACCAAATGTTTGCCAGGATGCCATTATTTTGATTTAGCCAAGCTGCACAAAATGCGGTGCAGGTTACTTTCTGTTCTGATGAGCAGCTCCTCTATGAGAAAACCTGTAAAACAAAAACAAATTCAGAATTGTAAGAATGAAGGGGATGGGTTTGCTGTGCTTGTGACAGACACCAAAGCAAAATTCAGGCAAAAGACCATGACAGAATTAAACTGTGTCAAACGTTTTTTTTTTATTTTCTCTCTCCAGGATCACCACTTCCCTAGTGTGAGAATTGTGGAGAAGAAGGGGATGTTCAAACTCATTGTGACCTACCTGAGCTAAAAGAATGAAGAATGGAAAAGATACATACAGTTTGAGACTTTGTTTTTATCTTCCCTGTAAAAATCTAGCCTTTGCATCTAAAAAACTACCAGGAGATACTCTGCTAATTACAAATTGTATCTTCAACAGGAAGCAGGAATTCATCTGGCTGTCAGTGTTTGTTTCTAGTTGTATTCTTTAGTGTAGAAAGAAGATGCCTGACAACTTATGAATGGGGTGCCTCTGGCTGCTTATCCACCCTTCTCTTTTAGCTATGTGTCAGAGAAAGCACTTTGACCTCTAGATAAATCCCACAGTGTTAGAAAATTTCTCTTAGCTCCAACGGCCATTTCTTTCACTTCATTTCAGTCTGGGAATTAAAAAATCTGAAGATTTAAGTGAAATTCCTAGTTTTATTCTGAAACTTCTGACGCTGTCAGAATTCACACCTTCTATCAGAACTGTAATTTCATGTGTCTCTGGTATAGTTAGTGAACTCCAAGCTGCTGCCCTATAAATCTTTAAAGGTTGCTATTCAGAGAGGGAAAGAGATCATATTGGTTCAAAATGAGTAAAACAGAGCGGGTCTTTATTTGATAAAAAGTAGTAAGTACAAATCAGAAACCCACTTGGATAGTCACTGCAAAACTGTCAAAAACCTCTCATCTGTGCCATAATCTCAGTCTCAATATGACTTGAATTAATTCCACACTGTCAAGGAGAAAAGAAAACATGCTAATTGCATTCAGGACATGAAGTGTAGCCTTGGACGGATAGAATAAAAAAAATTTAAAAAATATTAAAAAGAAGACAAAAGAGGTTTTGATTATCAAAATTATGAGATGGTTTTAAACAGTAAATGGTTCAAGAACACTTTTGGAAAAGACAGTATATGAAGGATAGAAGCAGGAAATATCCGAAGCTCAAAATATTTGAGGGATTCCTGTGATTATTACAGCCTCTTTGCTGGATATAGCAGCCAGGAAAACAGAATCTACTGAAAGGTGATGGAAGGATTAAGCAGTTAGCCAGAGCTTTCTGGCAAAAATAACACAAGGGTTACTATTTTCAATAATTTATTTTCTGTAACATGGTAGAAATGTAATGTGGCTGCATCCTAGGAAATGCAGTGAGGTGTGATCAGAGTAACAGTAACCAAGCTAAGAGGCAGTCCTGAGGGCTTCAGTGGAGACAAATATCATCACTTGAAGAGGTACCAAGCACTCTTGTTAAAATCAGTTCAGGAATGGTTTCCTTTTGGATTAGTTTTGTAGAACCACCTGGCACAAGGTAGAGCCATCTGAAGGCCAGCACTAGAATATGACCAGCTTTATTGAGGGCAGACAGATTCTGCATACTCATGAAAATAATGATAATAATAATGACCATAAATACAAAGATTCAAGCCTTCCAGTTCCCCTGGAGTAGTACTGGCTCTCATTAATGGTTACAGCATGTCACAAACAGTTCTATAGCTGGATGAAAAAATACTTGAAGATTTCCTTGTGATTATTTGAGATGTCTCTGCTGAGCTGGACTGCTAGAATGTCCTGAATGTCCTAAAGACCCAATGTTAGACAAAAAGAATATCAGAGGAATGTCAGTGGTCCAGAAAACATCTTCACTTGCTTGAATCTGCTTGTACATGTTCTTGAAACTGCATATCCCATTCTGACATATTATCTGTCTCCAAAACCTAAGTAGGACCCCAGATGGCTGCCATCAACATGGTTATCTGTATCTTTGTCTTAAACTCAGCAGAGTTCAGTTGGGCCTACAGAGGAGAAGAATCCAGTAGACTGCAGCCTGCAGTTCAGAAGGCTGGTGTAGGCACTGCATATCCCATAAAGATCTAGCTTGTGAGTCAGGAAGAAGAACAAAAGGGCAATGAAGGCCACCTCAAATATTTATGTCCTGGCACATGAGGACAACTTTGCCCAAAAAGGGTGGGCTCTTCACAAGGCATGAGCACAGATCCTGCACACTTTAAGAACTGGTTGCCTTAACACAAGTAGAAGTGGAATCCATATAGGAAATGCATAAGATAAAAACCCCCTATGCACATATGAACTGTAGAAAAGACTTTATTTGGTAGTTTATATAAAACCCAAGCACACTATTCTTTCTTGTATGTTCTTACAAAGAGGACATGTGACAACCTTTGAATATAGTGTGTGGGAAATGAGATATGTATACAGTTGGGTATCTGCCAGGGATTCTTTGTACTTTTTCAGAATACTCTCTCATGGCCACCTGAACATGTAGCAGTGCTTGAATAGGACGTGGTACATAATCCTGGGTAAGTACCCCAGTTATTATGCTGTTTCAGATCTTTTCTCTTCATGGTTGATGTTAACATGTTAATTCTAAATGCTGGATATCCTTCCTCCTCCTTTGCTTGAGAAGTCCCAGAGAAAGCTTATCACTCTGCTCTGTCAGTTTTTGGTTTAGGTTCTCTGCAGGGAGCTATGGGCATGGAGACCAGGTGCAGCTCATCTCTAAGGAGTGGCTAAACAGCAAAGCTCCTGTCTTCACAGATGGGGTCCCACTGCCATGCTCTTGGTGACCCACATGGATCAGGAGTTGAGAGTCATCTGCTTCTTTCCTTAACAGCCTCCTTTACCTTCCTGTGTTGCCTAGATTAGCTGGCAGGATGGAAACCCTTCCGTGACCCCTTCCAGCCAGAGAAGATCACTTTTGTGTTTCTCTGAGTGGAGCAGCTGGAAGCCCACTGCCTCCTGTGGGGTCTGCACTCCGAAACACCAGCCCCACAGCCTGCCCCTGGGCTGGTGCCCTCCTATACAGTGTTAGCCCCTCCTCCCTGCTTTAGAGACTTCTTAAAGGATGCTGTTTCTATTCTCTGCTCACCTCCCCCAGCACTAAAATGGCCCGTGCATGTAGCTGTTTATAAATCAGTGAAGCTCTAATGAGTACTTAACTTAGAGGTAACTTGAGCCTAAAGGTACTGAATTTTCAGAACAGCTAAAATGCTTATTTCTTGCTCTTTAAGTCAGAGTCACATGGATGCATTGGCCTTGCTTGAGAGTCATTGTAGATTAAAAGACAATTTGAATTATAATACTGATCCAAATACTACTGCTTCTGTGACTTTGGGCATGCCACTTAACCCCTCTGAGCCTTATTTTCCCTATTATCTGAGACTAATGGTATTTTACCTGTCTCAGACCACAAGGGAGCTATGAGGCTTAATTAATGTTTGCAAACTGGGTTGTTGCATAGCATAATTAAATAGCATTTCCAAAGTTTAAAGAAGTAGAAAGTATTAAGACCCATCAGCAGTAAAGATGAGACAAGGAGTGAGAATGTCCTGATTCCCAGGACAGTGCTTAATTCTCTCAACCATATGGCTTTGGAGGGAAAAAACAGCACCAAATTGTCTTCAAGAACGTTTTCCAAAGTTCAAAAATGTGAATTTTAAAGCAAAGGTGGCTATTCACAACTTTAAAGAACATTCAAGCAGCAATATTGTTTTGATTGTTGTATAATCATTTCCATCTTGTTTAGTTGTACAAAATTGTCCCACATTTTTAGATGTTACTGAGCTTCCAGCCAACAGACTTCCGTTAAAAACAATCCTTCATAGCTAACTCAGTTTTAGCATTTTTAATGACCAACACCTATCTTCCCCTTTAAAATTTGATGTTTCTGTTCCAGGTTAGTTTACAGTATTCAAGTTGCCGTTGTCTTGGACAACACAGAAATGATAGAAATATTTTGCAGGGTCAGACCTACCAGATATCTCTTGCCCTATTGCTTTGTCTCACAGTTCTCCTATAAAACCTTAGAGCTATTTTAGCTATAAAAAGGAAACAGATCACAAAATTATTACAGGGATTACTGTAGGACTGTACCTTATTTTTGTTTAATCTGAAATTTTGTACTGATTAGGTTAAAGAATGGTTGGAGGAAGAGTTCCATTTTGCTCATATAACTGTGTCTCTTCATATCCTGAATGAGAAAATAAAAAAAAAGGAAAATCAGAGAAATTTAAGCCATGTGGTTTTTGTATTCCTTTTTTTATTTTTAGTTTAAGGCAGTAGGATTTCCAGTTAACACTTTCTGTTTACCCTATGTTTTTCAGAGCAGAAAGGAAAACTCATTATAAACATTAATTTCATTTCATTTTCTTCCATTTACCCGTCTATTACAATAAAACTAGTTTTTGAAGAAAATGTTACAGGGAGATTTTTATGCTATGGATGGTATAAAAATGTGTGATATCAGCCATGTCATTAAGCTTACTTCAACAGATGTGTGATGCAACTCAAGTTTATTTATTTGGATTTAAAACTAATATTTGAATTTCAAGCATGGTTGAAGGACTCTAACTATTGGGATAATGGGCTTTTGATTTCCTTTTAGATAAAAATAAATATATTTTATCATTCCAACATTCAATCTCTAGTTTTAGCTCTCTTTTGGACTCTGAGAAGAAAGAGATAAAAGCTGTAAATAAAAGAGTTAAAAAATTGGATTTCTTTTCTTGAAATCAGAGCTTTAACTTTTTTTGATATATATAAAATAGACTAAGAAGTTACTAAAAATGAAATATTTATTACTATCTCACAATTCTGTGGAGATAAAAATCCTTAAAAATAATGCAGTTAAAATCCTAAGGGATCTAATTTATTTGAAGTAAAGTCTCTTAGAAAAAGGTGTATCTGGAAGGTTCAGATGGGACCTTGCTATTTAGATCTTACATATCAGAGAAGAGCCTAGGACAGTTCAAAGTCTAGGATATGGAGTTGCATGTCAGGATCTATTGGTACCTCATAGAGAGTCCTTAGAGAATGACCTTAACACAAGAAACGGGGAATTACTGTTAACTATCATGCAGTCCTAGCAGGGCCTGATTGTGCCTGTGTCTCTCCTAGCCTTTTCTTTTCTGCAGATTGACATACTAGCAGGACTCAGGATAGCCCTAAATTTCTGCATGACTGAGATAAATAATTTTTATCATGAACATAAATGTTAGAAACCAGAGATGAGAGCAATTCCAGCCAATAGCCTGTCATCTTCTCTCAGCAAAAATCTACCTGTGAAGGCTGTCCCATCTCAGTCTCATGGTTAAGGCAGCAAAATAAATCTGTATAAAATGCAGGTAACTGTGAGTGCGCACAATGAACTTGAGAGGATGCCCAACCAAAATTTTCATCTTTGACAAAAGTTAACTTAGGGCAGAAAAAGAGATGAAAAGAAAGGCAACTCTAAATCGTGTTTTCATCATCTTGGTTCTTCAGAAGTGCCCATGGCAAAGTAAAGGGGGTGGTAAAGATCAGACACCATTAGGAAGGGTGCTGCCTCTTTGTGCTATCCCAGCAGTTTTGGGTTACTCTATTTTCTTTGCTTTTGTGGATCCCTGTGATATTGTTCCTGCAACAGGGGTGCAAGAATTTTTCCTGTGGCTTTCTGCCTATTGCACTCTCTCTCCCTCTCTTTGTCCCTCACTCTCTCAGAGCAAATTTCCAGACAGAGGTTTAGGGCAGGTTTCTGATATCTGTACATTGGAAGCTGGGACCTGACCATCCATTTTGTAGAAGACCATAATATCTTGATTATCTCAATAAAGGTTTTATAAATCTGGGTAAAATTTATTATAGGAACTCACAGTTGCACAATGTCATTGAAAAACTAGTTGCTTCAGTTGAGTGTTATCTTTTAGGATTATTATTTTGCATAATGGTGTTCCTCTTCACTAAATCTAGAGAGAAAAGGCAGATAAAAGTACTTCTGCCTCTTGCTACTTCAAGAGGAAATTAGTATGTAAAAAGTCTTGCTGAACCATGACTAGGAAATGTTACTTTTGGGTCTGATGAGCAGACAGTGATTGGAGGCAGACAGGACCAAAACTGGGACCTTAAAAAGAATCAAAAAGAGTAGTTGATTACATTAACTAAAGAGATCTGGGGGGCACTGGAGGATAGGGCGGAGCAATTAGCAATCTAGAGTATTAAGGGAGGCAAAATGTGCTTACACCCTGTAATTCAGACTGAGCTACAACTCAAAAAGATAGTTAAGGAAAATGAATTTCCTGACCTAGAGTCACCTCACAACTTGGGGAACACTTGGGAAAGCAGTGCTACTGCCTTCCCAAGTTCAAGAAGGTGAATATCCACTAAACACACATGATCTTGAGAGAAAAGGGGGAAAATAATCTGATAGCTCATTGGAACGTCTTGTTCTCACAGTCTGAGAATTTCTTTTACCATTTTCCCCACAGCTGGCAATGAAAGTAATTTTTACGAGATTAAACTGTTGAGGATGCCACTCGGAGAAGGTTGATATGACCATGTGAGAGTACTTCACTTGTTCCAACCACGTGTTGGAGCCTGCCATGGCAGGACGAAAGATGCAGCTGTGCCTTGCATCCTGCTGGTCTGCAGGACAGTCACGGGACAGACATGGGACAGTCACACACAGCAGTAGTGACTGATTGCTGCACACTAAAGTTTTACACTTCGGAAAAGTCCCCACCAGCGAGGGAAGCTTGTAAGGAAACTTTGTAAGGCAAAGCAAAGGCAGTGTGTGACAAAGGAGATGCAAACTGTTTGTCCTTCCAGAGACTCTGCTTTTGTTCCCTTTCATCTTGCAGTTCCTCTTAATCTAAACTAAAGGCCTTTCAGACTGCATATATGACTCTCCTCAGGATTGAAAGGATGTGTGTTTGTGGGCTGAAAAGGAGAGGAGACAGCTGAAATAAAAAAAATGCCAGTGTTTGAAAATGCTAAAACCTGGAATATATTCCCAGGATATTTTTTCCCTTCTAGTAGAAGATTCAGTAAGAGTGTGTTTATATATGTGCACATACATACATAAACATTGAAGCCATATGTATTGATTAAATAATTACCTAAAATGTAATTGGTTCCTAGACCTGCCAGATAAATTAAAAAAAAAACCAAACCAAAACAAAACAAAAACCCCAAAACCTCCAGCAACATCACTGCACATACATCTAAGACAACACCAACAAATTCTCATTTCACTGGGATTTTATTTCATTCTTGTAGGCTTAATATCTCACTGCATGAACAAAAAAATATCACACAGAAAGGGCTTCGGGCTAGCTACTTCCAAAAAGATTCAGCCTTCTAAGTACTATCAATATCATCCCTATACCCACATGGTTAGCACTTTCTAATACACTCACTGAAAACCATTAATAAAGCAACATTTTTAGTCTAGTTCTTAGCCATGTGTCGCACTGAAATAAGTTCATGTAAATCTGTGAACTGCACGACAATGATCAAATTAACAGTCGTTTCAGGGAAAATGCCCCTCAGGCTGAAAAATAATTAGTAGTCTCTCACTCTATCTTTTCCTACTAATAAAAATCATGCTATTATTGTTGACTGTTCTAATAAAACACCTTCCATGACCCTGAGGTAGCTCAATGTAAAATATAAGGCCTATTCTATTGTGCAGATGCACACATGTTTTATTGAACATTTCTATTTACTTTCTCATCTAGTAACGGCATTACCTCCACGAGAACTTTTGTCAGAATGATGCAGCGCATACGCTCTCTTCTTCCCATGCAATTCATCTTACTGAAGTAAACCCCAAATTTTAAAACTCCACAGACTCTCCGTTTAACTTCTCTGTGTACTGATCATTATGTAGCACAACAGTGCAAAGATTCATTTTTTCCTTTTGATGACCACTCAGAAACAGAGTATTCATTCAAATGCGTAGTTTCTTGCACTACAGAATTCAGAGTGGCTCAGACTTCAAGCAAAATTTCTGCATATTCTCACCAAAATTTTGCTCTCAGGATTTTGGTTCAGTATAAAAAAGCAATTTGCCCTGTGCCACATTGTGAGAACCACTTATTTAAATATTTACCTTATTATCTGTGCCTACATTTAATTTTCTAACAGTGTGGATGATCTACATAAGAGAAAGTTACCAAGGCTGTGAACACTGAGTGAAGAAGTGGCCTGTGGTCCTACTCCTGTCCTGCCATAACTGGCATAACTTTTCTATGTGTAATGGTAGAGAAAAATATATTAACTGAGTGACAGCAGTGTGCTCAACTACAGAGCAATGTTAACTTATTCCCTTATGCAGGAATGGATTTGTGGGGCCACAAACCAGATATTATTTTCTTTTCATTTTAACTGGACGTGGAAACTGTATAAACACAGAGATAGGGAGTGAAGGCTTGTTTGAGTTTTATGTTCATGAATAATATACAAACATTTGGGATTAATTTATAGTAGCAAGCAAATAACAAGAGCTTTCCAAAATGGCTCCCAAGAGCACTTCCAAGGGAAGTACTCCCACTAATTTGCACTAATAAGAAAGTCAGAATGAGGTTCTTCTGTAAACATATTTCTGGTAGCACTTTGTGAGTAAGTGATCAGGAGTGACAGCACATACTGAGGGGGTAAATAAATGGGCTGACAGCCTGGAAATACCTACTGAAAACAGAAAGAGTGTTGCCAGTTTTGGCAGGATTTGGAGTGATCTTTACTTCCCCAGGACGGCTGCAAGGCCTGCTCCTTGCCCTGGTGTGTGCATCCGTGTGCAGACGCATGTGTGTGCACACGTGTACACGTGTGGGAACGTGTGGCCTGTGCACGTGATTCAGCCCAGCATTGCTGTCCCACGCTGTGTGAGCCAGCACAGCAGTCAATCAGATATTAATGACTTGTGAACGTCTCTTTGAAAGGGAATGGGACTAATGCTGTGGTCCAAGTTTCCAGGAAGACATTCTAGGCTCATCATCAGCCAGTGTATGTAAGTGCTCTGCCTTCCTCTGTACACATTCTCCATTACAGTCCTAGAAACTTCAATGATCTACCCTGGCCTCAGTTTCTACATCAATATTAAAAGTAATTTTCTTAATTACATCTCTGAATTGTTGTAATGCATCAATTTTTGAAGTAAAAGGTCAGCTGGTTTGCAAATTCCGATCATTTATGGGGGTTCTTGAAGAATACATAAAATTCTCATATTTTAGAGATTTATATTTTTATGCAATCATGCCTATTTAGTATTGTCTTGTGACAAAGGAGAATAAAAGGATTGCAAATAGGTAACTGGAACTAGGTAGATTTTTTTTTTAGTATTTCTCTAATGTAGCCTTGTGTAAGAATCAAATTCTGTCCAAATTACTTTTGTGATATGTGGATGCCATAAATAACAGAATGGAAAAGGGATTGATCTCTTTCTCTCTCCTTTGTATGTTATAATCAGAAAGGCTAATATATTACCAAAACACCTTTTCTTCTTTCTCGGAGATGAAGCTCTTGGACCAAGAATTCACCAAATGCCTTCTACTGACAGGAGAATTTCTGAGGTACCACTGCCCTTCAGAAATGACAGCATCAAATATTCAGAAGTCCAGGAGAAAATATCTTTCTCTCTCACAGCCTCTCACAGCTTGTTAGCATAGTGTTTTGATTTTACTTGCCCTAATTGCTCAGAATTAGACCTTCAGAATAATAAGAAATACACATGTTCCTCTGATATAGCTAAGAACACTTCAGGCTCTGTTCCAGAAATAGGACTGAAAGTAATTTACATCTTTCAAGTGTTATCAGAAAACAAATGTTAGTAAACAGTGGGTAGTGAATAAATGGGGAAGGAGGGAGGTCAATGACAGCATCAATCAGCTACGTCTTGCTGAAAAATTAAGGTGCTGCAAGTGAAAAAAAAAATTAATTTCATGAAAGGAGGGGATCAAATTAATTTCCATATCCACTTTTAGACATCTACTCTTCCATAATGGGATAAAACCCTGCAATTTTCATGGGTGGCAATGGAAATTCTTACTGAGGTGCTCGACCCTTTGAAGGGTGATGCCTTGAGCTATTGAGCCGAACCATTTTCACACATTGACAGAATAAGGGCTGGCATTTGCTTAGGAAAGCTAAGTCATTGTGTACTTACAGTTCTGGACAAAAAGAAGACAGAATGGCTTCTGAATGCCAGTGGTTCAGTCATTAGCTGAAACACTGAATTTTGTCTCATTTCCTTATGAACTTGAGATGTGTGTTCTAAGGATTATTTTTAACTTTCAGTTAGTTTAGCATAAAAGGATTGTACCCCCAAGTTAGCATCTTCAGGAAAAGCTGATGCTAACAGATTAATGTAAATGTTGCAAGGAAAGAAAGTAAGCTCAGCCCCTAATTTTGAGGGAAGTCCCAGCTGCACCTGCTGATTCCAAATTGCCACTGAGCTTGGCTTTGAATAAAACAAGAGGTAACTGCAGGTTTGTTGAGGTTTGGTTGTTTTGGATTTTTCCCCCTAGCACCCAGAGCTCACTCAATTGAAGTACACACACAAAAAATCTTCCTGCTGTGATAAACAGAGATCTTATGTATGTGTGCACTCAACAGGTATTGTTAATCCGTGCAGTTTCTCTGCAGTCAAGGAAGCTGTGCCAATTTGCATGGGAATTCTGCTTCATATTTACATGTTTCTTATTGGTGGCTGATCTGTAATCTGAAGGACTAACCTGTCTTGCCCATACTTTACATCTGTACTTTGCAGAAAGCCTCACAGAGGTCTGAGGCTTTTCAAACAGCCAAATGTTAGGATGCACTTCAGATATCCTCTGGAACAACAGCTGCATTTTGCCTTTGATTTACCACAGTCTCAATCAAATAATTATGATCAGTTTCTAGGGAGTAACAAGTGAGTCAACTTATAAAATGTTAATTACGAAGGCAATATTAGTGAAATTCTTCACCCTCTGCATGTTGGGCATCTCTGAAGTTGGTCCTATATTTCTCTGCATAGAATGGACTTTTTGCTTGGCTGCAACAGAAGTGAGGTATAGATGAGAACATCACACAAGCATGGAAGATGTGGCACAGCTAGCACAGTTCAGCTAACACTTGGATCTGCTCTCACCATGAAGGGAGGACTCGTTTGACCAGCACTGACATAGCAGATAAACTGACATCAGTACTGACCTTTCAAAATGACGGGAGTAACTTTTTCACTTTAAAATAACATTACCAGTGCACAAAAAATACAACAAATTTCTTTAAATAAAAACACAGCAGAGAATGTTCTTTGATATTTTTCTTCCTTTTATTTCTTTGGACAAATATGTTGGAATTAGAGCCTTTTGAAAATAAAGTCAAGAAGAAAATTGTTAATATGCGACCAGAAGGTAGAAATCAAGTAATTAATAGTTACTTAATTAATTTATTGATTAAAGTTAATCCTAAGGAAATGATTATATTTGAGAATTGCTTTTTACTCTGCCATATAAAATAATTTAGAGCCAACAGACAATAATGAGGCAAGGGTTTTGTTGCTCATCTCACCTCTTTTTCTGTAGTCACTTGAAATTTTGTAACACCATTTAAAAGACTTAACTTCTTAGTTTAGTTCCATTGAGGGCAATGGTACTATCTGTAGAGTTAACAAGTTTCAAGATCCAAGTTGGATCATATTGGCCCTGTAATAGTACACTGAAATAATTCTCCCACAAAGCAGCTTATTCATTTTCACAACAGCTTGATGGATGCTGTTATTTTGATTGAGTAGGAGAGTGTGAAGAACACTGCCTACGACAAGGCTGTTGGGACAGACCTTAAATGTTAATACTTATGAGAATGGTGAATGTATTTTAATAGTTGGGTTACATTTCTCTGATCAAAGCGACCAGCTTAGAGTTTGAAATGATGCTGATTCCTGGTGTCCTGTCTAAGCATTTTGATCTGAGGTGTTCTCATTACAAAAATGTCTTATAGGGAGCCTCAGATACAACACATACAGTGTGCTGGATGTGACTTTTGTGAACAAATGATTGTTAAAAGAGAGGAAGTGGGGAAATGAGATTGCTGGGCGGAAAGAAAACAAGCTTAACAAGCGACTAAATGTCAGTATGGACCTAGAACCCAAAATGCAGGGAATTATTTTTAGGACAGAAGAACTAACAATGAATTGGGGATAAGAGTTTCTCAGCATCATTCAGTAATTGGAGAGGAAACTGAGCAATCACAAAGTTCTAATGCAAAAAAATTCCTACTTCAGCAACCCAGAAAACAGAAAAATTCAAAACACATAGAAGAATCAAAAGGACGGTATTCCTTAATTACCTGTTCTTTTCTTCCTTTTTAAAATAAGGGTTCATTATCTGTACTTAACAGCCAAGACTTCACATTCAGTCTACTCTGTCTAGTTATTTTTATTGACCTTAAGGGTACCCAGCAACTGACAGTTTTTGTCAGAATTGTCTGTGATTTTCTTGAATGTAGGTGCCATAATGGTCGCAATACCTGACTTAAACACAGTTGGATGTTTCAATACACATCGTAGCACTTATGTTTTTTGCAAAGCTTGGTATGCATAAGCTCTGTCAATTTAAACAAATGCTCCTCATCAACTTTAACCCTTCCCCAAACTCTTGTTGTAACAAGAGAACCTCAGTCCACTCACATAGCTGAATAAAGATTTCACTTATAAAGTAAAACATACACTGATGGTTGAAACACAGCGATGAATGAGCAAGAGAAAGAGTCAGTTTCTGTGTAAAGTAACACACATTGAAGCGGCTTGTATCAGCCACAACATGGTCAAACATTTATTATGGGGAATTAATTGACAAGGAGTACAATAGTGACTAACAATGCAAGGAGAGATGAAGCTCTCTCTGTGGCTTCTGGTACCACCCTTTTAGGGGTTTATCTCAGGGTAGCTGCTAAAAGGTCACAGGCATTGTCTAATATCTAGGACTTCTTTTGCATTTATGCCCCCTACCCCAAGGAAAAGAATTATGGTCTAAGAAGTGGTTAAAAAAATCAAAACAAAACACAAGGACTTGCAAATGCAGTAACTTTTACAATTACCAGAGCTACCACAAGCGATGATTTATTTTTATGTACCATGCTTGCTAAACACAAACAATTCTCATAGAGTCCACAAATGTGCATATATAAATCTTAGCATTATTATGGAGATAATTTTAGAAAACTATATTGTTAAATATTCTTTTAACAGCTCTATATGAAAACAAAAGGGCAATGCAAGTGCTGATCTCAGGTAAACCTTACTGAACTAGCTTTATTTCATTTTCAGTTTATTTTACTTAATTTTGTGAAATGCTGCAAGCTAATCAATAATTTTTGAAATGATGTTGACATATATTATCAGACAAGTCACCATGAAAAAACACTGAATAAAGAAGATTCAGAAATTGAAATGACATTGGTTGTCTCTCTTTAATTAATCCATCATATCAAACCATTTACATATATGTAGTCATGAAAGATAATTTCTGTGTGGTTTATGATCCACAGGCTTATGATTTTTTTATCTGAAAAATGCACAAAAGTAATTAAACCAATTTGAAACAATTATAGAAAAACAATATTCAATAACTGAGGTGCCAAAAAGTTTTACCATATCCTAAGGATGCAAAAAATTGTCTAATCAGCAGTCATATTATTTCACATTACATTTATTCCTGCAAGCTAGCCAAGCTCAAATTAATTGTACTGACTAAACTTTTCTTCTAGGAGAAAATTAAAGATATGCTGTTGTCAACACTTGAGCACAACCTTGCCGACACTTAAACGCAGAGAAGGGTGTGACATCCTGCCCTGGCTGCTTCGCGCTAATTAATCACTCTGGTATTTAGGACCATTCAAGCAGACAAATTAATGGAGAATAATTAGTGTATCTTTGTTCCAGCTCGGCTTTGCACACCAGACACTCCGAGGGAGAGAGGGGAGTATGTAGAAAGTGAGCCATTAGCATGCACATAGTTTTGCTTCTGTTCAGCAAGTTCTGCAGAGATTAAGAGAAAAGCCAAATTAGCAGTCGTGTGACTGGGGTTAGGACATCTCTCAGTAAAGAAAGCACTCTGTTTAGGTATCAGCTTTCAGAAGCAAGTTGTTAATCCAGATGTTACCTTTCACAAAGAACAAAACACAATTAAAAACCTCCTCCTCCCCCTCTCACCCGTGCACACAAAAGAAAAAAAGAGGAATTGTTCCTTTCCATTACAAAGATTTATCTGCAATGTGGCTATGGGTACTCACTAAAAAGAAATTTCTAAACCTTCAGCTTTCCTTTACAGGTCAAATTTGGTCAACATTAACTTCCACTGGGAGGAGAAGGGAGAATAATAAAAAGAACGCACATCGTGTGGGTATTATAGTCAACAACAACACGGTTATTTTATGTGATTGCTTTGAACAGAGAATACAAAAATTAATCAGATTTCCAAAAGTAAAAAATAGTGTCAGATTTGTATTAACTGCAAAATTAAAATAACGCAAAATCATGAATTAGCTTACAGTACGAAAAAATAGTGATAGGTACCAAAGAAACCAATGATGTTAAAGTCCTTGATAACGAGATACTCTATAACAAAAGAAAGATGTGTCTGTACACATTCCATAGAACCTTTTCTGGTTTTCTCATATAAAAACTTTTTGTGCCAAATTCTACTGTTACTTATTCTTAGATGATGAGATCTATTAGAATTTGACTACTATCAAGAAGGAGATGATCATTGCTAATTCACTTTGCCATCATCTCAAGCTTAATGTGGTGAATACTACTTGGTGGGACTGAACACAAAATTAGTGCACTGGCAATTTCTGTGGTATTTGAAGAGTTATTCTAGATATCATTAGGATCTAGTCTCTGATAGGTGCCAAAGTCTATCAATATGAAACTCATTGCAAGACCAGGACATAAAATATTTCCTTGTTGCTGAACGCTATGTGTAGGAAGGTTCGTGTAGAAACTTGCTTCTCAGAACCATTTGTGGAGTACATTGCTTACAGGCAAAAATGCACTATGGCTTACAAAGCACAGTGTCTCGAGGGGGTGGGGGTGGGTGAAAAGGGTCAGGGGAAAAAAGATCAAGAAAGACCACACAGTGAGAAAAGCTGACCACATTCAGAAGCTGTATCAATCCTAATCAATCCTATAAAATCTTTTATTCTTTTTTTTTTTTAAGAACACAATAACGTGCAGACTATAAAACTGTGCTACGTGCACTTTATTTTTGAGCAGCATGAACTAGAAGGCAAGGAGAAAGGAATCCCACCCAGGGTTTGACACGATATGGGATACTCGTTTTACACAACATTACAGGGCTTCATAAAAATGTGATATTTCTGTCCTGGGTTTGTTGGTCGAGGGAGAACACAGCTACCAAATGGTGAACTCTCACAATTCCTCACTGTTGGGGGGGGGAAAAGCAGGGCACCTCTCCACAGTTTCCTACAACACAGAGTTACTGTGTGGTAAGAACAGATGCCGTTAGAAATGCTGCAATTCTGGGAGTGGGTTTCCTCAATCTTTGAAGGTGCATAATCCTCATTAAAGGAAAACCCTGAGCGTAGGAGGGGCAGCACTGACATCAAGGCACCTGGCCATGACTAAAAGAGCTGGCCCCATATGCGGCTGCTGCTGAGCAGCAGAATGTAATTTAGTCGCACCAGCAGGAGCAGAGGTCAATGATTTTATATTAATGGGGATCACGACAGTTCTAAGCTGTGGCGTGCTTTGAAATAAGTGTTGTACAAGGCAGCAAAGAGGGCTCAGCAGAGGAAATGAGCTGTGTCACTGTCTCCTCATGCCTTGAAGCAAATACAGAAATGTTCAAAGTTGCTATAGACTTGAAGCCATAATATTTTATAAACAAAAATTACCTGTTTTAATCCAAAAGCTAAATAGCTTGTGAATTATTACATCTTCTGATATAATTCAAATAAAATTAAAAAATTAAAACTATGGGGCTTTTAGACTGCAATCTAAACAGAAGCAGAAATGGGGGAATTGTGATAAAATCCTTTAAAAAAATCAAATACACTTTGTAATTAATCATTTGCATGCAGGGATTACAGTCACATGGCATTAAATCACAATGCATCAGCAAACAATCCGTGTCAATATCACCTAACAAAAATCAGAGATTTAACCACGCAAAAGGGTCCAAGTTTTGATTAAAAGATCCTCAGGAGTTTTCATATGTACACTTCAGACCTTGAACTAAATTCACATTTAATCAAGCTTCTATGTGGAGCTGTAATGTGAGCTCTTCTGCGGCTTTTTGGGGGATTTAAATCTGGCCTTTCATGTAAGTGCATGACACAGCAATCCTTTACACAGATCAATACATAACTCAAGGGATACCTGAGGTCCTTAATGAGGTTTTCTGGGTAGGGGTTATTATTATTGTTGTTATTGCTTTCCATTGGCACCAACAATGTGGTAGGTGCTGTCCAGAGGTGTGGTGGAGACATGATCTTCTCAACAAAGAGATCTCCGTGTGAGGGGATATTTGCATGAATCATTAGAGCAATGCTGCTCCCTCCTCTACTAATTCCCAGCAAAATTCAAATTGCTCTTCTCTCAGTATTGATCCCCAAGCCTTTTGGTGAGTATTACAAAAGATATAAGAATCTGAAGTTAGAGTCACAGCCTTTTGGATCAGTTCTGAGACATTGCTCCATGGTGTAAGAAGGCACAAAGCACAGCAGTGGTGGAAATGCAAGGAACGGGGAATGACAGTGGCATACCAAAGAGGATGTGAGATACAAGATAATGACTTGGGAGTAAGGATTGTGAAGGACCTCAAAGGCAGTGAGGAGCAGTTTTCATTTTACTGAAGGGCAGAAAAAGGGATAATTGACATGGTTGGAGTGATAACCCAAGAAGGATTGAGAAACAGTATTTTGAACTGACAGGACGTCAGTAAACAAATTGCGTGTTGAACCACAAAATGGAATGCTCCAAAAACTGTGGTAAAAGAACTTGGACACAACATTAACTAATGAAATGTTAAACACAGAACTGAGAATAAAAGAGGAAACAGTGAAAAGGGTGAAGCAGGGGGTGAACTGCCAGTTATGGAAATGTCTAAAGGGACAAAATCCAGCAAACTGAAAGGAGGTTGTGTTGGTAACAACGGGACATAGAAAAAGTTTTCAAGAAAAATACATTTTTACAATGTTTTATTGTTTTGGTAGAGACATTGAAGATGGTAGTGATGCCATGATGATTTTTGCCTTTTTATACCACTTTTATACCCCTTTATATACATTTTATATAGCTTTTATATATTCTTAGTGCTTTTGGCCCACATACTTGTAATTTCTTAAGTCTGATACCTTAAATGAGACCCAGTGCTCCATTAAGCCAGGAGACCAAACATCCTGGAAACCTCGCTTCTAAGTCAGAAAGCCCTAAACACCAAGGTCCTTTCTAGCACACATCCTGTAAACTAAGATAGGCCCATCCAAGAAGAGACTCCTTGGAACAAGGGGTTCATCCAAGCCTCTCATTGGAGAGTCTTTGATAGATATGCTAATTTGCAAGGTCTATAAATTACATATGCAGTCTATTTTGTGTGTGCATTCCAGTGGGCATTTTGGCACACTCCACCTGGACGATGCAGTGCGCCTAAAGATCCTTAAATAAATACTGAGGTAAAAACCCCTTTTAACCATGTTTGGCTCTTTTCTAAGACCAAGAAAAGGCAACACTAGTAGTCCGAGGACAAAGGAGGACTTGTATGCAAGGATTTAGTCATTATGCTAAACCACAGTTCATAATTAACAACAGCTAGAAATGAATGAAGAGTGCCACATATAACTAACTGGAATGTAGAAAGGGATACCAAAGGAGTACATAGGGATGTTCCCTGGAGATAAGAAAGCCCCTGCAGTCCCAGTGCAAGCTAGAAGGGCCCAGTGCCTGATCCAGTGGAAGCACAGCAAAGCTGCAGCTGGGAGACATGCACAGAGCACCCTCAGCTCAGGGAGGATCAGCCTGAACAAGCACTGTGAAACAGCCTCTGTTTTCCTATCAAAACCACAGATGCTTTCACTGTCATGATTTCTGACCATTAATAATTTCACGCAAAGTGATTCATGCAAAACATCAGCAGATATATCCACAATAATTTGGGTATCAGCAGTGATACACAAACATCACTTATTATTTCCCCATTTATTTTGAAACTAAATATACATCCCTGGGACAATTTGTTTGCCTATTCTTCCATTTAGAATTATTGCCTGAAACAGATTTTGCAAGAGTCCAGAGATGCCAAAGAAAGGTAGTATCAAAATTGAGGGTTTAGGTTAAAAAAAAAAAAAATCCAAAATGTTCTTCCTTTGTTATTGTTTTTCAATGTCTTTCAGAGGGACAGCAACCAGGGAACCATGCAAAGTTAAGCTTACCAGCCGACTGCTGAGACCTTTGCATTCTGTGAGGAGAAGTCTGTTATGACTCAGGTACCTCCTTGTTTAGGGAAAATGGAGCTGTCTCGTGGCTCTGTCAATGATAGCCTGACTCCTATGACAGCAAGGGCCTTGGCAAGAGCTGAACTGGATGCTGGATGAACAACAGCAGCTGCATCCTCAGTCATAGCTGGAATAACCACTGGCACAAACCCAAGCTCCTTCTGGTCCCTGCTCTTGGGATACAGCTCCCTCACCTGACTCTCGTTACAAGCCAAAGCACTGTCCAGAGCTGGTCACCTCTGGCTGAGCAGGCAGGCAGAGGATGGAGGCAGAAGGAGCCCAGAAGCTGTAGAACATTGCTTGAGTGGGCTTTGCATTGTTCCCAGGCCAAAAGAAGTGCTGTAAGTCCTCTGCATCTGTCTCCTAGCAGTGATCTTGCAGGCAATAAAATTTCACTTTCTGAAAGAAACCTCGTAGGAAGCCAAGGATTGATTTGAGACACAGAGCTTGGCTGGCACTAAATTTCATAGCTAACCCTTTTAAGCAGTTTTTAAACGGAGTGCAGTATGAGCCTAATATAGGTGTTCATTAACTAATAATAAATTGTAATGGAACGCCATTGACACCTATATGAGCACTAATCGGATTGATGATCACAGCCATTACCAATGAATTCCTGATAAGGACACGCTGGCTCCAGAGTACATATGTTATGCTGAGAACCACTTATGCAGAGAATCTCAAGAAATAACAAAGTAATTCACCTCTCTCTTCCCTTGACTTACAGCTGGCGTGTGTCTTTTCTCCTATCTTCTGGGCTACCAGCTACCTCACTTGGGAAGTGATCTGATGCCCTGGCAACCGGTGGAAAGACTTCAGCTGACTTCCACTGCCTTGGACAGGAGAATACTGAACAAAACATACAAGGGAAAAAATATTAAAGATCCACAGAAAAAAAAAGTGTCTTATTTCAATGGTCATTGTCCAACCTGCGCACTAATAAAGGAAATGTTTTAAAATGCTATTGTTTAAATCAATTATTTAATGAGAGAGAATACTCTTAGAGATGCAGAGGAATGCTTGGATTGACAACTGTTTGCAATTTCCTGACTTCTGAGTGTCATGTATTTTAATGTCTTTGTTCTTTAAGTTAGCTTTTCAAGTCATATTCTACTTAAAGGTATGTTACAAGTGTATGGAAGCCAAATGTACCACCTCAGACACAAAATTAACCTGTTCAGCTTTTCAAATTGTAAACTACAGAAAATATAATGTTAAATGATGTGAATATAAAACTAAGTTAATGATCTAAAACTTGTCGCTTCTTCTCTCTTTTTTTCTCTCTGCCTGGCTAGTTGATAGGAGGAGATATTTCCTTCACTAATGAACAGATTTATCATTTTATTTTTACTATGAGTTTTAGTACTACACATATTGCTGGCAACACACAGAAGGCCTGGTCACAGACTAGGACTGCACTGCCAAGGCACTGTAGAAACAGAAGAATGATGCCCTCTCTCTCAAAGAATATTTTTTGACAGCTTTCTACAAGTTCATTTAAATGAATGAGAGCAGTCATCCAAGTAACTTCTGCTGCTTGTGAAAATTTCAAAGAGAATTTGCTAATACCCATTCTAAGTGGGCTTTTTTGTAAAATGAATATCATTATAATCCATTAATGAGTGAGGGTAGGATCAAGTTCACTCAGGTTAGGTACTTAACTCGAATCTAATTTTAAAGCACCCAGTATACCAATCCTCATTAGTAGGAGCATGCCTAAATTCCCCTACACAGTCAGTGGGGAGAAGAAATGGGTTTTCTTCTTCTACTTAAATGAGCCAAGACCAAAACCAAAATTTTTCCACAAGAAGGTGGGAGATAAGAAATCAATATCCTAGTTCCATGTGACAGCAGAGAATTTGATAGATGTTAATGTACAGATAATCCCAATGAGTTAATTACTTCTGCACAGTATGGAAAGCCTAAAAAGGAAACCCCAATGTTTCCTGTCAACCTGGCCTAGAAGTCAAATGTATGAACTCACACCCCATGGTTTTGCTCAGGCTAGTTCTGGCCATACAGATATGACACAGGTGTGAGTGATATAGATATATGAGGCAAAGTCTTAAGCATGGAGTTAGAATCATATTCTGCTCTCCAGATACGATTCTTTTTTCGATATAGTTCAGAGTAATTATGATTGTACAATTAGAGTCTTTCAAGATACAGAGCTTGTCCCCCCCAGGTATTTACTGCTAGAGGACACCATTTCCATCTCAGCTTATTAGAGGAAAAACATGAATGTAAGAAATGAACACCAACACCCAAATCATCAGGATCAAAGATAATAAATCCATAATTTCCATCCTTAGAAAGTTTGAGCAGTACATTCAGGAAGAGACCTTGAGAAGTCACCCAGTCCACCCCACTGCTCAAAGCATAGTCAGCAAGACAGTCAATACTTTTTGTCTTTGGGTCTTGAAAAGCCTCAAAGGCAGAGATCCCACAACTTCTCCAGGCAGCCTGGAGAATGAACCTCACTGCTCAATCATCCTCACGACTAGAGAAATTCCATATATGCACACAAATCCTCCTTCACTTAAAACCTCCTTTCCATCATGCCAGTCCCCAGCACACAGGCAGTGCTACCATCCCAGATGTGTCCTTATTGAATTCATGACCCAATTCAAAGGCACCCTTCCCCTGTGCAGACCATCTTGTACCCCAGTGTTCTTCTGTCTGCACACTTGATGAGTGCACAGTCTGTGTCATGCCATCTCCAGGCCATTGATAAAGACTTGAAACAGGGTAAGTCCTGGGACAGACCCCTAAGGAATTCCACATATGCACTGGTATCCCGTCAGTACAGACTGCTTTTCATGCACTTTACAGTTTATTCATCAAGACCAGAATGTCCCAGTTTGGATACAAGGATTCAGTGGAATGCTGTGGTGAAAGGTTTGGTGAAGCAAAGACAGATGGCACCCATCACTTTTCTGTCATCCACAGTCCTAGAAATTTTATTTTAGAAGGCAATCAGGGAGGCCAGAAGCATTTTACACTTGGTAAATCCATGCAGACTTCTCTCAGTCACCACCTTCTCATTTGTGGACCTAGAAAAGTCTTCAAAGTGAACTTGATCTATGATTTTCCTACGGATCAAAATAAAACTGGTTGGTTGGAGGTTAAACATCTGAAAAACTGAAACTCTTCCACTCTCCTGAGGATTTAAAAAAAATATTAAAACCAACAGAAATCAAGAAAATGCAGCAGTAGACAAGCTGCGATCTTAGAAACAGCGCAAAAGGACCCTGTTTCATAGCTCTAGGCTATGAAACCAACTCCTCTCTTCCAGGAAAGTTACATTAAAAAAAACATATTTGTTTATACTCCAGCTTATTCAACACGCGTATGCAAAATACACATCTTCCTACGCAAAACATTCAATTTGAATACTATGGCCTTGATTGTCATAAATGGTCAAGAGGTTTTATTGTACACACTAACAAAGGGCCTTAAAAGGGGTATCAATTTTAGTGTCACGGGAGGCCTTTTTACTGTCCCAGGGTCTTCTCAGGAAGTCTTATCATAATATGATGAGGTTAAGATTCGGTTTTATTTCAATATGTTCACAGTTTCTGTGGCATTACATTTCTGTCATGTTACTGTGTGAGCTCACAGTGTTAGGATTCTGCCTCATGATTTGATGTTCAGCAATATTTTTGTTTGTGTTACTAGTTCTAATGTCACAATGGAAAATACAGTAGTGACATTAGCCTTAGAAAATTGGGCTTCATTTATCTTAACAAGTGCACCTTAGAGTATAAGAAGCACAGAAAACACAAAGCATGAAATATTCTACTGAGATAATATATGTCATAAATTTTATAGAATTATTTAATAACATTTATTGTTCTTGATGGCACCTTTGTAGAATACTGCTGCCTTAAGAGAAATCTTGAAAAACAGAAAAACAACCAGTATAATTTAAATATGTATACTCTTTATCAAATAATAACATACATCTATGTATTCTTTTAAAAAGCAATGTCTAAGTGTCACAGTTTTGTGTGTCTAATCCTAACTCCCTGCATAAACAGCTTCCTGAATTTTTTCAATGGCGTGGTTAAGTTTATGAGGCTTGGTTTTTGAGGTACTTATGATAAAGAACCTGGTTCTTTGTGAAATCAAAGTCTTAGAGAAATTCATGAAAGATCCTTACAGCAACCTTACTCTGGTCTTTCAGTATCAACTGGAACTGTAATATGTCATGGGATACAAAGCCTGTTGCAGAAAGACTTACAGTGGTACTGTTGAATGTGGCTTTGGGGAGTTTGCAAAAGCCTGAATTCTCCCTCTGTGCAAGACAGTACTGTCTTACAAGTCCTTATCACATACCCTAAGGTTTATTTCCTGTTTTGCTCATCCCAGGTAAATTAGAATGAGGTAATTTGCATTTCTTTCATTCTGCACAAAAAGCAATTGTAAAAGCCTCTACTTGGAAGTCAAGTCTGTGTGACCAGCATGGTCAGTTAGGGCTGGTAGAGTTACCTAGGAAAGTTTCTAATAAATTTTAATGTAAATTTAGACATGAGTTCTAACCAGCCTAGAGGATTTAATCTTTGTTTTACAGTTATGGAACATGAGATATTTTTTCCCTAGTTTCTACAGTAGGTAGAAACTGTATAGGCAGGCTTTAATGTTACTTTCCATCTTGAAATACCAGAGCTGAAATATCTCACTTTTTCAGTGATCAGTGGGAATCTCAGCATGGAATTGCTTACTTAAAACATCACTTAAGTCACTTGACATTGACCAAATATGCCCCCATTAAAATGACATACCACAAATATTGCCCGATTAAGCAGTAGCAGTAGCTATTTGTTGATGAAAAGATAAATCAGTTTCCTGGGAAAAGTGCCAGTAGATAGCTTGTATACTCTACTTACATACTGGATTCTTGATAGATTTGGTGAAGATGTCTTCATGTTAGTATAATAAAAGCCTATTATCAGTTCAACAGCAGAAAACTGTTTTCATTCATCAAGAAAATAGCAGGTTCGACACTAGTTGCCTTTTTAAGTGAAAGATTGGACATACGCTGTGAAAAAATTTCCTGCCATTGCAGAGAAGGATAGCACACTCAAACACATTTTTAAATTTAATTCCACTTCTCAATTCAGTTGTCAGCCTCTTTACAGTAAATTACATGGTTACTATTAAAAAGCGTACTTTGACTTGTTCCCAAAGTGATTTTTTTAAAAGTTTGAGCAAAATTCTTGCAGCCATTTTGGATTTATGAGAGGACTAAAAAGTAATAATTCCCTCAAATTCTCTGAACAACATAGGAAAAAAAAAAAATCTAGTTGTGTTTTTTTTTTCTCTCCCCATGGGAATATTTCAGAAGTGGATGAACTGCCAAACTTCAAACTTGTGTTATTTTTCTTTAATATTAGTATTCTTTTCTTACTAAGGCTAAGTGCCAAATTTGATGAGACAACAAAAGAAACCACCCCACATTACATGTCAGTCCCTGCTTTGTAAAAACATGATGTAACAGGTGAGAGGAATTGAAGTGTGAGTGATGGTAATGCTTGTGATACAAGGGAGAACAAGAAAACATTAACAACTCTTTCCAGTATTACAGGCATTTCTCAGAGCTTGCTCAGGAAAATACATAACAAATAAAAAGTTCCTTGCTACATTTAAAAATTAAATTGGATAAAGATATCAGACATTTTTCTCTTCTAAAAAAATAAACAAAACAAAACTGAAAGAAATAAAATTTCTTCCTAATGATTCTGCTACATATTTTTTTCCATCAATTAGGTGTGAGAACAACAAATAGCTCTCCATTTTGTATTTTAATTTCTGAAAAGAAGAAAGAAGATGAAAGAGAGAAGAGACACCTTAGATTATCCTAAAAATAGTAGAGAAGGGCAAAAGATTCGTTACTAGGTGAGGTAACTCATGGACATTCTCGGGTGTATTTCTGAGAAGGAGATGAGCCACACAGTGTTCGGACGTTCAAAACTTTTATTTACTGCACTGGATCTCCACGAGCAGGTGCTCACTCTCTACAGACCCACTGGAAGAACCAAGCTTGAACATCAGTATCTGCATTTTTGACTTTTGCACAGACCAATAAAACTACACCCAAGAAAAGAGGGTTCTTGAATCTCTTGGTGAGGACAAAGAGGTTAAATATCAGTTTCTAGAGCAATTCTAGGTTCATGAAAAGATTCAGCAATTAAATACTGAAGCCTTGGAATAATAGCAGTTTTTTTAAATTGAGAAAATTCCAGCAAAATGCAGAATATGACCTTAAAAATATTTGAAGGCTCCTTTAAACAAGCTGTCATGTCTATTTTGGCCTCTTTCCCCATCTTTGAAGAGGAAAGCGACAGCCCTTGCTGGTGCAGGGAGCCAGAGGCAGTGAGACAGCTTTGCTCCACAAATGTTAGTGAAGGTGTTTCTTTAGGAGTGAGAATCAGGTGCAAGTTAACATACACAGAGTGTCTTTCCTCAGCTATGATTTGTGCAAGCCATTTATGGATAAGAGTAAAAAACATGATAGCAGCTATCCATTACAAAATTGCCTCTGTGGATTAAAGTACACATTGATTGTTCCAGCCTAGGGAGTCTTTTAATAGGGAGAATAAAACTAGTTTAAGCAGTGTAAAAAGCTTGTCTGCGATCATAGTGCCAGCTTACTTTCAGATATGATACTACAATTTATGCTCACTCTAAACAGGGTTCTTAGTTTATGATGGGCAATGCAGACTACAATCCATCCTCAAAATTGATCACTAGTATTCACACTTTCTACTCACACCCTTTAAAACACGCAGGGCAAGGATGAGAAACCTCTGACAGAGGTTAGGCAGGGCCTGCCTACATTTTTATCCCAGAGGGCCCCCAGCTGCAGCATCTTGTTGATTTGGGGATGCTGCTCCTGGACAGTGCTAAGGCAGGAGACTGAGTGGTAGGCAAGTGCATGTCAGGTGAAGACACGTGTCAGGGCCAAACCAAAACAAGGACCACATGCCCTCCAAAGTAGCTGTATTGCTCTGCAGTGTGGCTTGCTAACCTCCAAGCAGTAGATATTCCCCTTATTTTCATAAGTATACATTTTCCTCACGTTTTGGCAGCAGCAATAGTGACATCTGATATGTGGGATCTGTAATTAATGCTCTCTATTTCCTTTCCTTTCCTTTACTGGAGAGAAAGAAAATCACTACATTGCATGCTGCTGTCTCAGGACCACTGACACAGCCATAAAGGGATGGCAAGTCCAGCACCTCTTACATTTCAGGCAGAAGGAGAAGGAGGCAGAGGGAAGCCTTGCCTGGCTCCCTGGGCAATGCCTGCAGTGGTCCAGGAGGCCCTATTTCTGCAATCTGTTAAAAATCAGGGAGAAGTCAGGCAAGTTCCAGACCAAACAGCAGGTTCCACACTAAACTACAACTTCTAGCTAAATCAATAGAAGCAAGATGAATTAGGAGCGAATGTGCCAAGTTTTTTAGCTGATATAATTAAATCAGTTTTAAAATGCATCTTTAGTTACATGGATGCGTTCAGATCAGATCTTGGCCATCTTCTCCCCCTCAAATACTTGAAGCCTGAATCCTCCTTGCCAAAGGGGCAATATGATCAAATCTGCATATTCTAATTTTTCAGAGCTTGTAATATGAAAGTCTTTGAGAGTTGGTGGTATTCAGGTGCCCAAGTATCTAAGCTAGTTTAACACTGTTGAATCTAGGCCAAATAAGTGCTTTTAAGTTTTCCCCTTAAGCTCTTTGGGCTTCAGTTTTCCCACTTCTGAAATCAGAGTTTTGAAATCAAGATTTATGGTGGGAGAAAAATATCAGCTGCCTCTCACACAGAGATCTTTTCTGCTCTCACTAAACTGCCATGAATCTTAATTCTGAGCAAGAGGTTTTGAGATCCTCACAGCTGAGGATCACTGTTTTAGCACCTTCTGCAAGCTGAAGGGGAAAAAAAACACTCTCAGTACTGTCATTTCAAACCAGCCTATAACATTTCCCTAAGAAGCTATTTGGGATGTAAAATTGTATCACACCAAACCACATCAGCCATCTTTCAGGGAAAGACAAGAACAATTTACTATGTAAAATATAAGTATTAATGTTTTAACAAGCATAGATCTTTGTCTATAGTTTTGTGAATGAACAGATAAATAATTAAGCAAGAAACAAACCCTAAAATATTATGCACAGAATCTATCTTTCACTTCCCAACTCAGTGACTTTTCCCAGTGTTTTTATCAGACATATTTGTTCTGTGAAAATGGAATGTAGCTCTTCTTTAAAGTGCATATACAAGACATACGTGAGAGTCAGATCTCAGCTGGGAACTAAATTTTAATTCTGGTTTTGCCACATCAATATGAAACACACCATTTTTTTGTTTTAACATTCTGCATATCTGATTTATTTAGCTTACTTGGAACCCTTACTCTCCCCTAACTTCTTGGATTCAGGAAATAACCACTTTTTGGGCTTTCAGCACACAGTTTTCTCTCATTTAAAACACATACAAGAGGAAAAAGCTCAAATTAAAAAAAAAAAAAAAACAAAAAAAAAAACACCCAAAAAAGGAAAA
>VZRO01007277.1:1080215-1131419 GCA_013397915.1 Daphoenositta chrysoptera | reverse complement strand
AAAAAAAAGGGAAAGCAGGGGAGAAATGAAGGTATTTCTCCAGGATACTCCCTGAACTGCAAATATTTAGTTTTGGAATAGCATACACACACAGAGAACAGCTACCTCCTACCTGCCTTGAGCACTGCCCTGTGTGCCCATACCCAGGGTGACAGTGGCTGGGGCACCCAGCAGCAGGAACGTGCCACGATGCTGGTAGTGGGCTATACAGCAGAATTCATTTTCAGGTGATCACCTCTGGGTATTCACCTGAGCACATGTCTTGTAAGGTGTTGAACACTCTGGCACCAATCCAGAAAATCATTTATACCCATGAGGAGCGTGCCCAAGTTCAGCATGCATTTCTGTCCTTTCCTTGATTCAGCTCAGATGGAATAGTATTACTTTTCAAGAGCTTTTTATTTTGTGCCTGATGAGAATGACCTTCACTCATCACTTGTATGTTTGTTGCTTAGGGTCAGAAAGAGGATCAGACAGGAAGGCTTTCTCTCACGTCTGATTTCCAAGGGAGAGGGGGAAAAATCCACTTTTTCCTTCTTTGAGATCAAGCAGATTGCAAGCAAGGAGAATGCTGTGTGTGCACTGTCTGTTGCAACCTGTCCTCTCCTGTCACTGAAATCCCTCAAACATGTCTGCTTATCCTTGGAAGCTGGACATATTATTTCTTCTTATGTGCTAAATCGAGGAAGTTAATTGTTTTAGAAAAATGTAGTGAATGCCTTGGATATAATAACAAAACCACTTACAAATTCAAGTGTGCAGCCTTTCCTTTCTCAGTAGGAAACATCCACTGTCCAGTCCTCTGATGCCTAATTGCAATCCACAGAACACCGGAGAAAAGAGGAGAGAGGCCACATTGCAGTCCCTTGAGTCTTCTCTGTATGCTACAATTAAGTTCCTCCATGCATCTGTCTTATTTTTCCCGTCTTATGTCCTTTCCAGGCAAAAACATTTTGTCCTGAGGGATGGTTTTATATTTTGTTTTGCTTTAATTATCTGAAGTAGAACATGTAAAAGTCATTATTTTATACAGTACAAAATAAATCCTGTTTTCCTTATTTTTTTATGATTAGAGAAAAGTTTCTGAGGAAGTTAAAAATAAGTCAATTTACCTGCAAGGCAATTAAAGCCCTATTTATTCTGAGTCACAAATATCATTGGTCCTGATATTAAACCAGTGAATAGAAAACTATATGGCATGGGGCCAGGGAGAGAGACAGCATTAGCAGTCATTTAGTGTGACCACAGTGTAAGAGCTGAACAATCTGATGCTTGGGCAGTGCTGAACTCAGGGAAAATGCAGCACTGACTCTCTCTGCTACTTTTTTCGCCTTTTTGTCTGTGATGGATACATAATAATTATATTTTGCCAGAATGCCAGTGGAAATGGAAGTGCTGTTGCTAATGTAGAGGCTGTAAAGCCATCAGAGGAGCTTTAAGCAAATGTTATCTGTTTTACTGAAGAAATCAATTACACACAGATTGCTTAAACCAGTGACAGGCATAGTAAGGAGTAAAATCTGTTAAGCAGAAAACTTACAGCCATCAGTGTACAGATTTACATGTTATATGACACAACTATTCAAAAATTTCAGATTACAAAAATCAAGGAAAAAGAGAAAAATAAGAGAAATAAAGGCTAGAAAAAAAAAATACAAGGCACTTTTTAATGTTCATCTCTACATCTTATGCAGCTGAGAGGTTTCACCTCTCTTCACCTCCCCTTTCATTCGCATGGAAAAGAACTGGTCAGGACTACACTACCTAGAAGATGGGCAATTTTGAGGGACCTGGTCTTTGACATTGGTCAGTTGTTAATGGTCTGTCCAAGTTTGGAATACATTAATAATTTCCCTACATTATTTGTGCTCTGCCATTTCAGAGTATTGCTTTGGCTGAGAAAAAAATTTAATAGTGCTTTGGCTTCTGCATTTAATCATATTATCGTCTCATTGTTTCTGGGTACAAAACAATCTCTTTTAATTTTGAAAGAATGATTTATAAGATGATATGCATGTTAGCACATATTAACAATTACAGCAAAGAATGTATTGAAATTGCTTGCCACAGAATCATTTATCTTTTACTCACAGAAGAGTGTTTGCACATGGTTGTGTTAGATGGGGCCACTCTGCAGCCATATTTTCATATTTAAGGAATGGCAAGATGATATCTCTGCAACTTGTGAGAAAGCAGCACGTAACTGAGCACTCAAAAACAGAACTACTGAAAAATTAGCTAGTGCTTCTGAAACTATTGGCCTTAATCATTCATAAAGTGAAAAAAATATGTAGTCAAAACTCCTTTGACAAAAAAATCCCTAGTCAGATCTGCCTGTCTCTTGGCTTTTGCACTGCTGATACTTAGAGCATTAAACATCCTTACAGAGACTATCACTGTTCAAAAGGACTGTCAAGCCCGTTAATTACTCAGGTGGAGTTAGCATACAGCTCATTAAACCATGTCAAAACTTTCAGTTCTTCTCCACTGTATCAGTCCCCCTTAGAGGCTCTCACATCAGGATAATTTGATTCTTAAAAACACATTAATTCAGATCATACATTACACCAACAAATTATTCCACTTTCTTTGTAAAACAGGTCTGATCCAACCAGAAAGGCTATTGCAGCAAAGACAGCTTCTGTAATTAATATGTAGTGGGTGTGTCTGGTGCAGGCAAGGAGCGTTTGCAAGCTCGAGGGTAGCGCTTACAGAATGGTTATTGGCAGATCTTTTGAAGAAACATATTTCTTGCAGTAGAAATATAAAAATGGCTTGTTGCTCTTATGAAAGGTTTATTACAGTTGTACAAAGTATTCCATAGTCTAAACCTTGGCTGTATGGGTTACAGTGTTACCTCAGTTTTCCTCCGCAACAGGAAGTTCTGTGAAAACAACTAATGACCAGGTTCCCCCACCCCAATGCCTGAGTTATCAAAACTTGTTCCCTTCAGAAAAATGCCACTAAAAAAAAAAAAAATAAAAGAGTTAATATAAATCTTCAGAATTTGATTTGTGATTTAGAAACCTACATCTCACTGTCAGAGGTACTCCTGATACTCACAAACCTAAACTACATTTAATCAGAGACCACCTCAAGTCCCACCCCTCCACGAGGAGCTCCAGATATTTTGACAGGAGTTTGCATCCTGCCAGAGTTCAAGTTATTTCTGAAAAATCCTGTAGAGGCAATTGAAAAAACTACACTGGAGAAAAGCTCCAAAGGTGTCCGTAAAATGTTTGTAAAATGTTTGTTAGGGTTAGTTAAAGTTATCCTTTTTTTTTTTTTTTTATCATTTTAGCAAAGCATATTTGACCTGGTGAGTAAACTGGCTGAGACTGGCTTTCTTCTAATGTCTGCAAACCAAAGCACAAAAATCTGGTTTGAACTCAAGCCACTTGGGTTCATGGCACTTTATACATCCTCATCCAATGCAATCAGAATCGATTTACAGGAGTATGAGATTTTTCTTATGAATATAATTGCATTTGGATATAGTTTGTGAAGACTCCTCTTTTAATCAGGGAATAAAAGTAGGATTTTTATTATTTCAATGTGATGAATGGAAACTAAGGAACGTGAGAGCAGGAAAATATTTTGCAGGGGTAAGCAGGCTAGTTAGTATAAGACTAGCTTCAAGTTTTAGAAAGAGGACATGATTTTGCTCATTATGTTCAGTCACTCCAATTGGCTTTAGCAGAAAATCATTGCGTGGAATGTCTCGCTAGATCAGCACAAAGTTTACAAGATCTATGACTGAGAAGCAATCATCCACCACTGAGGAAGACCTAACTCTGTTAAACACATTTCTAAAATGACACTTCCAAAATGGATTTCAGCTCTTGATGAATGAAAGCCATCATCATGGTTTTAAAGTTTAGTTTGTTGTTTTTAAATGTGCACTCCACAGGAGTCAAATGTTCATTCTTACCCTGCCTTGCTGGGAAAAAAAAAAAAATTGGAACAAAATGTAGAGGACAATTAAACATGCAGAACACTTTCTCCTCCAAAATCCTCACATTGGTAATACTACAATAATCTTCAAATTTATCACACCAGACCTCCAAGTGTGATAATGCATCTTTAAAATACAAACTTCAAGCTAAAATATTAGACATGTGTTTCTTCCTCCTATAGGATATGTGCTGAAATGTCACACACTATTGGGGAAAATGACCCGTAAGTGTTTTTTTCCCTCCTACTGGAGCAGTTAGTGTGGCGTGCAGTGAACCAAATCAACAATGTGATTCAAGCTGTCTCTGCAGCGTCATGGTGAAAGAAAGGATAAACTATAAAAACTACCCTCCTACAGCTCTTAGTTCTTGCTTCCCACACTTTAACATCCTCTGTCACCCCTGGCGCTGTTACTGACCCATACTAAGCTAAACTAAAGGATGATAAGTTTGCTGCCTTTGCCCTTGTCCTAAGGGGCTGCACATTATCCTATCAAGCATCAGAAGCCATTTCTGTGGGATATTTGTCAACCTAAGAAGTCCTTTTAGAACAAATGAAATGGGCAGCGAATTACAAAAATGTCATTCTCTAAAGGAAATGGATGAAGGCTTTTGTTCTCCAGTAATAAATAGATGCCATAGGCTTATAACACTATTTTTGTATTACATTTGACAGGGTTACTATTTCCAGTTCATTAAGGAAACAGCTTGAAAACTATTTTTTTCATATGCTTTTCAAAATAATGTTTTCCCAGTAATAAATATAAGCAATAGCTCACATAACGTTAACTTCAACAACAAGATTTGTTTCAAGGTACTTGTATTAGGGATTACTACATATCAAATGGCAAGTTTTAAATACATATTTTTTCAGCTTATATAGATACTTATTTAAGGGACAGGTAATAAGCGCATAAGTATTAATGCCTCATTCAGAATTTTTTGGAATTATTTTAACAGTGTTTTTAACTTTATCTTTTGCTAGACCAATTTTCTTGTGCATGATGATCTTATGGAGGCTCATGATATATACTCCATAGGCTAAGGTCAAGCAAAGGAATAATAACTCACTTCCTTAAATGAATGCTTCAAAGTAAACCTTCTATGTTTAATAGCAGTAAACAGAGGTCAGGATGACACTCTCCCAGGCTTGAGAATAAAGCCTGTGTGTTAATATTCTCCAAGAATTACAGCTGAATTTCTGGGTGACAAAATGTTTGCTGAAGTATGTCCCTGACAAAATATTTTACAGTGCTATGAATGTCAGACATCTGAATTTTTACAAAAAGCTATATTGAGACACACATATAGAAATACACATAATGGTACTGTGAGAGTTTCCTTTGCTATTAAATATTGGGCTAAAATGCTTCAAAGAGGATTATTAATTATTTTGGCACAGAGAAAGTTCCTTATGAAGACACTAACTGACTGAAAAATTATGTGATATATGATATATTGACACAAGTGAACTTAACTGCTAAGTCAGTCATAATATTTAATGTGTAAGGTGTATTTCTCTCATCATCCACTAATCAATTATTAAGGGATAATTTTATTTACATCAAAGTGCTATAATTTTTTTATGTTTACAGCTTATTTTTGCCTGCAAAATAGTCTCTCAACTACTGTACTGCTGGCAATAGTTATTACTGATTACAAGTGAACATTTTGTTAATAAGAAGAGCTCAAAATTGATTTTGCAGGAAGATAAATCAGTAAACCAGACCATTAACCGGTCCCCTGCTTTGTAACTATTTCACTAATTCCAGACTAATTATATTCAGATCTTTATTAGTTAGATCTTTTCACAAAGTAAGCCGGACATGGACCAAATGTAGGGTGAACAGTAAAGAATATATTGATAAATGCACTCCTTCCTTGTAGTGTATTTTTCAAGACACACACCAGCGCACATTTCAGATTAGACTCCGTCCCTTAGTTATCATTAGTCAGGCAGAGACAGCTAAACTTTGCAATGAATGGCTCCCGGCAGCCCAGTCCATTCCCTTTCTCCCCTGCACACCAGAGCTGCATTCCTTCATGCACGGCCTCCCATTCTCAGGTGAGGAACTCAGACTCTTGGAGACCTGAAACAGTGGGACCCTGCCAAGATCTGCTTCTGGGAGTGGAGCTGAGTGAGTTCAGCTCTCCCTTTAGCTGGGGCAGACAGAATTACTCCTGGGTTCAGGGTGAACTGATGAACGAATTTCTTCTGCTCAAACAGAAATGACAGCGGGTTTTTTAAGAAGGATGGAATAATTTCTCCTGCTGAAACAGAAATGACAGAGGTTTTTTAAAGAATGATGAAATATTTAACAAGACAAAAATGCTTTAAGTGGAAAGCAAAGTTTGACATGATATTTCCAAAATGCTTAGCTTTTGGGCACTTTTAGTGAGTCTTGAAAAAAGCAGGTTAGACATAGAAAATGTTGTAATGAAAGGGGACGCTTCTAGAAGTCCATTTAGACAAAGCAGATCTTGTATTAAATTTATTCCCCTGCCTAACTGATAAAGTGAAAAATTTCTTTCCCTCTAGAATTCAAACTGGGATGTCATCAGTAGAAGAGAAAATAACCTATACCTATGGCTATGGCATTTCCTTGGGACACTGGAGACCATTTGTTTAAAACTCCTCAGAAAGAACAGAAGACAGACCCATCCATTCTGCAAGTTGGATGCACTGTGTGACCCTGGTGTCAGAGGAATCACCAGCTCTGGTGAGGATAGGCAACAAACATGGACTTTTATTTCCTCATGCCATTTCGCTTTTTTCAATATCAAACCAAACTACCAAGGAAAGTGGTGCTATTATTCCATAAAGTGACTTGATCTGGGAAGAAAAACATGTTTTTCTTCCACATTATCATCCTTTCCTTTAACTGGGAGCCCTGTAAAACCATGTTCCAAGGGGATTTTCGTAGCTCCTATATTTTCTGGGGCAAAACTGCTTTCAGTGTTAATAAGAATTCCATAAAGGCATGAAAGAGTATGTTAACTTCACAAAAAGGTTAAAACTTTCAAAATGTGTTATCTGGATTATTTTATGAAGAATATTATGTCATGTTAAAGGTTATTAGCAATGTAGAGATCAGAATTTCAGGATGCTCAGATCCTGTTTCTTTCTGAAAGACTGATCTCCCTGCAGCTCTGACGGATTTCAGGGTAGATGCCAGCCCTCTTCACCTGTGAAAGTCAGGCCCACCTACTGGGACTTAGCTGCCAAAAAGGTATTTTAGCAGATAACTTTAACACACCCAGTTTTGAAAAAATCTGTCTTTGATTTTTTTTAGCATTCATCACTGCCTTCTCTAAAGAGTTTGGGAATATTACTGTATGCTGTCGAACAGCTGCTGCATTTCACTCCAGGCATGTATGAAGTGTTCACCATACAGTTTTTCATACCAATTTGCTAGGTTTGCATAGCACTCTGGGATCCTGTAGATGAAAGGAACTGTATCGAGGTTAGATTACTGCTACAGTGAAACCCGTACTAACAGGCACAAACTAACCTAAATCACCTGTCCTAACACACAGTAAAATTTCAGTTTCTGTGAAAAGTTCCCTTACATTAGTTCTGCTATATTATGTGACTACCTGTTGTAATGGCCAAATTAATGCCAGGCCCTTTGGTAGCTGATAAGACGCTTTTACTTTGGATAGTACAGGAAGCCATGAACAGATGCAGAACCAGGAAAAGAATGCCTGGTGCAACAAGCTGGGCTTCATGAGCAATCGCAGCACAGCCTTTCTGAAAATAGAGCTGCAATAATATTAGGCAAGTCTGAATTTTTTACAGGCAAAGTTTAATATGAACTCTCCTAGGAAAACAACCTCAATAGTAAACATGAAAAGCCATTTGAAGAGATATAGTTATTTTGCTCTGCTGATCTTACAATTTCTGTTACAATGGGCCTTAAAACACCAGCTGTAATCCCAGAGTCAGCTTCAGTGGCTGCCCAGGTTACAGCACACGGTGGTAGACAGACAGACGGACACACAGGAGCTCTCACAGCCAGTAAAAATCAAAGATTTGGAGAGTTTAAATTAAGGAGCACATTTATACCTATCCATGCACAGTGTTCACATTTTAAAGTGTTAGAGATATTACCATGTCCTGTGGTTTTACTTTCTTTACCCATTTTTTACATCACTAAATAAAAATGTGCAGTTGCTGAAAATACACACAGACACTGTGTGTTTATACGGAACAGACAGGGGTAAATAGAAACGAGACCTGTACATCAACTGTTGAGATGAATATATTCATCAGTTATTTTTCTAAAGGTCATAGCTAATGCAGAATAGTAGGTACGATTTGCAACTAAAGAGTGAAACAGAAACCAAAACCAAGCATTTGCTTATAAAAACATGATCCATAAAAGCTAATAAAAACCTCCAAAGTTGACACACTTAACTTTATGAAACCTGAATAATAATAGCAATAGTAATAAGAGTAATAATGAATTTGCAGTCATACTTCATTTTCAAGCTTAAATATTTCAATATGCTTGACAAACTCTAAATATCTGAGAAGTGCAAGTCCTGCAGATAAGTTAATTAAGACTCAGACCACAAGCCAGACTAAGCAGTGGGACTCATAAATTCCCCTTCACTCTCATGCAGTGTCTATTGCACAGTTTTCTTCAAACTGAAGGAACTCATTCCTCTGCAAAGAAGAGCTCAAAAATGCAAAGGATTAGGTTATGGTAATGGTTTAGTTGAACAAAAAACATTTGTGTACACTCAAGACCATCTGAGAACAACTGGTCTTCATCGTAGCTGATGGTCATGCTTCTTCATTACTTGTTTGGAAAAACGGTGAAACAAATTAATTTATATCACTTCAGCAGGCAAGCAGTAAAATGTTTTTCTTGGCTACTGATTCATGTATGCTGCAGCCGTGTGACATGTATAAAAGTGGGAAACAGTTCCTTCCTCCCAATTCTTTTCACATCTCTAGATTACCAGAGGGTAATGACTGTGCCATGAAATCCAGGTCAGTTCTCATCAATTTCAATGAACACTTTTACAAAGAGTGAGCCTGGTCCAAGAACTGCAGTATTCATTTACCAAGACACCTAAGAAGAGCTAATATTTTGAGGAACCTGTGAATTCGATCCACTATTTTCAACAGAAAGTGAAACTTGACTAAAAGTGAGCATTTCACAGCATTTGTCACATGAGTCTAAAAGTGCAATTTTAATGCTACCAGACAAGGGGGAAACATCTACCACCTCACAGAATGTGTAAGTTAAAGAAATAGACATTATTCCAAGGATGCCATAAATGGCATGTCACTAACAGACTCAGCAAGTGAAAATATACTATTGACATTTGATAATTCAAATCTGGTTTTGTATATGGCTCTATCAGTGGCAACAAACATACAGAGATTTCGAGAAAACCCAGTGCACCAGACAAAGTATGTATGCTCAGCTGTGTTCCCCTAACATTGTCACACGTTGTTTTTCTCACAGTAACTCAATGCCACAGGGCTGTTGGCATAGAAAGGTCTCGGTTTAATCAGCACAGAACATCCAAACAAGTCTTAATCATATACATTACATGAGATAAACATTTACAAAATTAATATTGATGTTGCCTATGCTAGCAAGCAAACCTGTCAATGTGGGAGGAACGTACCATTACAATAACAGTAACAAATGCTCCAGAGCCCCTGTGTGACTGAACCACTCGCGTTGCTATTGCAATTGAGTGCCCTCTTTTTCTGTGGTGGTGTGCCTCTTATCCATACCAAACAAAGCTGCTTTCTCTTTAGTAAAGGAATTCAGGACTAGTTTCTTACAAAACTTGGTTTTCCCATGTTCAGTGGTTGTTGAGCTGCCTTAAATACTTATAGTGATAGAGAAGAGTATTCTTTCCAATAATATTTCAGGAAAACATAATTTTTATTTCTTCCCTTTTCATTGATTTATCCTAATTTTTCTTATTAGGACAGCAAAGTTAAACCAAGACAGAAACATATCGATTCAGGATCATGAATGGTTTGAATTTCTTCCAAAAGCTTTTGCAGTGGCTCACCTGCCTTACCAGGGTATCCAAGCACAAGCTGTTGACAAAGGAATCATACTCATAGAAACAGCGATCATCCAGAGGCTGGAAAGCATTACGTTTGCTGAAGCACAGTGAATGTACTAGAGCTGACAGCAGCAGAGACCTCCAGGCATTGGGGACATCCATACCAATGCTTTAGTTCAGAGCAGGAATGTGCTTCTGAAGTGAATCTCCTAACCTCTCCGCTTACTGCATTTCAGCTTGCATCATGGAGAAATCTAAGGATGCCCGTGCTGCTTTCCAAGCAAACCGGCAGCACACACCTCTCTGCTCCTGCTGGATGCTGGGTTCACAAGAGCAGATGAGAAGTAGCACATATTAAAAACTTCACAGGGTAAACACTACAGAAAGTCATGTCTTCAGCATCAACAATTTCACTGCACAGATCTGTTCTTACCAGGCTATGCTACTTGCTAATGGCAACTTCGCTGCTCTGAGCCGCAGACACTCCTGCTGCTCATTCCCTCCCCTGATGTGCTTTACCCCCTTGAAAATATATGCAGAAGTACATGCAGGGAAAGGACTGAGAGGAGAAGTCAAATAACTTCAAAGGAAAATTAATCATAAGTTTCAATTCATTATCCCCTTTAGTTTTAAAATACAACATGGTCAAAGCATTTAATTTCAATACATACCCACAAATAACACAGAAATAGTACAAATGAGCAGAAAATAAAAGGTGAATGGTTATGAGATCTACAATAGCACAACCACTTTTTTTTTTCATTGCTTTTCCCAGCCACTCTCTCTTCTGATAGTGTTTTTTCACCAAATCACTTATCTTCAAACTCAATGGGATTTGGCTTGATGCTATTGTAGCCTTCACACCTATAAAGTGGTTGTAATTCTTTGGGAAATCACCCAGCATCTACAAGGTCCCAATTCCTTCAGCCTTCAGACCCAGTCCTGATTTTTGTTTCCCCCTGACCTAATTAATTAATTGACTTCAATTCAGTACAAACTAGTTTGTTTATCCAACCCCTGCTACTTGGCACCCCTAATTTAACCTCTTCAGGTTTCCCCTACTATGCAGAAAGCAAGCAGTGCATCAAGATGGGTGTCCCTGCTATTCTTCAGTCAGAACCCACAGACTTGCTATGGGACACATTCCTACAAAGATAAAATGGAGAAATACGACTTTCTGTCACAGTACACACACTGCTCAGTGCAAAAGAAGTGCCATATACATTAACATTAATTTTTCTTATTAGTCTAGTGTGATAGATAGCAACTCACATTGACTTTATTGGAGTTACACTAATTTACACAGGAGTAAATTTGGACCATAGGGATGATATTAAATGTGACCTTAATCTAATTTACTCAGAATATATAAGTTAATATGTTTTTATTTCAAACTGAAAATACAATGCTTGTCAATTACAAAGGTCACCAAAATATTAAAACTTCTTTATTAATATCAAACAATAGCATGTAAGTATTTAAACTGAGGAAAAAACAACAAACATTGAAATTGCTTTCAGTTACTGATGACCTCAGAGGTTTTTTTCTATAGCAAAAAATGAGCAATGGCTCTGTTGCCCTGTAAAGAGCTACTCATCTGCCTAAAATAATTTCAGGACCCCCTTGTGCATATTGCACCTACAGAAGCCTAACTCTGACCATCTCCAAACACCTGTCCCTACACACCCAGTGTCCAGACTGTTCTGATGTGCTTGCAAGACTGTAATTCATTCAGCAACAACATTCAACAATGTGCACTTTACTTATGTAATTTGAAGGGAAAGAGAGAAGAGGGAAAAGAGATGGCTTTTTCTGATGCAGGAGATAATTCTCTCCTTTTTCTAGTGGACGGGCAATAAAAGACTTCTGAAGGCAGTCCAGTGGGCTCAGGAAAAAAAAAAAAAACAACCAACCAAGCACTGGAAAAATGCATCCAAACAACACACTGTGATAAATAATGGGAGTGAAGTTGAAGGAGAGAATTGGAACGGGTTTGGTTTTTTTTTATTTTATTTTTGGGTAACATTTATTCAGCATATAAATAAAAAATTACTCTTTTATGTGAGTGTGTATACTTATGATATGTGTATGCATTATATATATAGGAATAGGTGTTGACATGCAGACTGTCAGGTTTTCCTGGTCCATCACATTACCAACGAATTCTGTTACTATCAAACATTGATAATCACATGCAGACACACATATACCCAACATTTGCATTACTGCCTGTGTGCACACACTTACACACAAACACTGCACCCTCTCTATGAGGATACAGCCCTACAAACATGCTGCAGGATTCACAGAGAGCCACACAGTGCTGGAATTATGAAAAGCAGCAGAAGCTGGACCAGCTCTTCTTCCAGGAAAGTCTGTGGTAAAAAGCTCAAAGAGCTCCACAGGATCAGTGGCACCAGAGCATTTAACAGGGCATCCTGGTCACATACAAATAGCTTACCCATAAAGTGTACATGTGCATAAACCATCTACTTCTTGCGTGCCAGAGGAATGCACATCTGCATATAGCTACATAAATCTTAAACACAGAAAATATATGCTAAGGCTATAAAAATTCAGTATGCTAGAACTCAATGGGATGCTTATATTAGTGCAGATGAGATGGGTATTGTCTGAGCTTTTGTGTGATTTTTGCTCTACAACAGGCAAAAGACTGACTGAGCTTCCCTCTCTAGCGTTGTTTTTTTTACCTAAACAGGGTGTTGGGATGAGTACTGAACCTCCACCAAAGCATGGAAAAAAAACCCTCTTCAATCAACAAGTTCAATATTTTCACAATTTTCACGTCATTGTAGGTGATAAAATATACACAGTGTTCTCTTTGGATCTGTAAAAGTCTTTTCCCCCTGCTACAGCTCTAAAGCTTATTTTACATTCTAATACTTCAGACAGTAGCTTGTCCAGCTTCTTTTCATCTCTACATTTCCCCCCTCTTCTTTCTTTCTCTTTTTCTTAAGTATTGTATTACATGAAATTCAGCCCTTATTTGGCAGGATTTTATGCAGTCTGTGGTGAGAGCTGAATTCTGAAAATGTTCAGGAAACACTGGCTAAGTGGGGAAATTTATTTGCCTGAGCCAGAGATAACATCTTTCTTAGACTTCTTTTTGAAACACTGGCACTTGTCAAGCAGAATTCTCCTGTTCCCCCTTTCCTCTCTCTCTCATAAACACACACGTGCACACTTATTAAGGATGCAGCAGAACTTAGCTGACACTATAAGCTGGAGTTTTTATTCATTCTGTTTCTACACCCAGTAGGAAGGAAAAAAAAAAAAAAAAAGAAGAAATCAGAGATGTTAAAAAAAAAAAAAAAAAAAAACCACAACAATTTTTTTCCCCTTTCCAGAATATTCAGCCCTTCTCATCCTCTTGTTTTTAAAAAATGATCTGTGTTTCCTGTGCCAGCCAGCCTTTCACATTTTTCTTCATTAGAAAATACATCTGTAAAGCAAAGTCAAAATTTTGGCATTTATTTTTATGGTCACAGGGTAATGTTCTTCACGAAACATAATCTAAAGCATAAACAGTGAGGGTGAAGCAATCATTTCTCATCCAGGGCACAAGACAAAACTGAAGAGTAAGTGCGCACTGATTCAGAGCTCTGCTCTCCTGGCACAGCTGCGTGTTTCGCATTTTGGGGAGGACAGCTGGGGGCCGAGCAGGTGATTTGGCAAAATCATTTGGGGGTGGCAAGGAGCGAGGCTGAGGACAAAATTAAAGACTCGAGTCTATAAGGAGAGAAGTTTAATGCCTGAGTGCTCGTTTTGAACCGTGACCTCAGGTTTGGCTGGGCACTAACCACAGCATGCCTCATCAGCTCCTGTCACGGGTACCCCGGGGCAAAGCTCCAGCAGGGAGCCAGCTCCAGAGCCGCTCCTCAGCCACCAGCTCGCTCACACACTACTGAGACCCTGCCGAGAAATCAGCATGCAACCCGAGAAAGCATCCTTTCCTCTGGAATAAAAATTAATATTACTTGTCATATTTCATGTCTGAGCTCTTTTCATGCTTTATCCTCTGTAATGAGGGCTAAATTACCAATATTAGTAGATTTTCATGGCTAGCACAGAAAGAGCTGTTACCAGAATAAATGTTTGCATTGCTTCTGTTGGACACAGGCTTTGCTAATGCAGCTTTGCTAATTATTTCTAAATAGGCAATAATCTGCATCCCCTAGTGCTGGGTAGTGGATTGGCCACGTACCTGCTATTTCCCTTATTTACATGTTTTACAACTTTATCAACTACACTAATTACACTCTGAACACTGTTTAAAATTTTCTGTTAATAGAGATACAATGATGCACCAGAGGATGTGTATTTATGCCATAATTACGCCTCTGTTCCTGCGATGCAGTCTCCAATTAGCTGTCGACGGTGGCACAAGCAGCTGCCTGATATTCTAAAGCAGTGAAACATCTGCACGGCGGATGATACGCTCACATGGATTTTTTTTTTTAAGCCTAGAAATTTACACCCAAGGGAGTGCAGACAAATAGGAGCCTGTCATGTGTAGGGATGATTAGAAATCCTCACCATGGCAACATTGGAGCAGCCATGTCACAGAGTGAGGGGACACATGTCTAGATGAAGGCGCTAAAAACATTTGCCTTTTTTTTTTTTCTCCAGCATTCCCAACTTCCCTCCCTCCCCCTCTCCTTTTCATATTCTTCTCTTTGCATCTAAAGCCAACCAAAACAGCAGGTGAAAAGGCCAAAATCTGCAGCCCATGCAAGGAATATGACACAGTAGATTTAGTGTCAGGAAAACAGCAAGCAATCAGAGGATGCTGCCAGGCATCCACTGGATATTTTCTTTCAGGTGGGGGAGGGAGAAGATGGAAAAATAAAGGACAGAAAAAATATGGACATCATTCAAAGTAAAGCTGCAACGTCTTGATCCTAGAATGACATTTAATAGATAACTTCCATTTAACCCTCATTAACAATTTTTCTCTGACTAGTTGACCAGCCANGGGGAGAGAGGGAAAGAAAGGTGAAAGCCTGGTATAAGCCTCTGTTCCCAGCATACTGTTTCAGCTTTGAGCCATTGTATGTATTAGAGAGTGCAACAGCTACTAGAATTACTGTATTCTCATACCTAAAATCTTGATTGTACAGACGAGGATGTTAATTTTATCAGGCTCCTTCTGGGCTATTGCCATTTGCAATGTAATATCAATTTCATGTAATAAAATCATTATAATTAGTCAAGGGTATCATTCTAGAATACAGGCTTGCCTGAATTGCAGGGAAATGGCATTGGTTTGGATCCAAATCTCTCGTTCTTACTCCATCCACCTACTCTTTCTGTGACTGGTCAAATACCACCATCACGTTTAGGAAAGGCTCCAGAGCAGTCCAGAAATCTTGCAAAGCCAGCTTATCTTACAAGATTTCCTTTGTTTAGTTGGATGGAGAATTTGAGAGACCAGCTGCAGTTCTCTGAAAAGAGATCACAGCATTTCACTCTCACTGGATCTTGAGCCTCGAATACCAACTCCAAGCTGCTGCTTCTACCTTGTCTTAAAAGATGGTGTTTTAATAAACCTTTTATTTCTACACCAAAGGCTAACCCCTGTGGTATCTAAAATATTTAGTGAGGCCTTTATTATAAACACAAAATTCATGATTCTTAAAAGAATATACTTACGGTTCTAGTGCCCAGCGGTCTAATTGATCCCCTGAAAAAAATCAGAGTAGTGGAGAGAGGAGAGAGAGGGCTGTGAAAGCATACTTTGGTAACATAGTAAACTCAAAAGTGAGAGTCCCAACTGGACCATCAGAGGCTGCCACACCTATGGGCACATCACAAATCACAGCTTTGCTCTGAGTCTCTCTGCCTGTGCCATAGAAGACAGGCCCTTCATGCTACTTCTAATTAAATTCCAAGCAAAATAAGCAAATTAATTAACATTTGCTGACTTCAGAACATGTGCTCTAAATATATTGAGAATGAGTAAGTAAAATGTTTTTGGAAGGTAATGAGGAAGTCTCTCTGCAATTACTGAGCCGATGCAGAGAAACTGCCCAGTGTTACAGGGTACCTGTGTCACCACACCATGTGCATAAATTTCACTTGTTATTCATTGTGCATACCCTGTTTTGCTCAGTTCTCATACAGGAGAGTGTGATATTGAAGAACCACTATGTGTCAGTGCAAGGACAGAGTTTATCTGATAAACAAGTCATTTTTGGAAACTGCAGATGCTCCTACTGTGAAGCATTAAACGTGGCCCCTCTTAGATACACAGAATGGGGTTCTGGTCAACTGAGCACAGGCTGATAAGCTCTGCACAGCTCTGAATGCTGTTTGCCCACATACTAATGTTAAACAAAAGAACTGCAGACTGCAGAGAAAGCATGCGGGTCAGACAACTAAATTGCTTAAACCCTTAGGCAGCCTTCTGAAAAGAAAAGGCATGAAAGAAGCTGATATGAGCTTTTATGCAGAATTGTTCTGTTTATTATCCCTGTTAAGAAAATGATGGTAAGGATCTTGTTAAACTATATATTCCCAAATAAGACAAGAGGACAACCACCTACTAAACAAGATACAATATGCCATTGGTCATTACATGATCAGACATATATCTGTTTTACATTATTTTCAGATCATGATTATAATAAAAAGACAACAATAAAGCTGTATAGATAATAACAAATGCTGTTAAAATGCATTTTTTTGCATTCAGGCATATGATTTGTCACATGATTGGAAGTTTGAGGGTAATAATGGTCTGTCATTCTAGAAATCTACTTCATGTTAAAATTTCGCGATCTTGTATTAAAACTTTGTTACAGTACAATTGTTATAACTCTGTTCAACTACATTATGCGACAACTTAACAATAAATCTATGACAAAGTATATCACTGTGATAACATCCAAACTTGCCTTGGATGAAACAGCGATATGATTTTATTACAAGATTTCTCCTATGGCTAGCACAATGAAATATTGAAAAATAACACTTGTCTGGAAAAACGGAGGGGGTGGAGAGCGTACGTGCCTTGGTGGAATCTGTGCTTTCCCTAAAGCCCTGCTTGGTTTGCTCACCCCACGGATCACAGTAGAATCTTTGCCTTTCATTGCATTGTGCTTCTCTCTTACACACCCAGGCGTGCATGCAGGCACACACGCACGCACATGGCCCAACGTGGAGCAGAAGGGTTCCCAAGACTCAGGATGCCAGACTCTACCTGTAGGCAGACGAGCCACTAGCAAAGCCAAAGTGCAGGGAGGCTGCATTCAAAAACATGGTAGCTTGTGTAAAGCAGAGACTCTGAATAGCCTATTTATCAGGAAAAACAGAAGAATGCCTCACACTCTGAGGCTCATACCAGCAACAAAATTAAACCCTCTGCTTTTTTTATTAAAAACATATATAAGACATTGTGGGATTCCGTTGTCATCTTTCTGACATATGCCTCATCTGATTACACGTGAAAACCATTCCTAAAGAGGCATTGCAAGAATGCAGTGTGTTTATCAGTACATGTGCACAATGCCACTCAGTGTTAGTGCTTGCTGGTCTGAAATACGCTGCTTTGTAAATAAAGTAAACAAATTTATTACAAGTAGCCCTGGTCACCAGGAGCACAGCTTCACACCTGGCACAACGTTGATGCATGGGACAAGTGCCAAGACCCCATCCTTCTGCAGAGCCCCGTTGCAACCTAGAACCCACAGGGAGTCCAGACCCAGTCCAGCCTCTGTGGATCTTTATCTCTCAATGCAGGCCAGGCTGAATTCCAGCCTTTGCAGTGCTCCTTGTAGCACGCCAGGATAGGGTACATGGCAGAATGGTTCAAACAAGACAAGGTTTTTTCAAGGGCACACAGGAGATGTCACAGCTTAGGCGTGTAGAAGGAGCAAGATCATGCCAACAATCAGAAGAGTCACTGGATGGAGCTGAGCCACTTACTTCTCAGGGGGAAGTAAAATAAAGAAAGTCAGGTCACAACAATGCTGTGCACTGAAGTGGTTTAGCTTTTACACCCAGAAAACAAAACCAGCCTATCAACTCAGATGTTGCAGCCGTCTCAAAGAAAGAGCCAAAAGGTGCTATACTGCTTTTTAAAATATCTTATCTGGTAGTCACCATCTTACTGAGAGATTATCTTGCATTTTGTGGTGTATATACCCTGAATAACACAGATATTTCCAATTTAGTGAATGGGGAAATTATTTAGCTTGGACTAAAGGTGGTCTGGTCCCCCAACCCCCTGGCAAAAGAGATGAAAAAATGCATATTAAATATAATCTTTACCTGAAAAAAAAAATTTTTTTTGATTTGCATGTTTAAACTTGTAACTTTAACATTGCTGAAAACAGCACTGCAAAATACAAAATTGAAAGGTGCAATTTTGAAAAGCACCTAATTAACTATCACAAAATATTTCTCACAGCCTCCCAGGGCTCTTTGATCTGAACAATTACTTATTTCAACCAGATTTTCAAATATTCTTGGTCAGCCCAAAGTAGGCTGGCAAGTGGTAAGAAACAGCTTTTTCCCAACACCCCTGCCCAATGAAGTAAGGAAGCATAGCTGTTAGTATGTTCAAAGTGAGAAGCAGGATCAGAGAGATCAAGGCTCTTTCTGTATTGTAGTTTGGGCTGCTGGGCCAGAGAGCAAGTTATATCCTTGGACTCCTGGTCCCCCAACCTGTCACCATCATTATGGATGAATCTTGCACCTACAGTGCCTGGGTGCTGAGAGTTTGGATCTGAGCACGAGGTGTCACAGACGTGTCCTTCATCACCTGAGCTCAGAGGCAGGAGGAACGGAGCCCTGTGCCTGTATTTACCAGAACACATGCACACTGAAAATTGATACTCGTGTACACAGGCTTATGCTACTACTTTTTTTTTTTTAATGCTTTGCACTTCTAGCTCAAGTTGTTTCCATGGAGTCTTGTATGTGGGTTCTGTTCCTTCTGAAGGTAGAGATTTCAAACTGTTTATGTAATCCCTATAGGTGGACTGGGCAAAGTAGCTGTTGTTAGAAGTGCTTTATTTCACAGTTTTGAACTATTTTGAGATTTTAGCTGCTAGTAAGCCTGTCTCCTTCCCATCCTTTGTAGCTCTGTAACTAGCAAGGGATGAATTCGGGTAATAAAAGTGGACAGCATCAACATGATCTGGTGACTGTACATACCTGCTGTTGCTGTAGTTTTATTGCAGAATAAATAGTCCAGTACAGTCTGAAAGGTGCTCACAGCCACAACATCTGGTACTGAACTGTCAGAATTTGTCCTACCTTTAAATGACAGAGTACATGTACACTGACTTTAGATTCAATTTATTTTTAACAGTAGGTGGTTTCATAATTAATTTGAAGAAAAATTATGTACAGTTGACAACCTTTTTCTGAGATTAAGACCTTTCTTGATTCTATTTGTTAAGGCAGGGAGTAAACAAAAAAAAAGGACAAGCTTTATGAATGTCTATCTTACTTTATTTTTCTTTTGTCTTTCTTTCTCTTGGGGCATAATCCAGTAAAATGCTGAGCATCCTTGATATGTAATGTTTCCTGTGGGATTTACACCCTTCCATATCAGGAACATTACTTACTTGGTTGGAGACAGACTTTATCATCCTGTAGAATAGTATGTAATTTATTGGATTTCACAAATTTAGAGGTTCACTCGGTTGTAATGTATTTCAGTATTTTTCTGAATGTATGAAAATTTCTGTGCATTTCAATGGTAGTGGTGTAAATTAATGAATGTATAATTTTTTTTCTGTTATTATTTTTTAAAGCCAGCTACAGACTATCTGTTGCTGGATCATATGAACTTTATCCCGCTAGCAAGCCTACCCAGAAGAAAGACTTGCACAGTAAATCCCAGATGGTGAAGAATTGTTTTTATATTTCAGTTAAGGACTGAAATTGGGAAATTTCTCTTTCACACCTCAATTTCTGTGTAGTTTGCACTATTATGCTCAGCTGTATTATAGAGCAAGAAGCCTTTAAAATATGTAAATTTCCAGATGAATTTCTGAACAGAGAATGGTCGTACAGACTCAACACATTCCAAAAACAGAAAATGTCAAAAGAAAGGAAACAGATCAAAACACTGTTTTTGACATTACTTTCAATTAAAGCTGCATCTGTGAGGTCCACATACGCTTGGTGAATTTTTAAGGAAAGAAAAGACATGAAGGAATTATTTTATACTGGATGGTGGAGGAATACCAAATAAATGGCATGCATTATTTCAGTGCATTAAAATCCCCTCTGGTACTGATTTCAGAAGACCATTTTCACTGTCTTCATCCCAAAATTATAGCACTCTGAAAATAAAACCTGACTTCCCAAAATTTATAAAAAACCCTCAGAAATATTATGAATTAGATGAAACATATTGCAGAATATTTCCTGCATTCTTATTGTACCTCAGAGCTTCATAATTTTTTTATACTGTCTAAGTCAATAAATGTATTAATTGATGGAGATTCTACTATTTTTGGTAGGGTATTCTGTGGCAATTCCAGATCTTAAATACCTGTTCTTTTCAGAGAAAAATTGAGTGTCAATGCAACTGTATGTTTATGCGAACAACTCTGTCAATATTGCATGCAAATGATGCATTTTAGCATTCAAACGAGCATTTAGGGTTTTAAGCAGAAGTTTACACACAAGTGTCTGACATATGCATTCTTTTATATATATATACACACACACACATATATATATAGATAGATATAGATATATAGATAGTATGAAAGAAGCCTATCAGCTCAAGTTAAAGCCTATATCCCATAAGTAAGAGGAAAACAAGCCTTGTGGGCAGAAGAAAATGAGAGCAAACAAGAATGTTTAAAGGTTCATCTTTTCACAGAATATGAAACTTTCAATAGAAAAAAAAAACCCACCACAAACTCACAAAAAACCAAACAAAAAACCCCACAACCACAACATACTACACCCCCGACACCAGCCCCCACCACAATTTTTAAAATCCAGATTAAAAGCTTATTTATTTCTGAGTGATTTTATATTTTTGCTTAAACAATAGGTCTTTCCTCATCGTGGTCTTTGCTGAGACATTTTCCTGATGGTCTGCCCCACTTGGCACCTCATTCCCACACCCTGTTGCTGCCATATACGCTGTCCTTGCCAAATGAGGCCCCGAGGATCCGTTCCTATGGGTGGCAGGAATCGCCCCGGTTGGCTGTAAGACCACCTTGCCAACAAATTTGACCTGACATTCCCAGCCGGAGTTGATAGATGTGCAGTAGTTACTCAGGCTAAACTCCTGATCAATATGTCAGATTTTAAAACTGATTGCAACAAAGTAGACCCGGGATTATGAGGCTCCTGCATTCACAGGGACTGCAGAAAGACAAGTCTCAGACACTTGCATTTTGCATGTCACACTTGATGGCGTGGTGAGAGATCTGAACATAAGGCCAACACTTCCACACCCAGTTTAGCTGTGACCCATTAAGGAGACCAAAAATGTACAATATGCATAAAAAGGTGGCTAATAATGCATACACACACTCACACATGCACAGGCTGCAGCTACCCAGAACACCAACACTTTTTGAAAACCACATGAACCTCCCAAACTGCACCATAAACATCCATTAACATGATAATACCCATTAATCCAGCCAAACACAACTCATTTGTCATCTTTCTGTTGCAACCCATCTGTGAGCGTGTAGGAAGGGGAGGGGGGGAATTCACAGTCTTATCTGTCAGGGGATTAGCTTCACAAGAAGGACTGATTTTAAGTAATTCCGTGGAAGGGAAAAGCTCATTTGTTTCTATTTATTGAAGGACCTTTTTAGTATTGTACTTTCATGATCTTAAGTCTTAAGCAAAGCAGTTAAAATGGGGAGAAGAATTAAAATGTTATCCACCATTCAAATTTCACTTTTGCTGCTTGCATCATAATTTCCTTATATTTTTTTTTTATTCCTTATGAAATAAGAGGTGCTTTTTAGTGGCTATATTGATGTTTGATCTGGGGGGAAACATTTCTAACTTGAAAAATCTAGTTTTTTCATATTCTGCTTTTTGCATAGGTCACCTCTTGGCTATGAAGAAGTAAATCTTTAAGACTGTAACCTAATACAAGGCATCCTGGCTCTAGAAAGATAGATAGATCCACAGGATATACTCTAATTCTGCAGGAATCTCTAAACAATGTAAATTACATGTAACTTAGCCTCTTTCTCTCAGAAGTGTTGCCTCTATTCTACATTATTATACATCTTCCTCTGTAGGCCCCAGAGAAAGAAGAATCTCTTTCAACCTCGAAGAATAGAAGAGGCAGAACATAAAGAGTTGTTACAATCTGAATGAGAGGTAATATTGATAGTTAAAACTATCTGAGAAAATAAAATCACAGTAGAAGACAAAAAAAAAAAAAAACCCAAACTGTCCTTTTTCTGCTCAGGATTTTGAGCTTGAAAAGTCAGTGCAGGTCTAAGTCTTACTTGACTCCCACAGAAGATCTTTGAGGATGCAGAGATGGTCACTGAACTCTGATGCAATGACAGAGTTCCTATGTAACTCTGTGTTAGTCAAGAATATTTAAGAAAATTTAGGAACTTTGGAGGACAGAAGGTACAAACTTCACATGGGTTTTCAGCTTTAAAGGAGGGTCTTCCTGTATAAATAATTAAATTCTGAATATTGTATCAGACATCATTTTATTCAGACCCATTTCAGCAATACCTGCATTTTGATCTGTGCAAGAACAGCTGAGTAGCCAAGCAGAGAATATCCTTAACAGAGGAAGTAAAAGGAGCAAATCTCCAAAACTGCTAACGAATCACTGTGAGTAAAAGCCAAATTTGAATTTTATGTAGCACCAAATTCAGTGCTTCAGTAACATACAAAAGTATGTTACTGAACTACTCAGCTGTTCTTGCACAGATCAAAATGCAGGTATTGCTGAAATGGGTCTGAATAAAATGATGTCTGATACAATATTCAGAATTTAATTATTTATACAGGAAGACCCTCCTTTAAAGCTGAAAACCCATGTGAAGTTTGTACCTTCTGTTGTTTGGGGGAAAAGAAAAAAGTCTGTCTGGCAAAGTGTATGCCCAAGAGTAAACAGCATATCCTAAGTGGTTCAAAAAGATCTGTTCAGTCCTATTATTTTACCACTGAAAAAGAATAAAACAGAGAGGTTTGTTTGTATTTTTTTTTTTCAAGAGTGATAGTAGTATGGGGCAGAAGAAACAAGTTAAAAACGCTAAAATTCCTAATTATCATGTTTTTCAGAATCTGATTTAATATTTCAATTCAGACTTCCCTTCATGATTAATTAAAATCTGAATTAGTCTAATTGATAAATACACCTAATTATCCATACCAAAACCTATGCACTCCCAACCAGAAAGTAAAATAACCAAGGCACTATTTTTATAAGTAGCAAGAAAATCAACTGAGGAGAGCAGGGTAACATTTAAGAATGACCCTTTTAATGATTAGAAGATCTAAAGGGGAGATGATAAATAAGGGAAAGATGTGATGAAGGAAAGGCTAGTTTGTTTCAGCATTAAATCTCCTTTATCTGTCTTTCTCCCACATCCTTGTACACTCCCATCTTCACCAATGTGATAAAATTTTGTTATCAACAGCCATCTAATCCTTAAAAACCAGAAAATTCCATAAACCCAAGAAATTTTCCTCTAATTATGAGCCCAAATTCCCTGTATAAGTAATTTTCATACCTCTGCAGATAATGTGAATGCAAATAAAATCTCCCTTTTATACAAAATTGTTACAATGATAAATTTACATTGTGTTCATACATGAATGCAGTCCCTGCTTAGTTTCAGTGTACTACATGTATTTCTAATGGAATTGTTCCCATTTCAGTACTTGTGAACAATATCCTTTATATCTTTCATATGAGAATAGACATTATGAGTCCATTAATGGGCAAGATTTGTCCATGCAGTACTCCAGGGAATTTTCATGTAAATTTGCATACTTCTCCTAAATATGTATGCGAAATTGAAAGATGAGACTCTTAGATATAGAGAATGTAACATTAGAGATAGACAGACAAACCCATCTTCCATCCCTCACAGACCTGATACTACACGTCATAAACTGCTTTTGCTGCCTTTTTTAAGACAAAAATTATAAATTACTAGATTTCTAAAGTTCAGTCAAAATTTATAGTGATCATGAAGATTTTATCTTTTCTTAATCAAATAAATGCAATATTGCTTATGCATTTAGGCCCCTAGAAACCATATCTTTCAGGAGAGCTGTAGAGAAAAAAGGACACAATAATGCACACTAATTATGAGACATGATCAATATCTTAGAAAGGAATCACCTCACTTTGAACAAGATAAATCCCCTTTTATTTGGAAGTTTACAATTAGGCAAAATTAATCTAAGCAAATGAACTGGAGTTCAACTTCAATAGCCTACATTCCTTTAACAGTTTTCATCCAAATATTCACTGAAAAATACCCTTACAAAGTATCTTAAGAAGCAACCTCGAGTATCATATGCAAAAGTGCCTAAACCCTCCATTTTCATTTCTTCCTTTGAGCTTCTGTCTGTTCTCCTCCTGTCTCTTTCCTCACCCTTTGGCTCTCAGTTTTAAGTACATGGCAGTCTTTCTGTTCTGTGTATGACTTCTGTTGTGTCTGTATCTCAGTCCTTGAACAGTGCTCTTAGGACACCATTGTAGCAGAAAAAACAAGGGCTGTGGTTGTCTTTAAAGTGATCAATGCTAAAACAATAGTGGGTTGCCAGTGTTCACGTGCAAGAATGAATAGAAAAGTACACAGTAAAGAAAAAATGATGCTTTCAGAACTAAAACTGGTGTTACCTGGCCTGTGGTACATTTTGGGAACACTTTCAGAAGGATGTACACCATGAAATAACCTACTTAGGCAGAGTAAGTTGCAGTGATCCAAGCAGATTCAGGCAACAAACTATCAGTTAAGGCCATATGGCTGGCCACAGGGAGTTTTATTTAGCAGTGTAGCTACACCAGAACTATTTAAGAAGACCTTATGCCTACAGAGAATGGATGACTCCTTGAGAAGATCCTGCCTTTCTAGTGGATTGTACATTACTGACATGTGATATATTTTTTTTTAGTTACAACTATTTTTTTACTACAATGTGCCATATTTCAGAAAGAAAACAGATGCTTCTGATAAGAGTCCCATAATAGAGAAGACACAAATATGTAAAAAAATGCTATGGACAACAAGGGGAAACATAGAAGCAAGTATGAATATCTGTACACAGTTTGTGGTGAAGTTTGAAAGTGATAGAAGATAGGAGCAGGCACAAATCTTGATATTTATTAAATGGATTTGTTCCTTCACCTGTTGTACACCTATTTGAAAATACCTGCCTTTGCAAAAGGTAGATCCTTTCTTTCTTGATACTTTTACACCGAGTAATGGGTGTATAAGCTTTTCAAGTTTTTTATTTCTGTACATTTGATAATTTTTGTTTAATGCTGTGAGTCACACATATATATCTCATTGCCTGGCTTTTCAAAGTCACCAGCTATATTACTTAGTATAGTATCTCCCATGCAGAACACTGAGCTTTTTTTCCTCTGGTTCAAAGAATTCTTGTGAAAAGCACATATGCACTTAGGGAATGCAGTAGGTAATGCACACTAGCCCAAGAAAGGGAACGAAAGTAAAATCTGTTTACTTGCTTAACTGGTTGAAAAAAAACCCGGGCTTGAAGCATTTGTTGATTCTAAAAGCTAGTCTAGAATTAAGAACACCTTTGTACCTGAAGAAAATTAGGTCAATGCTTTGGAAACTAAAAATTTTAACATGGATTAATTAGTCTTCTATCTATGATCAATTAAAAGCACATGGAAAAGAACACTTCTATATTTATAAGAATGAGGAAGAAGCAAACAGTGGCCAAAATGAAGGAAAAGGAGAAGAAAGGAGAAGAAAAGAAAGGAGAAGAGAAGAGAAGAGAAGAGAGAGAAAGAAAAAAAAGAAAAAAGAAAAGAAAAGAAAAGAAAAGAAAAGAAAAGAAAAGAAAAGAAAAGAAAAGAAAAGAAAAGAAAAGAAAAGAAAAGAAAAAAGAAAAGACAAAAAAGGAAAAAAGGAATTACACAAGCTATTTATTGGAATGAAGAAAAATAACTTTTCTACATGACATGAAATTGTTTCTTTGAGCAGATTTATTATTTAGTTTACTCTTAAAATAAACCAACCATAGACATTTACCTTAGGAGCAGCAAAGTTGCTTATTTCTGTACTGTAGAGTTCAACAGAACTATGGACTGATGGTTTCATGAGGCATCAGTCACACTTCCACAACATTTTCTGATATAAATATAAAAGCTTCATTTTAAAGGATAAATAAAGCAACACTATTATCTAAACAGGGTAAAATTTAACATCCTTGTGGTTTGTGGAAATTTTTGATGTGCCTGCTGGCTTTTCAATAAAAATCAATTATGCCTTAAATGCGAGCGGTAGTCAACATACTACAGACTATAAATTCAATTTCATACTCAGAAATATGGATTAGCTGAACTTGATGCCCTTCCATTGATTTCAGAAAGCAAAAGCTGATAAGGTAAATAATAGTAAGAAGCTCTCTGACACTCCACATCAAGTTCCGGATTTCCATATTATTTTTGTAAGAACTTTCCAGCCACCACAATATCCTCCTTGTGAAATATGTATGATGAATAGATATTATATGGATTGCTGATTCATCTCTATTTACAGAATGGATATTTGGCTTTTATAATGCAAGGTGGGAACTGAATAGGAAATGAATATACTTATTTCTTTTAGCACCATGCAAGGTATATATCATCCAGAGTGAATAAAGCTGGTGAGTAATTACAGAGCAGTCTGATTAAGCCCACGTTCTCTAGACTGCAAACTTTTAAAAATAATGTTTCCAGACATAAGGCAAGGAAGAAGAAGCCAGTCTCTTTAACATACAAGAAAATTTAAAGCTTCTTTAAATTTAAAACAAAGCCATCTCTCTGCTCTCTGAACACAACATCGAAGACTAACATGAATTACAGAAAATGGGCTGTAGTTTAAGGGGGAGAGAGGCAATAATGTTAGAACTGGGAAATATAGGAGGAAAGATGGTTCTTGAGCTAAAACTTTGGATAATTTTTCAGAAAGATCAAGTCATACATGAAAAAATTTCTTCCTTTCTGGAAATTACAGAGCACTTGAGCTGTAAAGCTTATGTTCTTTGGCTTTCAAACAGGGCCCAGTCACTCTTCTTTTCAAAAAAAATCTGATTCATTCAGGTTAAATCCAAAAGGCAGCTTAAGTAGACTTAGCCCACAAGGACTTGTTCTTACCTTCATTCAAAGGCTTGTCATTACTTTGACTTCAACTCACAAACACTGCTTTCTTTTGTCACACATCTAGCATGTTGAAAGAGACATTGTCAACTTGTGTGGGTCTTTCTCAAGGAATGCTGAATCCCAAGAAACATCTGTGATAGACATATGGATACTGAACCGTTTTTGAAAAACCCAAACCACTGCTTGGTACCTACTGACATAAATAATATTTACAGCATTGCAGAACCATCAACATCTAAAATCTCAGCACTGTGCAATGGAAAAGGAGCCTGAAGTGCCTAACTCACGTAATTTAAGGAACGGTTTTAGAAAACCCAGGATTTAATTTGCCCCCAGCACATGGTTTGTGCATTGTACTCTGTCAGCTCAGTTCCACTTCTGAGCTTCTGCCCTGGCTTTTCCCCAGAGGGTCTGTGCTGAATCACATATTTCTCTGGTTGAAGAGCACAGTGTTTGATGGTTCACTACAGATATCAGTGCTGTCTTCTGTTTTCACACCTGTAAGGACTTAAAGGCACAGTTGCCTGTCTGATAAACACTGCCAAGGCCACAGAAGGAACTTGCCATAAGATAAGCCACCACACAGGGAACTTGAGATAAGCACAGAAGGGAGAAATTACGACAGGAAGGTGCTAATTCCAGACCTGGTGGAGGCGAGATCTGATTAGCACATCCTGGTTAACATATCCAGACAAAAATTCCCACTGTGGCAAACTGTGGGAAAGGAAGCAACTGCTCATACACATTTCACCCCAAGTTATGGGAACAGCATCTGCGACCACCCCGTGGATACCCAGAACTTGGACTGTATACCACTGGTGCCCCCAGAAGAATGAGTCCAGGACCCCCACCACCAAGAAGTCCAGGGTGAAGAAGGACCAATGGGGTGCTGCTGGATCCACAGGTGATGGGTATCTTCTGCTCTCTCTCTCTCTTGCTCTCTCCCTCTCCTTCCCTCTCCCCTCTCTATTTCTTTCTATCTCTCATCTATATCTCACATCTACTGTTAAATAAAACCTGTATTATTGACTTTGGCATATGGTCCTGTTTGCACCTTAATTTGGGCAGAGGCATCTCTCACTAATAGGATCATAACAACACCTCACGGGCAAAGCACCTAGGTGAGATTTGGAGATCCAAATGTTATTTCCAATTTTCCTGCTGGCTGTGGCATCAGCTTCCTTAATGGCACCACATCTCACCAGGCTGGTATGTCTTCAGTTTATGATAGCACCAACCATTTCAGTTGTGTTATTCTCTTCTGTCATCCTTTGTTGTGTGTCAGGGTCATACCGCCTCTGAACTGAACAGGAAAATAAATTGATGAAACAACACTATTTCAGGCCACTTTTGTGGGTTCAATCCACACGTGGGCCATTCTCTTAAGAGTTGGACTTGATGATCCTTGTGGGTCCTTTCCAAGTCAGCATATTCTGTGATTCTGAGAGAGGACCTCATGCCGAGGGTGTGCTGAGAGTCAGCATGCCTTGCCTTTCCCCTGCACAAGATTTCCCATGTGCCATGCAGCTGCACCTTGTGCCTGAGGAGACTTGTCTGGAACACAAGCAGCAGATGTACCGACTGCAGGCATTGGGAAGGGAATTGGGAAACAAAAACCCCAAGTGAATCCCATATTTAATAGGTGTGAGACCCAGTCTACAGGAGCACCTGCTGAAGTTGTTGGTTCCCTAAAATTCACTTCCTTAATTCTGTTCTAGTTCTAATTCTAATACTAATTTAATTCCTTCTTCAAATTCCTCTGCAGAACTTATTTCCAGCACAGGCCTCTGTGGATTCTGCCTTTTTTTATTAACTGAATGAGTTAATTTATACACCAAACTACTTTAGAAATGATTGAAAGAAACTTGCATTATGCTTATCTAACAGAAGCATATCAACTTGTATTGTTATAGATCATTTGCTTTCCCGTAATTTCCCATCTTTCCCTCTGGTCAGTTTTAATACAAGTCCCAATCTTAAAAGTCACAGCATGCAGCAGTTCCCTGACAGAACCAACTGAAACTTCATTTTCAGGTATTCTCCTTTGGAGGGCTGATTCTGTAAAGCAATATATTCAACAAATGTACCCTGCTACAACACAAGCTTTTAATTTTCATTTAAATGGAGGTATAATTACATGCAATTCTTGCACTGTAACTGCTGCAAATCACATCCTAAATACGCAATTGTGTTAAATCCTGATTAATGAAATTTCTTTGTAAGCTAGACATTCCCTGTTAGATTTATATAAAAATGACAAATAAATCTAATAAAACCAAAAAAGCTCCTGGTATTTCCCTATACTGTTCTGGCGTAAGCAAGGTATATACAGGAAAAATATACAGCATTTATTATGAAAATATAATTCTTGCAGATACACTCAGAAAACTGCAAACATTCATAAACATCTCTCTCTTTGGGGAAAGAGAAAAGTGCCATTTAACAGGTGTTAGAATGTAAATGACATCTCATTAGTGACTTCCTTTTGCAGCTCAGAGACAAATAAAACCTTCATTTAAAAGCATTAGTGTTGTTCCTAAGGGTTTCTGGTATCATAATGTTTTGGTTTATGATGATATTTAGCCTTTTCTAACACTCCCACTTATTTCTACAGAGTAAACCAGCCTCTGTCTTTAAAGTTAAGACTCAGAATAAAACCGGGAGGGAAGAAGATGACTGTACAGCTACTCAAACCTTCGTCCCTTGCAAGTAAGTGGCAGGGAATTACCGTCTGCATTAACATGAGAGAAAAAGAGCTGCTCATCTTCATTCTGGGCACCAACTGGTTTCTAACTTTCCTCTGCAAGGTGTGAAAACCTCTGTATGTTTCTAATGTGTAGTTTTTTTGCAAACGAGTTTCTCTCTATCATGCTCTTCCCAAATAAACCCACTCCTCACAAAACAGTTTTGGAAAGGTGTTAAATTACATCAAGTGTTACCGAAATATTGATGCAGTTCTTCTGGATTAATCACAGTCCTGTGATTGCTACATCCCATTTTCCATTTTATTAGAAAAAGGAAAATATTAGAAATCAAGCACATGGACTTCTAAGGTAGCAAGAGGAACTTTCATTTGACTTTTTAGGAATAACTGTGGTCAAATAGTATATTACAAATGTGGGTGAGCCTTTGGCAATGAAACTGTCAGATTCCATTTCCATGCTGACCAATAAGGCTCCTGTGCACCGAGGGTGCAAGAAGGTATAGAAGCTGAATGGTGTTCTTCAGCAGACATGGGAAGGAGCATGAGAATCCCCTGAGCTGGTCCTCAAGATCTATTTCTAATCAGCCAGAGACACAAGAAGGTGTATGGCCTTCCAGTTCAATGTTTGACATTGCTTGGAGTCAGAGGCCGTCCCTGTGGCTACTGCACAACTCACTCAGTTGACACATTTTTTCCATTTTTCACATCATTTAATAGTTAGGCTTACTTATTTACCAGAGGTTTTACCGTGCATGGTTTAACTGTTGGCTCATGTTACCTGTATTTTCAATGATGTGCCCATTTGGGACATTTTTCTGAGGATTCCAAAGATCATGGATGACAATGTATACTCTCCCTCACTGTAAATTAGTTGTAAGCGCTTAAGATAAAGCCTGAAGCATTATCTAAAAACCTCAAGGTAAATGTATGCATAAGTGTAAAGACAGGAAATAACAGTAAAAATGGTAAAATAATAGTAATATTAATAATAATAATGTGCTTTACACCTTTTCACTGTTAGTTTTTGCTCCTATCTCTTTTAATAAATCAGTTTGCATCCTCAGGTGAAGTATAGTTTTTAGTCTCAACCATTCCTAGGCAAAGAACATTGCAGTGGAGGAACTGGGGACAAATGGGGAGATATTCAGCTTTACAATGAAAAAGGGATGCAAAGACTGTGTGAAAAGAAATGCGAGAAACTGACTCTTAGTGGATGGGAACAGATTAAACTGGCAGAAAATTCTGAATGCTGCAGGGAAAGCAAATAAAGAACTTTATTTACACTTGCTCAGAATAAAAGAATGAATGGGACATTCAATGGCTTCAAAAAGCAAAAACTAACATGATGATTACATCTACTTTTTGGAGTTCTGTAATTTGCACCTGCAGAAGCCATTATCACACAATATCATTATATTTTAAAGTAATACCATTTTGAGAATAATGTTGAGTACTTAGATCTGAATGAAAAAGGCATTGCAGGGAGTCTACAAGTCTACAACACTTATGCATAAAACTGGTCAGTTTTAGTAATTTTTTAATGTTTTTTTTATTTTTGAATTCTAGATTAAACCCATCTATCTCATTTACTCAAATCCTTAATTATTCAGTGAGTTTTTCAAATATAAAAAATTGGGAAAGATGTTGCAGTTAAAAAAAGATTAAAACTTAACAGAATTAATTCCACTTTTTAAGAGTTTTTACTATAGGTTTTGTTTTATAACACTTACTGTATGTTGCTATCCCAAAATAACAAAAATCTATACATTTAACCATAATTTTCCTGGCTTTTGTTTGCATAAACAAAGCAACTCACAAAACATGAAGTGTTTCAGAGCTTTTCAAAGCATCAACATTTAAGAAACACATAGCTATCTTCTGAAAGCCATAAAACCTGCTCTCAAGAAATTAGCTAAATCCTCTATGCAGATCTAGTGGGAATATTTTGTTCAGGAATCTTTTGACGTCCTTTTTATTTTTTTAATCAATTGCATTATGGAACATTCTACAGCTTGATAGAGCACAATAAAGTATTAGCTAGTGAAAAAGAATTCACTGGATAGAAATCAATAATAAATTAGAACAAACATTTTCTGAATAAGTGCACAATAATTGTGTGACCAATTCATTCCATATCAGTTTGTTACTCAGCTAGTGTATCATTTACAATTAATCTGGAGATAGCAGTGAGTAAAGGGAGACTGGGTGAGGATTTTTTTGTATATAGCAAAGTCAGACATAGTTCTGGGAAAATACTCTATTTTTAGAGTGAAGAATATTTAAGAAAGTTAAATTATAAATAAATATTTTAAATAAAACAGTTTAATGAAACAAAAACCCAAACCTAATCAAACCAACCAACCAACCAAAACAAAACAAAACAAAACAAAACAGAAAACCAAAAAACAAAACAAAACAAACAAACAAAACCAAAAAAAAAACAAACCCAAAAAACCAAAACCCAAATGTATCTCCTGGGTTCAAAAATACGTTACAGTGATGTTTTGTGATTTGCTTACAGGCTGCATTTTTTCAGGAGCGGCTTGGTTTGCCCCAGAAGAAAGAAGCATCAATTCCAGGCAGTGTGAGAGAGGGAGGTGCAGCGCACAAAGCTCTGGCATGATGTAAGGGTTTCTGCATTTTAATCTCTGTTCTCTTGTAATCTCCCTCTGTGGTTCAAGTCAAACCACTTACTCCTTTTCTGCCACTGTTTCAATTTCAATACAATTTACTTATTTCCCAGGAGAAATGGAATGCTCATTTGTTATATGTAAAGCTGACTATAAAGCAAATACAACTCTCCAACACCCACTCCCCATTACTTTTGGAAATATCTTAAAATATTTCCAAGTGGAGGAGGGGGGAGGGGGGACAGAAAGGACAAAAACATTTGTGCTCTGCAAGTTATCCTGCTGCATCAGGGATTATATTGGTTTGCAGAAAAAAAGCATCCCTCTCATCCCAACGAGCTCTTAGTGTCTTTCCCCCTCATTTCACGCCAGGACTGCAGATACCTTTGTGATTACTAAGGGAAGAGGTCTGTGACTGTTAACCACAAGATCCCTAATCTTGTCATCCCTTGTGGTTCCCCAGCCATCCTCTTGCTTGTCACTGACTTCAGTCAGCCTTTTGGTGACACCTTCAGCACCTGTGACAAAGTGCCCCAGGTCAGGTACCGTCAGCCCTCTCTTCTATCTTTTGCCTAAGGTAAGAAGTTTGTTTCCCTTGTCCCAAGGACCAGACTGTAGTAAATATTCCCCCAAACAGCCTTAAGATCCAAAAGGGTCTTCAAGAAATCGATGTTTATTTGAAAAACAAGAAAATACCACAGCCAAATCAAAGCTAAACTGTTCAAAAACACCTATCCCAGACTCCCCAGTGGCAGAGATAGGTCCAAACAATTGAAGTCAGTGAAAGAAAATCATAAAATTCCTTGCCTGGATTTCCAGAGTCCTGTATCTCTCTCAACTGACAAAGTCCTTGTACGACCCTCAGTACTCAGATGTCTCTGAGTCCCCAGCGTCACCGTTCCCGGTCTCTTGAAGCTAGATAGATATCTGTCAATTATACTCTTCAGGGTACTTTGATGTGGCCAGATATGACCTTACTCATTACCATACCAGGCATGAAAACATCTTTTGTATAGACAATAAGATTTGTTCATGCCATATGCAGCCTCCTTTCTTTGGCCTGGCTTATACCATGTCATCCAGCCCAGTTTAATATTGTATTTGCAGTTTCTGTAATTGCTACAGTACTTTGTTGTAATTGCTGCTTTACTCCTGCCCCAGAACTCAGTGGTGTGCGTTTGTCTAGTCTTACAGAGAATGAATATGCTTGTACTGCCTTCTCAAATATGGAGAATATCCATCATCAAATGCAGTTATTTAATGCTAGGTAGATTTTTATTGACATGGCACAGCATGTTACCTGAAGCTATGTCAATCAGAAGTGCAGAGGTATCATATTTCATAACCATTCTCAATGAAATACTTCTATAACAAACATAATACTGCCACTATCCAAAATTAAAATTACTGAAATTACAACAAAGACAGTCTTTCTCACATGCAATACCTTTGCAGGCCAAGTCATGCACACACACACACACACACGCACCCCTTCCTCCCCTCACAGCCCCCAAGTAGTATATTTTTTAAAAGAGAGACTTGGTATTCATGGGAAGCTGGTTATTTTAGTGTCATCTTATTTCTGAGACACTAAGCAGAGCCTATATGGAGACTGGTTCTCCAACACAGCAGCTTGTTAAGGGGAGTTGAGTGACATCCCAGCATACATCTAGCTTCCTACTGAGTCTCCAACATCTGTTACTGCCTAACTGCCTGAAATACGTAGTGCTTTCTAAGAAAAAAAGTAAGGTTTGTTTTTGTTTTTACACATATGCTCAGCTGAAAAGTGTGTGAGCTGATCCCCATCACATCCTTGGACATCTATGTCATTTGCTCACATAGAGCAGGATACAGACTGATTTAGTGTAAGCTTTGCTCTGCTAACATTTTCTTAAAGACACAGGGAAAGGTAAATAAAGCTGGAAAAACATCTCTCTCTCACTCTCTCTCTCTATATATATCACTATTATACAGGCAGAAACTATGTTGAGTTGATAAAAAATGTGGGTGTTCTTTCAAACAAACTTAGTGATGGAAGCTTAACATAGCTGTAGTGGGTGATAAATCTTGAGGGCAGATCCCAATTCTGGAAATGGGCACAAAGTTTAGGCTGAAATCCAAGCATACTGCATTAAACCTAAATATTTTAAGTCTGGTATGTATCAGACAGCTAATTTGTTGGATCAAGTCATCATCACTATAAAAACCCCATATCCTGGAACTGCCAACTCCAAGTTCAGAATTTAGCAGGGAAATGTCTGGCTCCCGTTCAAAAATACAGTGCAGAAGTGCCTGTGCTCCCAGAATCAGTCCCTAGTGCATGACCACCTTCAGGTAGAAGCAGCCAGATGGGAACAAACAGTGCTCTGCATTGCAAGTCCTGGAAAAATTCCAGATGAATGACGGGTGGGAAACAGCACTAAGATTTAAGCATTAAATGCCACTAAAAATATATCTAGTGTAAGAAATTATTGAATCAAATCCTTTATAAAATTCAAGGTCGTCTTAATAGGTAAAATCTTCTAACCCATAAAAAATGGGGTTCAGCTGATCTCAGGGAGAAAAAACAGTAAATTTCACAGTGCATTCCAACAGGCAAATAATTTTAGGAGTTTTCTTAGGAGTAGTTTCAGCATTAACAATAAAATCCAGCAAAAGCCAGAAAAAAGGAGGCACAGGATACTGGACACAGCTGTTCAATCGGACTTTGGCTGATGTAAACAAGACCTGGTAAGTGAATCTATAACTGTGTTATATGAATAAAGTTCAGAAAACGTCAGGTCTGTGTTATCTTATTGAATGATACAACTATATTTAAGTAACTACAACTTTTAATTTTATTCTTTTTATAGTTAGTTAAGAAAATCCATACACTGCTACCAAATAAAAGAAAAAAAGTGTTTTGTCAGACTATTCCATTACTTCCTAGAGCCACATAATAAATATAAGGAATCATGTTTAAAATGTAAGTTTTTATTGTGATAAAGAGTGCTCGAAGGGGAGTTTGAATTTAACAGCAATAGGATGACAGTACAATTTTGGTAGCAGAAACATTGTTTGGAAGGAGGCATTTCTTAGTAGCAAACTGAGTCACTAACAGGAAGTCACTTCTGGATTCAGTATTTTTTTTTTGGTTTTTAATTGCTATCAAGTGCCAATCCATGTATTTGGGGCTTACCTTAAAAGGAGGCATAAATTAGGGCTTTACATACATCACTGACAGTCTGTCCCAGCAGAGTGTTTCTCCCCAGTAAGTCAGGTAGCAAAGTCAAGGGCAAAGGTTTTAAGAGAAGTAAAGCATAGCCAAGGGAAGAGAGTAGAACTACAAAGGAAATGTAATATTAATACTGTAGGAAAAAGATGTCAGAACTGGAGGAGAGGCAAGAACGAATGCAGAAAAGCTAATGCATTGAGGCAGTTAAAGATATGCAAACGGATTCGTCCCATTCACAACTCCAGGCATCTCTGTTTATTGATATGGGTAGCTACCAAAAGAGATCTAATTACACTGAAATTTGACTGATGAGCAGGCAGACACTCAGAAAAATTATTTGTTTGCTTTAGCTGTCCCACAGGTGATATTCCAAATATTCCCACAAAGCTATAGGCAAATAAAAAACAGCAAAAAGAACATAAGAAATATAAAATTCAGAAAACTCAAAAACTTCTGTGATACAGCTGCAATATACCTTCTCACTGTTTATAATAGCAAATAAAACAAATACAAGACCTGAGTATGTTTTAAATCTATCCTGAAAATACACTCAGCTTTTCTTTGTTTTCCAAAAGAGCTACACCATCTACAGTGGCCTGGTACACAAGCCCCTGAGAATTAATGAGAAGGATTAATACATATTGTTATGACTCAAAGCATTTTATGATTAAAAAAGAGCCCATTTAACCATAATGATTCAAATTCAGCTGCAGCAATAGCAGGCGAAATTCCCATTGATTTAAGTGAGGCTGAATTCAGTCCTCATCTCTTATGCCTTAATAACACTGTGGGCCTGAATATGACAGTGCCTCTTACTTTGTGTTTAACCAAAACAAATGTCTTAAAGGCCATCATTCATCTTTAACCCTCAATAGAGTGCTGTTTCATCATTTTCTCCCTACAAGGTGTATCTCTTAATTCAAATGTATGCAATAAAAAGCATTCCCAAAGTATATCATATCTAGTTAACCACATTAAGCATTCCCTAAATGGAAAGGTCATTGATATTGGATGGATTTCTCAATTGGAACAGAAGACTATATCTCTGAGGAATTTTTATAGATGACATCCATATGTCTTAATTCCAGATTGTTTAATGCAGAGTACTTTTTGGTAGATACATTAAACAGCATAATAAGTTAAAAAAAATTAGAGAATTAAAAATAAGAATCTCCTTCTTCATTTGCTTCAAGTCTTGTTTTGTTGGACAGTGCAAAAAAAAGTCGTATTAGGTGACCTGTGAGAGCATTTCAAGAACACACATGCAAATATCTTGAAATCTGAGTGTACTGCACACTAAGGAAAAAAACCTTTAAACTGAAACATGATAAACAAAATAATTGAAAATCCTGGTGTTTGGCTGAAGTTAAATAGACATTTGTAAGACATTATGCAGTCACTAATTTTGACTTCTGCACTGTTGTACAAAACACAGTATTCACAAATTTCATGAAGTATCAAGGTAGTTTCCAAATGACTCATTTTTTTCCGTCCCAGAGATAAAGATTTATTTAGGGTAACTTGAAACCAAAACCATTTTCTCCTGCGTTCAGACACCATGCAAGATTGTTATTATCAGAATGTTTTCCTTCTCAAATGCCTCCACAGTGCATTGTCTGTCTCATGTGCCCCTCCTGCACAGCTCTTACATCTGCTCACCTTTATAAGGAGAGCCCTGACGACAGGCCTTGGTGGCCTTCCACTGTCCCAAGGAGGAAGAAGGAAACAATACCACACAGGAGTGCTTGTTTCAAAAGCATTCCAGCCTGCTTCTGGGAACAAAGCCCTGGATACAGTAGGGTGAAGAAAAGGCTACACAAATGCAGCACTACAAAATTTCAGAAATTTCTAGAAATGCTACCACCACCACCACTAGATGTACATCACGAATTCTGAGGTTGTGATTAACCACCATAATGATGCTTTGGGGAGTATAAAAATAACATGCAATTGGTTTTCACCTTTAGTCTCATGAACAGAGGAAACATTGTCAAAACAGAAAACAGTAAAATGTGGTGCAGGAGGAAGTTGTAGCAGTGCTCTGTGGTCCCTTCTCTTATATCCAAGCCTGAACTCAAGTGGGGCAGCACCCCACTGGTCTTTGGTGGCTCCTTCCTGTGGTACTTTCTCTCTGAACAGGCTTTACCCAAACCAGTCAAACAATCCTGACCAGGGAGAGATCACGTCACAGCTCTCAGACTACCCCTGATTACCACCACTCAGACTATAGGGCTAAGAGGTGGCAAGGAAATTGGTGGGGGGAAGGGAAGGAGCAGACAGCAGCAGTCTTTAATTAAGATCCTGGCAACCTTGTAATGAAGATGCTGGACAACTTCAGCAAGAGGCTTGAACAGTCTTTTCTTCACATTTCTTGAAAAGACTGCCCTGGCTAAAATAAGCAGTTTGTTTTTACAAAACCAGACCGACAAGACTAATTTTAAAAGGGGGTTTCAGTGAATAATTTCTTCTAGATGTGACTGTAACATCAGTTTGAGAAAACCGCATGGAATTATGCACCAGGTAAGAAGAGGTCTTGTACTTCAGGTGAAAAGAGAGAGTTTGTGCACAAGTCAGCAATAATCTTAGACCCTAAGAGCAACCTTTGATCAGCAATGTCTTTTTCCTGCCTTCTGTTTAAACAAAGAAGGAAAGAGATTATCACAGTGCTCCTTAAAATGTACAAATAATTTCTTCTTGTCATGAGTTTGCTTTGCATCTCCATTGATTCTGCTGATGAGAATTTTGCTGCTGCTGCAGAATCACACAAGGGTACCTTCCCCTGCACAAGGGTAGCGGCAACAGCTTCCTCCGAGCAAGACCTTTCCTGCTTCACCTTTCAGGTCATGCTGCCTCACTGATATTTAAATTTTTTTAAATGGCTTAGCATGCACTTTTGAGTCCTAATCTTTAGACAAACTCTTGGTTCACCTTCTAGCCCTAGACTCCTCCAAGATCAGCCTCACATAAATATTGTTAGTTAAAGCTACTCAAATCAGGAGAGACCTATTCTGTTCAGCCTTTTTTTCTCCCCTCCCTTTTTTTTTTTAAAAAAAGGGCAAACTGTTTTATATCGACAACCATCTGTGAGCCTGTCTTTTAGGCCATCAAACTCTTCCATCCATTACCAAGAGCCTTCCTCACCTCCGCTGCATGACAGCGCAATAAAGATGACATACTAATTCAATGACTTGTAATTTCAGCTAAACAAAGACAAGTGCTGCAGCTTCTCCTTTTGTATTTCGGTGCCATATCGGTGAAGCCAGCTATGCAAACATAGCACTGGGAGGGTTTTATGACAGCAGTTGAATGGGGAGAGTAGCTTGGTGTTGCTTTTTTATGGGTTTTGGCTCCATGATATTTGGCTCAGTGCTGCTGGCCATTGCCATTGTGTCTGGATTCTATGTCAGCAGCAGCTAATTGTTCCAATAATGTTTATCATAGGGATCCACCAGGGAGCTGTATATGTGGAGATAAGCTACAGGGCAATGATACTCACTATCTTACTGATCTCTATACACAGTGCTTTTGCTTCATGCCAAAAAGCTCTTTAGGTTTCCAGTCTAAAAAAGAAAGGAAAAAAAAAAAAGGGAAAAAATAACAGCTTAATCATTGTGCCAACAATAGTGTCTAAGGGGATGTAATCAGGTTCCTCTGATAATCTTAGCAACACATGAAAGTCATGCGCAAAACCAGTAATTGAAGTAGTTGGTTCTTTCTACCACCTGCTGTTGAAGTCACAGGTTAATCTAAATGAGGTCCCCTTCCTGTGAAGTAGGATGCAGGGCACTTTTTAAACCATGAAAACGTCTTATGCAGGCTTTGCAAAATAATAAAGAAACAGTTCATTAAATGGAAAGTATTAAGTATCCAGTGCTTGCTCAACATTTCATGCTGCTATCGGGTGCCATATCCAAGTGGAATAGCCATTCTAATGTTTAAACCCCAATGCACACTTCAGTTTGCAAGTGGAAGCAGACAAAAGGAGTTTTTCAGGCAGATGCTCCTAAATAACTAGACATTAGGGAGCCAATGTAACAGGTAGTAAGAAAGTGACTGGGGTTTAAGGCTTGTTTTTGACCCCCAAGAATAATACAGAAATAAATTTCTAAGGAAAAAATGACACAGTTTTATGTAAATACTGGTAGATAATTTGCATTCTTAATTCTCTTACAAATTCTTCATATTATTTCAAGGATTACAAAATAAACAGTTGAAGATCTGAGCTCTGAACTGGTCAATTTACAATGTTTTCCTACTGTGTTTTGATCCAGAACCCAAATATAGGACAAAAGCAATAAAACGAAAATGTCACTGTAGTTAAGAACCACTATAAATACAAACACTCTTTGTACCTTTTACTGTAATAAATGACTTATCATTAAAGCCTCAATGCTGTGGCTGTATTACCAGCTAACTATTATTCTTACTGGCCCTGTGAAGTTGCCCCAAGATCTCTGCCACACACATTATTAATCTGCTTAAGTATTAGGTGCATAAACTCAGCAGAGTTAATAAAATGCTATAGCTTCATCTCCAAAGTACAGAAATCCCTCCCTTATGGAAAAGTCCTGAAGGATTTAATAAGGATACCACTAGTTATTTCCTATAGAAATTACTCCGAAATAATTTACATAATTTGAGAAAATGATATACTTCCTACAGGCTTTTGAACCATCCTAAGGGATTCTGTAGCAAAGATAGCAGACTTTCTGAAATTCTACTGGATATTATCATATTCTACTATATTCTAGAGAAATCTTCCATGAATCTTCTCTGAAGTTAAACTGATCCTGTTGCTGGGAACATCAGGTTTCTGAGTATTTTCTCCCTTTTGTTTCTTGCCATACATACTGACTACATCAGCATTATCAAGTAAAGCTGCACAGTGAGAGTGGATCTGTAGAGCCAAACAGCTGGAGCTGAGGATCCAGAATTCACATTATACACATTTTTGGGTGGTGGTTAAAATGGGCTAGTTTTAGTGTGGTGCAATGGACCAGCTGCTGTGGACTAGGTGTGCTCCTAGGGAGTGTCTTTTGATTTAGTTTCACATAAAATTGCAGTGTGTGGAGATGTTTCTCTTCAAAAGCACATCTACTGCACAAATAGGTTAATTCAGACATACCAGCATACCAGTGTCTTCTGTGTACCTTATCAGCCATACATCATTAGTACTTCACTGGGAGGAATTGCTTTTGTGAGAAATTGGTGAAAGTCAAGCCAAAATACAGCACATTAGAAATATTTCAGGCATAAAGTAAGAAACAAGTCTTCAAATGCATTTACATCTACCATAATGACTGAATACATAACTAAACAATAAAGCAACAAAGTCCAGAGACTTTTGGTTGAAGTTGGAAATCTTCACGCCAAAAACCCAGGCAATATTTTTATACTTATTCATAAGTAGTGAAGATAATTAACTGATCATTTTGTTGTATTTGTTTGCTCTTTCAGTGTTATCTTGACACAGACAATAAAGCTAGGAAGAGTATGACTGTGTATCATGGATAGAAGATTAAAAAGAAACAAGACCAAAAATCCCAATTTAACAATTTAAGGTTTTAAGTGGTTTTCAAGATGCCAGCTTTCACCAACTTTCTTAGAAATTTTGAGACACCTCAGCTTTCCCTGTGTTACGAGAAAAGCTAAGCACACATACAGAGATCCTGCAACCATTAAAAATAATAGTAAGTAAAAGCAGAATGTAACACAGATTGTCATTTAATAAGGAATATGATGATGACTGGAATTGTGCAGCCCACACGGACTTCTGAGATCCTTTTGCTGCATAGCCCAAGTGATACATTTTTATTTTTCACATTCATCTTGCTTTTTATTTTAGAAATCAAGGCCTGATTCTGCCAACATTAGTCACAATGAGTAGTACCCGACTCTGCAAGTAATCCCTATTGATTTCAGTATTAATTCTTGTTAAATGCTGTTCAGACAGGAGAAAAGGTACCACTAAGGAGAATTCAGAAGGATTCATGTACTGTTTAATTTTATTTCAGCTGTCTTTTTTTTCCCTCCATGTTAGTGTGTGTGCATTCTTCCAGCTCTCTATTTCAATCCCCTTCCTTTTGTCCCCAGCCCTTTTCAGATCTTTCATGCTGTTCTCTCCCCTCCCATCCCTTCCTCCTTCTCTGCCCCCTCTCCTCCCCTCCCCTGCGAATCTCAAACTCCACTGCTTACATTTCCAATTGTCAGCAAAGAGACAGGCCAGAATGGGTCCAAATCCACCATGCTGTTTTTTACCTGCTTCCAAACTGCACAAAACATTGTTGGACTTCTGGCTATACTTGCCAAGCTCCCAGTATCCCCCTTCCCTACTTGAAATGGGCTGTGAAGGATAAAAGTATGCATAGAAGTTTCAGAGATCCACCAAAGTAACACTCCCAAACCTGCCAAATATCTGTATGGAGGAGCAAGATGTTGCTCATTACCCACTTTGCCTTCCTGTTTCCATGCTCAATGCAGGGTTAACTCCTGGGACCTTCCTTTCTTAACACATATAGGAATATGCAAATCGAAAATAAACACAAAAACAACCTTCCAAAACAAAATGCTCATTCATTTCCCCTCAGGGATAGGTGAGAGAACACGCTGTCTTTGACGACTAAGTTACAGCAATACAGGACCAGATATACAACAGCCTTATTCTCCTGCTTTTACTGTTCCACTAGAAGCGAGTACAGATTCCATTCACTGTATTATGTTTAGAGGAAATATAAAATACTGAAAAATTGAGCAAAATTACCAGAACGACCCATTCTATACCAACTGCACTGAGGGGGATCTATATGAGGTATTTCAAAAACCTTTCCTGAAGGACCTCACTGTTTCATCCTGTGCATTTCACGTACCTCATATGTAGATGTTTCTTAAAGCAGCAGCAACTAGGTTTGGATGTGCTACTCAGATTCCAGCTCACCCATATTCTTGACTGCTGAGTTACCTTTTTAAAGATCTACAACCATTAGAAATAATTCAAAATATATTGGCATCTCCTATTTCTTGTACTTGGCCCGAGTTCATTCTTCTCCTTTGGGAGATGAATCTTTCAAGCTTCACTTCTCCATTTCACTGCTCTAGTGGCTTTCTACAACATTTGCAGAGCCAGGATGGTGGATTTGTAGCTTCTCAATGAACTATAATTGCTTGTACCATCTTCAGAATATCAATCTTCAGGACTTCTCCTATTTACTAGTTTATTCCTAAAATAAACTTTGCTTTTAAGCGCCAGATGGCTTTTCCACAGCAAGATGGCTCAGGGTACTACCAATGTTTATTCCACTCTCTCAGAGAAAATTTTGGTTGGATTCTGCTTAAAATAGGTGACGGATTCTATCAAATACATGTTTTTATCTTCCTCGTGTTTAACACTTTACTGTAATATGGCATTTAAATACTACCAAGCTTCTAAATGCCAGATACAGATAATATTTATTAAATAAAATGAAAGTATGCCCTTACCTATGGGTAAAATGAATGAAATACATACTCAATTTAGAATAAATGAGAAAAAGTCATGTGTAACCACCGTGCAAATTATTTTTATAAGAGGAAAAGAAAACACAATAAAAGCTAGTGAGCATTTATATTAGATTCTAGAAGTGTCTCTGAGGGAAAAAAATAGTAGATTTTTAAAACAAGTCATTTATGAGTAGACAAATAAATGCATTTTTTAGGCAGTTTTTAATGTGAACGATGAATGTTATAGGATAGAGCAGCTGTTGGCCCCTTCTACTCTGTAAACCAAAGAACCCTACAATCCACTTAAACATAATTATAGCAGTAATTGTACAGGAAAAATAGGAAAGGGAGTCTTAAAAAAGTCCCAACTGTGCCTGAGAAATTTGTGCAAAATATTTTTAAAGCCCTTAAAGAGTCTGTAGGTATACCTGTTTAAGAACGGGATGTTTCCCATTTTAATTTCTGCACTATTAACACATTTGCCAGCTAAGCTCTGATGCCAATATTGTTATTGTTAAAATGGCAACATGCAGAGCTGTTGGAACTATTGCAAATAAATATTTATCTGTCAAGCAGTATTCCAGGGTGAAGCATATTTCATTTAAGGAACACATAGAAGAAAATTCTTGCTCATCCTAACAGCACTGAAATACTAAGCTACAGGACTATTTTTCTATTTCTCAGAGCATGTATCTACATCCAGAATTGCATCTGGGAATTATACCTAGTCACAGAAAAATACTATAATTTCTGTCATTCTTAGAATTCCTAAGAATACTTTTTCCATTCTGATAACCAAAAAACCCAGCAAAGTGAGAAAATTATAAATACCCAAAAAGGCCCAGTAAAGAAAGGCAGCAACTTAATGTCTAATGCAGGTCAGAAGCACTTGTGTAAAGTAAAACTTTAAAGTTGTCACAAAGCTTCAGGTGAGGGTCTGAACAGGACTAGCCCTCCTACCTGCTCTAATTTATTTCATCTGCAAATGGTCCTCCAGGTTATTTACTCCAGATAAGTGCCCTCTTTGCGTTGTGACAGACGGAGGTGCAAACGGTAGCTCAATCAGCTTTATATCAGAGCACTCTTCTCTTAACAACAGAAGCCAGACTAGAGTCTGTAGCCATGACCAGATTGTAGTGAAAGAGGGATTTACATAACCACCTCATGTTATGCATCCACTCTGCTCAGTTTGTGTTAGGTGACTTATATCCATGGGTCCTTCCCATGGGGAAGTGAGAAAAGGAGCTGCTACTAGGAGCTTTAAAAACTTACAGCAAATGCAAATGTCTACATTAGCTCCTGTTTGTAGTCATTTGGGAGAAATGGGAGCCATAAAACAACTATAGAAATTAAAGATAAAACCTTCAATTCAAAGTCTAAATCAAATCAGAAAAAAAGAAAAAGAGTTGCGGCATTTCACTAATTTCATCTGCTCCATTTTTGCAAAATCATGCTAGCACAGAAGAAAAGAGATATGAATTAATTTCTTCCATATAAGCAATTGCTATTAATTTCTGTGGAAGCTGCATGAATCAAGGGTAATAGACCACCATTAAGATATATGAAACTGAAAAGCTGTTGACTTTCAGAAATTGGTTAAACTAGGCTAGCTGAAAGACAAGTTAATATATTTTTAATTAGATCTCCATTTGCTCAAGATAAAGATTGCAATCTCAGTGTGAAATGTATCTCAAAATATCGAGCCAAACATGTGGTCTGAGAAAAGCTATTTCTTAATGTGCTAAACATCTACACTTGGACTAAGGGGTCTGACTAAATAAGAAATCCTTACAAGACTGATTACCTAGATGGTATGATATCTGTGCACTGTGTGCCTATTTAGATCTATGTGATGTCTAGCACAAAAATAATATAAACAATAATAACTATAAGTGGTCTAAAATTAACTAGCAAAGCAGAACTGCTTGCTATTGGTTAAGAGAGAAATCCTTTGACTCGAAAATGACTTTAAACGTTAACTAAATTAACTACACCATTAAATTTTAGTTGTTGCTAATAAGCATTCCAAAGCATGTTATTCACACAAATGCAATTTGATATGTTGTGATTTTAAGCAAGTAGAAAATAAGGAACTATTGGCCCTAGTTCAGCAAAACTGTCAAAAGCCAGTGATGAGTCAAAGGCAACTCTTTCTCACTCTGAAGACTGAAACACCTCCTCTTTGAGACGTGTTAGGAACAGCAGGCTATCTGCAAAAGTCACATTGTCACGGTGAGAAGAAAAACTTGGTGATATGTGATATCCATATATTTTCATCCCCTAAAGAGGCTAGAAAACCCATCTGATCTACCTACAATGCATCTGGAAATGAGATGACAGATCTCCAGTTCCTGTGAGACCACAGCCCGTCTGATGGGGTAAGCCAAGGGAAGGTTGACCCGTTTCAGCGTGCGCAGACAAGCAAGTGCCGTCTCCCACAGTGACTCAGGAGTGACCTAGGAAGAAAGAAATCTTTTTGTACCTTACCTCTTAGAAGAAGGTTCTGTGTACAGGTGGGGTGGACCAGAACCGAAATCCTCACCAGCTAGTTGGGTTCCCAAAATTCAATGCCTGTGTGAGATTACACAACTGGCAAAATAAAAGTGATGCAGATTCTTGAATTAGCTGGCTGTGAGGCAAGGAAGTAATGATTTATAGTGTTCATGCTTCTCATTTTAGCTTGGATTTTTCATGAATTTTAAAACTGTCATTGGCTTCATTTGGCATTTGCTCTTTTCTCACTACATACACTCTACCAGATACATAATTTAGAATTCCGCAACTACAATTTAAGTAGAAAAAAAAGAAAAAAGAGAGATTCATTTTCTTAAAGCCTTCTTAGAGCCTCAAAACAAAGCTCTGGGTTTTAAAAAATCTAAATAAAGGAAAAAGGAAGCACTAAAAAAAATTGAAATAAAAGAGTACTAATCAAGCTATACAAAGGACATAAAGGCTATATATTGCCCTTTTCACTCTGTTTAAAATAGGTGCAACAGAAATATCTGTAACCAAAATTCTGAGAGGATGAAAGGCAAAACCAGTCAGTCTGCCTTTATTGTGTATGGATTTATCACTAAAACTCTCATCTTTTGCTTGAACCTTGGTACATTGAAGGCAGATAAATCCTTCACTGTAATAACTCTTCTGCCTCCAAATATGATGCAGAAAACCAGAAATATGCTGGTACCAAAACTACAGTGAAGATCCCTGGAGCCAGGTGTTTTAGGTAATATCATCAGCTTTGAATTTATCTGACTTTTGTAACAATACTTTGCAGTACATTTTCAGTTTCTGTTCTCCATTATGGCAGGGGTAGCAAGCCGCAGGGAATGCTGTCGGTGGGGTTCAGGGGCAGAAAGTAGAAGACATTCTAGTGGGTAGTGGAAACAGCTAAAAGATTTGTGACTTGCCTACATGGTGAAAGGTTCTAAGAAATCCCCCTTGCACATGCTAGAAAAGATGCACACATGCCAGGCTTATTGGATTTAAAGGAGAAAAGGTTTTACTCCCTGAAGACTGGGGGCAAAAAGACCAAAGTAGTTGAATTGTGTCTGTAGGTTACAAAGAAAGTATATTTTATCAGAAGAATATATTTGAAAGTCTGACCTTTATGACTGAGGGAACAATAGGAAAGGGAGTCTTTTGTTACGAGTAGTAGCAGTCCTGATGCCATTATTAGGTGGCACTTTGAAGCCCACCTTGAAGGACTTGGTCCTTCACACTGTCAGTCTTTTCTCCAGTAGAGTAGTTCAGCCTGGGATACACGTAAATATGATTGATCACATTTCTGAGTAACAGAACTCTCATTATTATCACTGACTTATAGCACCAGCTATGCCAAATTTGCATCTCCGAAGAATATTTGGGATACCATGTGGTGAGCCTTGGGCAGAATGATCAAAAGCTGGAGGTATTTTTCACACAATTTCTACATCTTTGTGATGGATTTTTCTGGCATTTTCATGTGAGATTTGGAGACATTTTTCTGACTAGACGACAGGACCATGTATTTAAGGATTCTGCCCAAAAGTGACAGTTGGCAATCTAGTTGTAACAAACATCCCACTGGTTTGGGCAAGAAATTAGACACTTTTCCAGTAGTAACGCTAGTTTGAGAGAAATTGAGATAACCCAATGAGAAGGAATCAAGATGGAAATAGTAAAGATTGCTCTTTAGATGACCTTTTCTAAATAGTAGATAAGATTTCTCCAATTAAATGGACATATTTACATAAATATTAAGCTTTCAAACTGCGCAATAATCAGTTATCTTCCTCTGAAGCAGACAAATGGAGTTATTAAAAATACATCAACTGTTTGGGGCAAATAAAAAGGATTCCTCTTTCTACACCACTGGAGCCTCTTAATTGTCATGTGCTACAGAAACAAGAAGTGTAGAACAGAGTCTGAGCATGGAATCCAGCGACCCCAGAAGGCGAGGTCTGTATTAAAAAATTTGTAGTGCAGTTCTCCACCCACACTGAATCTACTTATTTACTCTGACTAAATAGAAAACAATTTTTAAAAATGGTACTTTTTGCACTAAAACACACTTCCAAACATGTTGTAATGTTTTATGCTTAGTTCTGACTAATGTGATTAAACATCTAGTATAATAATTAGATTAGACTCACTTAACAGCCCCACTTAAATTCAAATTCCTTCCTCTGTCCAGAAAGTACAAAATATGATGTAGCAAGTTGTATGTAAAATTTACCAATTATTAATCCTCTTAGTTTCTATATGGCAGAGCATTTACTCAGAGATCAAGATAAAAGTCCAAAAAGCTGTTCACTTTTGCTGCCACTATAAAAGTATCTTTTTGTCTACGACGCCTCAGACAGCCACTGGGGCCAAGCCAGGATTCCTGTAGTGAAACAATCGACTTGGCATCATGTTGACACATATAAACAACAGTCTGTCAACAGGCCTCACATTAGTGACAGAACATTTTTGGCAAAACAGTAGCATCCTTCTGGGCACTATGGCAATAACAGCCAGTAGCATCCATTCATGCCTTCACTCTACAGCACAATATTAATTAAAAGATTATAACAGTGACACTTATCCAAGAAGCTAAAAACCCGCAGAAACATCCATGCAGAAGAGGAGAATGTTTATTGAATGAGAACATGCCTCTAGCTGCTTTTTCGTACAGTAATTTTAGACTTACACACTGTATGTAACCTCTGTCAGTTCACAATTAGCAGATAAATGTAACTGCTTGCTTGCAAATGGCCTTGTGAAGTGTGTATACACACACACGTGCCATCAACTTATGTAAATCAACTTCTCTCCAGCCTGAACTAAAAAGCACAAAACAAATAGCATTGTTCATGAAAATAAGCAGTGCTATATGCTTCCCCCTCACCCTTTTTTTTTAAATGAAGGCCCAAATTAAAAGAGAATCGCCACTTTTGATGTTTCTATATTTTGCCTTTTTTATGTCTTCTCTAACACTTAAAAATATATATAAGGGAGTTTTTATATATGCTGAATATCTGTCAATGAGTTAAAAAAGGTGTAAAAAATATTTAATCTAGTTTATGTCTTTAACATAATTGCTCTGCTTCTTAACTTTTTTAAACTCCTTTAAATATGTGCAATGCTTATTAATAATCCTTTAGAGTCAATGGATCAAAATTAGTGGTAATATATAGAAGGGAACTTGGAAGGATGGAGGAACATTAATTACCTGCTGGCAGTTGGTGGAAGCTTAAATAGCAAGAAAATATAAGGTGCAAAGGAAAGTGGATGGCATCCAAGGACCCCAGAAGAAGCATGACATCAGTTTTGCAAGCTGTATATGCAAATTAGTAGAGTAGTTTGTCTGGACTAATTAGCCTTACTGAGATACCCCACACCGTGTTTCAAAGGAATGCCCTGAACTCACGTGACAAAAGGTATAATGCATAATTCACAGGCCCAGCACAGGAACCTAAAGAAACATGGCTGGGGAAAAAGTGAGGAGAGACCTTTAGAGGTCATATAATTCCCTGACACCGTATTTTATGACTAAACCATCTTAGACAGATATTTTTCCTTGCCTAAGTATTAAGTAGTGCAGATTCTGTAACATTTTTGTACATTTTAGTTCAGTTGCCCTGAAAACTTTTTGAGTAATATCTCATCTCTTACCTTAGTCCCATGGAACAGTGGTCTTGACTTTCTCATTATTAAGTATCTGAAGGGCACTCTAGCCTTCTTCAGGCTAAATCAAACCAGTTATTCTAATCTCACTGGATTCACAGCAACAGGTATGTGAATGTAAGGACACCTATTGCCAACAGCAACCAGAGAGTTGAAGTGTGTCTGACATGTTATCCCTCTCCTATTACAAGGCTGGATGGTAATCTGAGCTTTCCCATTGAGTTCAACACAGAAATCCTCTTCTCAGGAAGGAGGAAAGAGTTAATTTTCTTTTAAAACAGCTGGTGATAAACTTAAAGTTTGAGCACACACTTCAAAGTGTGTCCCAAATGTCAGACTACAGGTTAGCCAGGGCCTCTAAAGCAAGATAAGGAGTAAGCAAATGAGAGTATGGGATGCTTCACATGGGAACATTCATTTTAAAAATCCATCCTCTGATTTTCAGTTTCAGTTTGGAGATTTCTTTGTGAATTGCATCACCTGTTTGGTTGGTTTTTTTTAAGTAAAATGGAGAATCTAAGGAAAAAGGGCATTCTCGTGGAAGTCAAATCCCTCAGCCCTGAGCTTCATGTGCTCTCCCTGTCCCTGCACCCAGAGCTGCCTGGTAGCCCTGTTTCTAAAGAGGTGAGGAGGGTGCAATAGCCAAACTGGTCTCAGCTGTGTACTTGAATGCTCTTCTCAGAGGACCATGTTGTTAGAGGGTTTCAATCTCTCTTGTCAGAGAAACTCAGGTTCAACCTCTTCCATTTTTAGATGCAAGTCTTCTAAATATGGGAAATATTATGTTGGGTGTTTTTCTGAATCTGTGTCTTCCAGAGTGAGAATTTAATTTTTAATGATAATGGAAGGAACAAAGACAAACACATCTCTGAGACTTGCTATTATGAGTGATAAAATTAACTATTTTTGGCCAGATTCTTCCTCTCCTCCGTGTGCATATTCTTACTGAATTCATTATATACCTGCCAGCAGTGCATGATAAGATCTAAAATAACACTTCATTGAAGTGCTCCTTTGTCTATGGGAGACACAAGTTACCTACAGAAGAGCACAAAGACCCTCACCACAGCACCTGGGACAGCTCAAATGACAGGTTAGGTTCCTTTTCTTAGCCAGCATGCTGTGTCATAGCACACTTCCATGAGCTGAAATCAAAGCTAAGGAAAGAGTTATTAATTAATGAGGAATTGTAAGACTCGCCTTTCAGCTATCTTTGTAAAGTTTAAACCAAAGAATGAATATTTAGGGAAAAATAGAAAAAACATTAATGTACAGTGAATAATTATATCCTTAGCAAAATTAAACAGTTAGGATGATGCTAATTGAGATCTAAATTTTTTTTTTTTTCCTGCAGGAAATCTCAGCATTTCTGTAATTCTGATTTCAAACTGAGGTTTTGAAATTCCAATATTTTGATTTTATGATACCAAATAAAATATGTATTTTGTTTTTTCTTAGATCAAAACCAAAATTTTTTGCACTGTTACATTAGAATATTTCATTTTGATGGATCAAACAAGTCTAAAAAGGTTTGCTTCAAGTTCACAGTTGAATAGATTTTTCTTATTGATATATCTTGCCTGTATCTCATAGTTATTACTGAGTCTCTGATTTTCCATACTGGGTTCCCAGACTACATATTGCTTCAATTTAAGTTACATGGTGTCCCTAACCTTGCTTAGCTCAAAAAA
>VZRO01007277.1:1055988-1080185 GCA_013397915.1 Daphoenositta chrysoptera | reverse complement strand
AAAAAAAAAAAAAAAAAAAAAAAAAAAAAAAAAAATTCAAAATTCTCTGAAAGTGATGAGTGATGTAATCAGCTGGAGATCTTTACTCATCAAAGTAAGAGTGGTCTGGCCTACAGTTGTCATATCACAGTGAAATACTATGGAAAACAGCATTTAAGTGCTATTTAACAAATTATAACTGCACATTTAGGGTCTGTCCTTTAAGATAAAATGACATACTTTGATTTTTCAATTAGAAAATTCAGTCAGGAAAACATGACACAAAATAAAACCAAACCAGAAAACCACATGACTCTGTAGAAATTTCACTTCCATGGCAAGGAAATGGTCAGTCAAATGTGTGTCAGAGGTAGTTGAATGTTGGAGTCTTGCAATAGTTCGTTCTTCCACTATCCAGTACGGAAGGGAAGGGATGGGAAGGGAAGAACTAATTAGCAAAATATACTAAGATTTTTCCAAGATACATAACTAAAAGAAGGATACCTAGACATCTCTCAATTTCAGCTGCCTGGCTTTCATAGGGAATGCTCTCAAGGACTGCAAAGTTATTCTCATAATAAAAGAAAGAAAAAAATTAGTAGCTGAAGTTCAGACAGGTATTTTCTGGGCTTGCAAGTGGTACAGATAGAATGCTGTTTATATTCTTTTTTCCTTTTTTTTTTTTTTAAATCCAATTCCCTCTAAAAACCAAAAGAATACAAACATGCTTTTTTGTTATAGGGTTTCAAGTTTACTCTCCTGCTTCTGGGTCTCAAAGGAAAACGTCACAAGAAAGGAATTAAAATGACTCTTCAGGGGCTCAGAAAACATGAAATAAAAAGGCTTCAAATGATGAAATGTGTAGTGATTTGTGGTGGTTTGTGAAAGTTTTATTGAACGTTAACTAGCAGAGTGATACTGTAGCATTCAGTCTCGATTCGCCCCCTCCCAGCCTTTTCTCTCCCCTGTTGTTCAAATGTCACAAGCTTTTTACATTCATCTGAGTTTTTTCTGACATTGAACAGAAGTGAGAAGGCTGAGAGAAAAACTTCTTAAACTATCATTTTTCTCTTTTCTCACTGTCCTTATGTTATACATGGATGGTTCTTATCCATGATAAGTTAAATTGAAATACAGCTCTGAATCCTGGATCTTGAAATTACTTGATGCAGGGCACTGTTGGAAGTGCCCAGTTGTCCTTTGTCTTTAGCTATTTAGATACTCAACAGTCATTGATTTTACTTGGGACTGTGCAGGCCTATGTCCAAAACAAAATTAATCAGTGAGAATAATGTGAATGTGGTCACATTTTTTTTTAATATACTAAATGATAATATAAAAACAATGCCAATTTCATGAACAATCCCAAGCTCCCTTGCTTAGCAAAATAAAAAGAATTGTGATACGGTTCAGTTGACTAACAAACACTTGTTTACAACATAGCCTGAGAAAAGCTACAGTTGGTATTCCAGTTAGAACAATTTATTTATCAGGACTCAGATTTTCAAACACAAATGTTCAGAATTCAGAGACAAATTTTCATAGTAGCAGGCTTAACAGCATAGTACATATATATCTTTGGGACATATTATGCACATAATCCAGCATATTTCTTGTTTGTTCTGTGATATTCAAAAGGACACCACCTACAGTTCTCAAAAATTAGTTTCAAATGTCTTAAAAACCTGTTAGCTAGTAACTTTTATCCAAAACAAGCGACCTTCCAACTTTTATGTACAGCTTTTTGAAAGTTCTGGCAGATCTTTTGTGTAACCTTTAGTTCTAGACTTTAGTGGGTGTATGTAAAATCTCAAATATAAAGAGGAAAGCTTGTCATATTCCATGTCCTGACAAACAAACAATATTATATTAGCATAGTTTAAATACACGTGCATAATAGCTTAGGAAAACATTTCGACATTTTTTACTGGAAGCTACTGTCTAAAAAAAAATCTAGCACAGTTTATTCATAAAGCACAATTAAAGACAAGTGTCCTGGAAATCCTGTCCTGTATCACTGTTCTTGTGTTTGTCATATTCTGATCGTCTTTAAAATGGTCAGTAAGTAAGCTCAATGTGTACAAATCATTAAAATCAGCCTTACTTATCAACATCTTAGCCTGTCTTGACCTCTGTAAAATTTCTCCAGTGCACAATTTGAGGTTTTTAAAAATAAGTTTCAAATATGTCCTAGGAAGTACTTACTACAACATATATTATCTAAAATGAGTGACTCCTGCATGGCTTTGATAGGAACTTGAATCAGGGAAGATACCTAGCAAAGTCATATAGCCCTTGACTTCCAAAATCTTCTCTCATTTTAGATACCTATAAATGGAATATATTTTGCCCTGTGATGATGACTCTGAAAATATGCTTAGGTGCATATAAATATGCTCACTATATTTCATCATTTATATTTATTTATTGGGCAAATCCTTCCTATATAAAATTAAAAAATTAATAACCGCTTAAAAAAGTTTGATCTGCTAATTTTTTTGCTGTCCATAGCACAACAAAGTGCTAAATTGTGTCAAAGAGTGAAATTTGTCTGAAACCAAGGGTGAGAGGCACTTCGTGGAACACACACTACAAAACTGTAGTCCTCAGCCAGTTGGGTAAAGTACTTCCATTGCTTTGAAGGGAAACAGAGAAATGCCACTCCCATCCTATTCCAGTTCTTTTAAAAAATACAGTGAACAGTTCAGAAGTTCTTTACTTGGAAGATTTCACAAGATGCAGTATATTTTTGTTAATTTAGGAGTGCTGCCGTGTCTCCAGGCAGTCGCCTGTCAGGAGCAGGTACCTGTCTCAGTGGGTGCTGGGGTTGCTGGGTGAGCAGGGGGGCGAGTGCAGGGGGTGCACTCAGTTGTGACCTGGGCAGTGGGACAGCTCTGCCACTCTGGGGCTCTGGCACCACCCCTGCACGCCCTACCAAGCACCACACTGGCATCCACAAGTAGAAAAAAAATAGTCGTGTTTCCTGTCATGAAACCGGCAGCCACGAACTTTTCAGTTTTGCAGTACGTTTTGCTGTGTTTTTTAAAGCCTGGAAAAAAAATTTGATAAAAAACTAACATAGTATTCATAATAGATACTATTGAAAAAAATCTGTCAAAAATATTTTTAAAAACAAAAATCAATAAGGCAGCTCTAAATGGGTATCATGTTCACATATTTGTAAAAACCAACATTTTAGAACGGCTTCTATTTCTGATGAAACTTTAGATGTCATAGATATAGATTCACTAAGAGTTTTTAATTCAAAATGTATTATTCTTTCCAATAGTGGTGTCAGTTGTAGATTTTAATGAAATAAAGTCCTTATAAGATTAAGTTAATTTATATTTATTACCAGTGTAAGTATTCTTTTAAGGTTCCATAGGAAACACTGAATTCTTTAAGTTCTCCACTCTATTGTCCATGACTTTGCTCAATGTCCTCTTCAATTTTCGTGTAAACTTTACATTGAAAGATATGAAAGTTTGATTCTATTTGAAAAACTATAAAGTGTCCGAAAATCTCTTTAGTTTTAAGGAACTCTAGGGAAAAGTGGGACTGTTTGCTTTTAATGTTCGTATGACACACACGACATGCTAAATGCATAAACACAATACACGCCATTAAGTGTTAGCTGTTACTTCATCAACAGCTTCTTCTAAATGAGGATGGAAAGGGACACAAACAGTTGCTTAGGATGAGGGTTTTACAAACACCCAAGGCATCTAGGCAGCAATTCCCATTTAAATTCAGCAGAAGTTGGGACTCTGAGTCCCCTGAGCTCTATTAAAAACCTCCCCTCCCCCTTGATTCACAAATGTGTTTGCTCCATTAGTTTGATTTTGATTAATTAACAGTGCTTTTAGGCTTTCCATGCATGAATTTATCAAATGCAACCAAACTGAAATACATCAGTTATTTCCTCTTTTAAGCATAAAGGAACTCGGCGTTATTTCAAAGTGTTTGTAAATGATGGCTTAATAGCTCCTAATGCATCATGGCCCAGTTTTTACAAGTTGATTATGAAATGCCCATGCAGTTTAGAAAATCAAACGGCAGCCCTTACAACCATGGCTCATGTTAATTGAATAGGTAAATTATACTCTTTATAGCAGGGTAATACATGTGACAATAAAATCCTAACAATTTACTTCTCTGTGGTTGGTCCCAATGTGACAACCTGCTTGGTGGCTGGCAACAGGTACAGGCAATAACACACAGTGTTGAGGAGTGCTCTCTGGTGTAACTCAACATCAGCGTCAGCACAGACTGTCTCCAATGGACCACTCTTCCTTGTGAAAGCACATCCAAGAGATCAGTAAGGAAAAAGAATATGTGTGCACTACCCTTTAGTAACAGTGAATAACTGATAACACGTAAGTGTACTGAAACCAAGACATGGAAAAATGGAAGGCTGAAATTTTACTAACAAATACTTAAGTAGGTATTAACCAAAATCCACCCCGATCCTCAGCTGGCCCCAAGACAAAATATAAGGGCTGACAAAGATGAATTCCCATTATATATCATAATTTAATACACTTCTCAGGGTTATACTACATTCTAATACTACAAAAACTGAGTGTTGGCTAAGACCCCAGCAGTTATGGATGGACTACAAACATGCCTAATATGTCAAAAAGGAAACACATTGTTTTCTGTGTACACTCAAATGCAGGAGAGAGAAAAGTAAATGCAGATCTGATGACCAGATTTCCAAATTCTACATTTTATTTTCTATAAAGAGTGCAAGTGGGAAAAAATCTGTCTCTAACTCACTAATTAAAAATTCTGCTGGGAAATGTTTACTATCAGAATAAAACTGCCACATCTTCTGCCAGTTGTGCAGCCTGGTGTTAAAAATGGATTGATTGTAGGTCTGAAAGTCTTAGGTGTTTTCAAGAGTTAAGTGACTACCCCTGTGCTGTAAGTCCTACCATCACAGAGTCAGAGGACTTTGTCTGGAGCTTCTGAAAGCTTAGACCCCTCTGGAGTTACTTCATATTTTCCATCTGAATTTGCATTGAGCCATGCTAATAGGCTTTTTGCCTCACCAGTCAGGTAGCAATACTATTGCGCTGGGTCACACCAACATCAAGTAAATAGAAAAGAACTTTTCCTTTATCTTAGTTCATTGCCTGTGCTGCAGATAAATTAATATGTGTAACTGTTCAACATAAATAACTTTCAGGTGGACTGGTACATTTTTCAATATCTCTTTTTCAATATTTCATTTTGTTGTATGAACATCTGACACACCCATTAAACAAAATGTTATTAGCAAAAGCAAAAACTGGCAACACATCACTTCTTTTTATTAATTATTTCTACAGCACTATATGAGTGATCAGTGTTCAGAAACAGAGAAAAATAAATCAATTGGCGCCTATGTGTATTTAGCCAACAAAAAGCATAAAACATCCCACAGGATTTCTGCTTTGTGGTTTTTTTTCCCAGAAGAAAAGCAAAAATTACTTTTTCCCATTCTGCCACAGGAGCAGTCACAACAGAGGTATAAAGATGTAAAATATAAATATATACAAAAATTACTATTGAGAATACAGTATGAAAACGAATTAGCAGAAAGGAATTACTCAGCAGAATACAACAGTTCACTGTGTCCAAAGACTTTTGTCCACAAAAATGCCACATGATCCTTTGATATTCAGATATGTTTGCAGCTTACATGGCTTTTCAACAAGGTACCTCTAACAACCCAAATTTTTAAATATGATGCTCAGAAACTGACTCAAAAGACAGAATGACTCTGAAAATGTGACTTGAATAAATGATGAAAAAGCTGCTTGACTAGGTTTCAATGGTAGCTTGTATTTGTGTTTGTGAGTACATGTGGTGTATATAAACATCTAGTGAGGTTTGCAACTTACAGAAGCATCAGTGGAGCTGTGCTTCCTGAGTACAGTACTTTTCTGTACTCTCAACCTTACACAGAATGAAAGAACATAGAGACTACCCAGTATATGAAGAGAAAAAAGGGGTCTGTTTCTTTTCCCTGAGTGTCCTAAAGGTCTGTAGTCTGTGTTCGACCCACTCAGGGAGAAAGGGCTGTGTGGGAGCAGCCTCCCTCCGCTCCTTCCTCCCTCACCATCCCAGCTGAGCACCTCCAGTTCTTGTCCTGCAAATCTGGGAGCACAGACCTTCTCTGCCCCTGCAAATAATTCACATCTTTTATGATGCTATTGTTCTGCATGCTCTGCAGCCTACACTGGCAGAGTTGCCTGAGAAACAATGTTCATAATTTCTCAAGGCTGTAAGATTTTTTTAAATGGCATTGTAAGTAAATTCTGGTTTGGGAATCAGGAGAAAGCTGCATTTTATTAAAAGGTACAGTCACGTTCCTCACAACTTTTTAGCAGACACTGAAAGTGTTTAATGCTTTATTAATGGAAAATTTAGGTTATGTTTTAGAAGGTGTTTTACAGATACCTGTTTTTCAGGCATGTGATATCACTACAGTCTGTAAGTAGAAGTGCTAAAACAGGCAAATCTCTTTAATGATCTTCCAGTACACAGTCTTCTACATTTTCAATGCATTAGATAAATGTAAACTCTCAAAACTGGATATATAGTATATTTTAAACACTATAAAATAACTTCTTTCATATTCAGATCAGATGGTTTCATGGTACTGCAAACTATAGAAAAATATTGCGAATCTAAAGCAAATACTGCTATCTAGCCAAGGACTTATTTATTCTATCCATCCAATTACTGAAAGTTGAAACAGTAGAGTTATTTTTGTGGAATATTATTGGGACTTTGTTAAAGATAAAAAGCTCAGGGGAGATGGGATAGGATACGCTTTGATTTTGAAGGAATAAAAACGAATTTACCATAACTAATTTGAAAGAAATCTAATGACTTGTAGAATTAATTGGTATGCTTCAGCTAAAATGTAATAATAACAGTTTTACAGAGAAAAACGTCCTACCTTAATATATTTTAAAAATTACCTCAAAATAGTTGTTTGTGTCTAAAAATGGAATACTTCAACTACAGTTGATAGAAAAAAGTACTCCACTTTGCACTACTGATTGATGTCTATTCTTTTTTCAATACTTCTTTAATTTCTTTAAAATTAAAAAAGCTGTAATAGCTTTCTCTTTATACTTTACCTGATATAGAATGCTTTATTCTTATCTTCTGAAGACTGTTACAAGACTAATTAAACAATATGGATCCTAAATTGAAAAAGAAGATAAGAAGAGAGAATAGCGTGAGATGACGTAAGGCAATGGAATACATACCTTTTTATGACTAAGGATCATTTTTACCCCTTTTTTGGATATATATATATTCACAAAAGCAGAACTGTACACGTTTTTAAAATATAGAATTAAATTTGTTAAATTTATTTTCCTTAAGAGCAGTCACTAAATCAGAAATTGACATTTCTTTGTGCATCCTACAGAAAGAGATCTCATGTGTTAAGATTTGGATTTGATTTAAATCAGAGCAGTAACTCATATTAACAAGCATGTATTTTAAAAGTAACAATGAATTACGAACACCAGCATAGCAAAGAATTTTCTAGTTGATTCTACCATACTTGCAATCATACATTAAGTAACAGGGAAGACCTAGTTAAGGGAAAATAATTTCTTGTCAGCATTCATCTTTCAAATAAACACAAATACCAAATCTCTTTGGTGAAAACTCTGGTTGACTATATTGTTCTTCTGCCTCAATGAGCCCAACTGCTTCAGTGTAAGAAGGGGAAGGCTTGTTTTGTGAAGATAGGCACAAGACCATAAAATAAACCCCTCGGGAAGCAAGCACTGTTATCATTTTTTTTCAGCGCAAAGCATGTATCCTGCACAGTGATAAAGAATCCAAGAGATCTCTAGCTTAGTTATTCCAATGTAAATTGACTTTTCTCTTGTAATATTTGTCTGAATGTGCATAACTCTGAGTTTTCAAACACGGAATCTCATTACACTTTATTCTACTGGATTACAGAACCTTCTATGAGCAGAAATATCTTCCTTTCACAGGTATTCATAGATCACAGTCAAATCATCCCTACCTTCAGTCAGATAAAATAGATGATTTTAGCCTGTTAGTCTCATTATAAAACAAGCTTTCAAGGCCTTGAAACATAGTGCATCTTACTCTCCAATTACTGACTGCAAAACAGAAATTACTCCTCTCAGCTGGCTAGGCAGCAAACTTTGTACAGACTCTATCACAGTGATATTGTTGGGTTTCATTTATGTCTTCTCCAATGCTGCTAACATTTGGTGTATTTATATCAGAGGCGTAATAACCAGACAGTGGGGTTAAATGCCACTGTGAACAGAGATGAAGCCTGAGCTACAAAGTGGTTCTAATGTACAAAATGGAAAAATCCCTTTTGCTTTATTCCCCAAAGGCAACAGTATGTACTTATTGCATTATTTCACCATGATCCATCACTCATTAACTCAGCAAAAATCCATTTCTGAACATTATTTAGGTTTAATTTTTCATTTAGAAATAAGTAAACCAGAGAGTCCTGTTAAAATGTTGTGAAGAGAAATGACTCACAGAATTACTGCACAAATTACTAAAAACTATTTAATTTAGATATATCTTAATTATGCAGTATAAATATATATCACGTACAGTACATTTATATCTGTGTTTACATATAGGCTGAAATTCAGAAGGGCTTATCTCATTTTTGAAGCAAGAAAATATTTCCTATTTCTAAAATTTCTATCAACATTTGAGTCTTATATATTAAAAAAACAAAATGAGGCAACTCTGAAAATTTAATATGTGTTATAGAAGCAAAAAAATGTCGTGCAGAAAGAAGAAAATGTGGTAGGAATGTTGGGAAAAAAATCTAGTACAATAATAAATGAAAATAGTTTTATCATCCGATACAGATATTAGAAATATTTCTCCGCAGATGATAAGTGTGACTAGAATAGCATCCATTTAAAAGAAATTACATTACTGGTTCATCTCTGATGGCTATTGTGGGACTGATATTAGAGTAGTGATATCTGCAATTTACCTTTTTTAACTAATAGCTCTTTGTTTTCTGCATGGATCCTTTTAAAATCTTTCATATGCTTTTAAGATATCACTTACCATTTAATCACTTTCCACTTATTCTTCACTCTCCAGGCTCCTCAATCTTTAGATACATTATGATTTTTTTCATATATATATTTGAGCATGTACACAGACTTGGTTTCTTACCAGATCTGTCTGTCTTGACAGATATACATTATTTTGCTTTAATATTCAGTGTATTTCCAGAAAGATCAAGTTATGTATTGGACCTTTTTGTGAAGACATCCCATTGTGAAGATAGGTACAGAATGTCCTGAGACTTGCAACATGGTCCAAATGAAGAACTGGGACAGAAGAGTGCAGGGACAGAAGGAATGGTGAAGTCACAGGGACAGAGAATGGAGATCACACAAGATTCCATTTTAAATGCTTTGTGGGGTTTTTTTGTGAGGCAAAGCTGCATGGTGGTGGGCAGCAAGGTCTGTGGTGTGGTCTTTTAAAATAACCACAGAAAACTGTATAGGTCTATGTGCAATTTCCTTCAGGGCTGTAATCCATAGCTGGCTACCCTTGTGATGGTCAAAGCATCATAGCATAAAGCTGACCCCAAAAAAGAGTTCTGTAGAAGAAGTTATTCCAGAACAGTATCTAAACAACTTTAAAACAGTGGATGTCCTCCAAAAAAGTATGTGGCTCCACATTTAAAAGGCTGAGCAGTACTTTTGCCCCAGCTTTCCTGTTTCAGATCATTTGCTGTAAATATGTGCTTAAATGCTGTGTTAAATGGGGATTTTAAAAGCTATGACTGCTGTAAACCTCTCAATTGTATTGCCAAAAAATGGTGTCTTTGCAACACTACTATTACTGCTAATATAAAAGAAGATGAAACTATTAGCCACTTTGCAGAGAGATATTATTCACAGAAAGAAATAAAATCCTTCTGAATATCCAAGGAAAAAGGGTAGTTTACTGAGTCTTTAGCATATGGATTTTGGATTACGGTATAGCAAATATCTTTGTTATGATGAAAGTGAGAGGTTCAATTAAATTCCAGGGATAAACTCAGGACCAAAATTTGCAAATCCAGTGCTTCTCTGAGGCATGAGAGCATGTAAAGAACCAGCAGGCTGATTGGGGAGGAACTGAGTCAAAGCAAAACTGAAGAGCTCATTTTCTCCTATCACTGTGATCACAATTACACCAGTGCTGTTAGGAAACTCATTGTCAACAGAGTTCAGGAAAACAGGAGTATTCAATGGCCAAGTCCTTTTTGCCCCCTCCCCCACTCAAGAGAAAATCTCTTAAGCACAAAATGAGCGGACCATATAAACCCTTTCCCAAAGCACAAAAAAGAGTCCAGCTCAAACAGCAGAGCATTTCTCAGGATTCTGCCCTGTATGCCCAAATTTTGGAGGTTAGGTGGGAAGGAGCTGTGGAAAGAAATTGTTATTTCAAATAACTTTCCTTCTATGAAACAGCATATTCTATTGCATAATACAAAAGCCTGTGGAGAGGGCAAAAGTCATGGACACCTGAAAACCCGAGAAACAAATCATGACATTGCAAACTCTTTTCTGCACCTTTGCTATGCAAGGTGCTATACAATAGCTGGAATACATGAAGTCTCCTGATTCCTAATGCTTATACATGTATGGATTAGTGGCATGAAATTGCTTTTCTGTCCACATTGTGTTTTAAAATGTACTTCAGAAACTCCGTACCATTTGAACATAGGAGGAGAAAAATCATTACCTGCAATATCATTATTTCTAAAAATATAAGAAAGTGTTTTCTGCTTTAGAAAGACAAAAGCTGTTACATACATCCAAATGTGCGAACACATGCACACACACAGGCAAGAAATAAAAAAAAACCCAAACCCTACATACATTTTCTCTTGGATTGACCACAAGAAAAATAATGTTTGAGCCTCCTTACATTTTCAAATTACCCTCAGTTTTTAAATTTTTATGTGCCAGCCACTCCCATATCTTCACAGTTCTCCATAGTACAAATTGGTAGTGGTACAGTGGCCATCAGCTGTCTTCTGTGATGCCGGGCTTCATTAGCACACCGATCACAGAATACATTTCTCGGCTGAGCTTATCAAAGTATTAGGGAATATTTATCCATGTGCTTTTCTCTTCCTTCCATTGTCCCCTTGCTCCCCTCCTTCCTTTTGACTTCAATTGTGGTCAGATGACTCCTGCAGCCAGTTCATTGTACGTGAGCAGGTGCCACTGCATAGCTCAGCAATGCAGCACCAGCTGGCAAGCAGGGGCATGAGAGCACATTTAGCAAGTCTGCAGAGAGTTGTTTAGTTCCTGGGGGTGCACCCAGGGGAGGAGCTCACCTTCTCCTTTCTTCCCCAAGGACCTTGCAGGGCTCAAGCATCTTGCAAGCTGTGCTGGAAAGTTTGCTGGAGGTAGGGAACTCCCTGTTGCCTGGTTTTCAGAAGGCTCACACTGAAACGATAAAAAATACCTGGCAAGACCTTCTTGATACGCTGAGGAGGGATATGGGGTAGGGCAAGGGGAGGGTGGGCAGCACTCCCCCCAAGGTGATGCCAGACTGTAATGTTTGAAACCTATACTGGGCGAACAGATCCTCCATGGTTTGCTGGAGAGGGCATAGCAGTTGCACAAGGATGCATTAGTTAGTGAGCAACCCATTTCTCTACACTTAGAAATACTCAGGCATATGCTTTTTAATAATAATATAAACTACACCCATAAAGTCAGAGGACATTTATTCTGAGATTCTGAGATTCTCTGGAAAATCTGGAAGGTGAATGTGGCTTGCAAACCCAGAAAGAGGAATAAAGTCCAGCCAGCAATGACTCAACATATTTTGGACTTCCACAGAAAAAAAAAAGACTCGTATTCCAAAAACCACAGATATCATATCAAAAGTGCATGGGGAGACATGGTACTTGAGACTTAGGAGTTCACATTTAGGGTAACCTTCCCTTGGAGAAACTTGGGCCAAGCCTTCTAACCAAATGCCACTCCATGTGCTTATTATATGCAGTCTTCAGTAGTGGAGACTGGTCACTAAGGTGGGTTTTTAAAGGAAATTTTTGGTATTAGTAGGACATTTTTATTTCAGTTGCAGTCACAAGCACATATATCATCCTCACAGAGGAAACACAGTGCCTAGGTCTTTAAGCCTGATGAGGAAACATTGCAAGACCTGTACAAGTTCACAGAAGCTGTGAGAAGAAATAAATGACATTAGAAAAGGCCCTGTTTCCTACAAAACTAGAAATATTTGATAGAGTTACTAAATATATTCACAAAAACATCAAGTATTCAGAACTGATTAGAATCACATGATGTAAAAGTCGTTTCACGTATGAACAACTAAACCAAAATCAGTTAAAATTCCGGGATGAATAGCTGAGGATAAAAGACTGCACAGATAACATTTAAAATTGTTAGACCTTTTTAAGATTACCTGTGACACTAAAACTAATTGCCTACACTCCAGTCTCTTGGAGTTGGTTCCTATGAGAGGAAAAAGGAAATATCCAGCCATTTATCTCGCCCACCATGTAAATGTCCTATGTAAATTAAAATATTGATCCTTACTTTTGGTTGGTTCAGCATTCCCCACTCCACCTAAAATTTCACACAGAAGTAAAAGTGGCCTCGGTAAGTGAATGCACTAAGATAGTTATGAAATTCACATTTTATTTCTCCCTATACATTTAAAAGGTTTTAACATATTGGGTTTCAGGTTTGAAGGCTATTTGTTTCTATGTTTCTTAATAGTCTCTTCTTTCTCTCCTCTCTTCTTTCTCCTCTCTCTGCTTTCAAAATCCTGTTCTCTGCTTTCAAAAATTCAGAATGGACAGCAACTGGGGAAGTGGTTTACCAGACTGTTCAATACCTCAATTACCCAATATAAAACAGGGAAGAATTTTACATTAATCTCAGATAAAAGAGCAATTGACAATGGATCTGATTTCTTTGGGATCAGAATGGTACACGTTCATTTTGAATGCCAGTGATACGGTGCTTATGTGCAAAGTGTAGCATATATGTTGAGGATTCTTTTAGGGATGGTGGAATCTGTCTGTCAAAGGTGGATGTCAACATTCAACTCACACATGGGTTCAGCTGGGAAGAGAACAAACTCTGGAGAGTGTAAGTATGGCACACAGTGGAGCTATCTGCTTGTGCTTCTCATGGGATGTACTGTTAGAGATGGCAGCTAAGAGATAACAGGTAGAGGGGATTCAGTAGGTAAACTGCTCCTGGAGGTGAAGGGAGTTGTGAAGATGTCTCTCCTCACATCATATTTTCAGCTTGGGAAAGTTCATGGAGCAGGAGTGAGGTGAGGAGCAGGAGTGAGGTGAGGAGTAGGAGTAGACCTTTCATTTTATTCCTCCTATGTCAGAATACATTTCAAAGATGAAAATGAGGGGACTAGCCCTATAGTTTACTAATCTCTTCCAGTAAACTAAATAGTCTCTGGAATGGTATTGAGAAAAGTCTCATAGCTCTCTAACCTATGAAAATGACTCATGTCAATCAGTGCTTTCTCAAGGACTTCATGGGTGCCATGCAGAAGCTGGACTTTCCAATGGCCACAGCTAGCAGTCAGCCTGTTGTGGAGGATAGCAGCATTTACACATGAGTTTATTAGTATAAATATAATCATAGTGTCCCTGTAGCTTATAAATTCTGTACTGCCTCTTACCTTCATCTCTGCCATGCAGAGTCTTTGACACAGCATTTTATCCTTATGTGTTGACAAGAGGCATGAAATATTACTCTGAAATTCCATCTAGACTTAAGTATTGTATTAAGAAAGCATGTTTATTTCAGTCTCCTTTTTTAGGTTTATTACAGGAAAGCAGGTCTTGTGAATAATCTGTTTAACACATCAAGTTATTCACAGCTGGAAGAGAAAGTTTTCTGGATATTACTTAGGATGTATGGGATAATAACTTCAGCAGCATTTCATGTTTTCTGTCTAGAATCCTGGGAATCTGAGAAACAGCAGAGGATTCACTAAAGAAGACAAAAAGGATTCTAAAAAAGACAACAGTCAGAACAACTTCTGCAGTTGTTGGAAAGAGCATGGCATGAACATTGATTAGCTATATTAAAGGACTCAGAATTTCATCACCTCAAGACTCCTGTATGTTTCACACAGCAATCTCTATTTTCAAAACTACAGAACACTAAAGTTAATTACAAAAATTTTTTTTAAAAGGAAAAAATCAAATCTTTCTAGGAAGGTAAAAAGCTCACTTAACTGGTGGTACCTGTGCCACTCTGGAGCTAACCTGCACATATGATTGTAAGAGATCTAACTACAGAGGGACTGTGGTTTTGGTAGTAAAACACCTAGGCAGGTATCCTTTTTGCTCAGCTAGAACCACTCAAATGGTGGTTGGATCCCTAACACCACCAGCTGCACAATGGCTTCAAAAATCACAGTCCCTAATGCTTGCTGAGTCTGCATTTGTGTCTGAACAGATGAAATTGTCCTTGGGTAGCAGAAACAATTGTCACATTTCCTAAGCAAGTAAAAGAAGGACAAAATTAGAAGGCTCATGTGGATAAACTTGCTTCATTACTGAGAAAATTCAATGTCAATTCATGTTACGAATATATCAGAAGTGAACTGATGAAAACTGTCTTCTTCTAATCATTCACCTCATGTTGGCTTTTCTGTAGTGCTCATGTTTGGCAGGATGCATTACCCAGAAACACCATCCATGTAAGGAAACTGGGAAAGCAGCGTGGGTCATAGCATCCAGCACAAAAGGTATTTTGTCATTGTTTCACTGATGTCCTGGTATTTCAGGTTTGCTTAGGCTGGTGACCAGTCAGTTATCACCAGTCTATTCAAGCACAGGTGTTCGAGATCTTACCAAAGCTTATCTTTTTTCTTAAAAATTACTTAAGTGTCTAGAGTTACAACATAAAACCATAATTCATTTCCTTGAAATAGCTTGATTTTGTACTGACTGTATTCAGGCAATTCAATCACATTTATTCAAAAAGGTTTAAAAGAAGGTGGAGGGGATGATTAATAAAGGATTTGCTTTGCCGTTCTAATTGAAAATTTCTATAGTTAATATTTTTCATTTCTTGTCCACTCTAATCTTATTTATTGAGCCTCTGACACCTTCCATTATCCTTCCTCTGACTTGTTGTTTTAGATGAAACAGTTTTACTGCTTTAACACTGTAAATTACATTAGTTCTGTGCTATCAATGGCAACTTCCTGTGCCTTTATATATACAAATTAAAGAGTGGATTATCATTAATTATGCACTACAATTTTTCCTGGCAACAGTCTGAAAGTGACAAAACATTTGCTTTTGTCATAATTCTGTTAAGTGAACCCAAATTGAGCTGCTGAAATTTATGACACTTAACTGTGTTTTTAATTTGCAACACAGGGTCAGGATCATGACAGTGATTTTATTTTATTTTGCACTTTATTTTCAGCGATCCTTGTAAGGATGTTAATTAAATTGTTTGAACTAAACTGTTTTTATCATTCCAACAACCTATATTTATTGCATATTAAGGAGAAATTTCTTGTTAACATTACTTAATTTTCTAACGGATCAGTTTAATAATGGAAAAAGCTCTACGCTAGGAAAGACAACTGCTTCAACCGGAATGATAATGAGTCAAATTTTCCTTAGAAAATAAAATGAAATTTACAGCACATTCAAAGAATAGTTAGGGGAAAGGTCTAAGTATTTTGAATTTTCACATATGCATATCAGCTCTGGACATGGAAAATACTTTTCCATTTATCAAGAACACGACTGAGGATTTTCCATCCCAAATGACATCTGTCACAAACCCTGTCCATACTCCATATTAATTCATAATAAGCAACCAATAAATACAACATTATGAAAGGAACAGTTAAATAGTGTCTTACCACAAGAATAGGACCAGTGTGGCCAGCAGAACCTGAGAGATGAGGTCTGTTTGGGCACTCGACTGCCCTCATGTAAAGCTTTGCTCACCTAGGTGGGAGCACATTTCAGTGCCACTCGTGGGCAGACACACAACCCAGCCTAAAATGTTGCAGAACCAGGGCCATTGAGAATGAAGGCTTGCAAAATTATCCACTGTGGGGTGGATAAAGAGAGGTGAAGTACAGGCAGCCCTTCACCTCCCCAGGCAGCCTGAGATGGGCATCCAGGATTTGCCACAGCATGCAGATTCCACTACACCCTCTGCATGAGTATTTTTAGAAGGAGAGAAGCAAAAGCCAGGGCACTTTTAACCTATTCCCCATGTTCACTCTTACGCTAGCATGAGTTTTGGGTGCGCTGACAATTGTTAGGTTAAGAAAGCTTGAATTATTTATACAGACATTATACATTGTGTAGCTGTGTTAATAACTATATATATTTCATCAAGGCAATTACTGAAGTGATAATATACATATAAAAACAGGTTAAAATATACTGGTGTTATTACGCATGTCTTAATATTATGACATAAACAAGAAAAATATATAATTTTAACCAATACAAATCAGCAAAAATATCAGAAATTTTCTAGTTTTTTACATGACTTCATGAAATACAAGTTAGTAAATCTCACTCAGAAAAATACCAAATTCTAACAGAAATTTGCACATACTATTTTTGTAGAAAAATATCTTTAATAATTCTCTTTGAGTGTTAAGCATGTTAGTTTTTTGCTCAAAATTACAAAATACCTGCAAGCCCATCTTATTTACCTGTGACTGTTTATGAGCTATAGTAGCTGAAATATTTTGCTCTTAATTAGATGGACAAGAAGAGTTAATTAAGAGTAAATGAAGAAAACTATGTATTAATAAAAAACAAAAAGGTAAAATTAATAATAGGAGAGACAGAATATTTTTTCATGTGTGCTCTACAGAAATCCAAGATCACAAAACTTTTATAATATAAAGAGGGGAAAACAACATTAAATAATCTTCATGTTTTCCATTTCTTTATGCAGTACTTAAAGGTGTCAGAATAAAATATATTTTATATATTTATAATTTGGCGTACAAAAATCAATGAACCTCTCTGGATCATTGACCTCTCGCCTTGGATTCTTATTTCTGAATACTGACAAAATGAATTAAAACATTTCTGCTTGGTAAATGGTAACAGTCCTTAATAACCCTAACAATTAGGGTCGCAGCTCCTGTGCAGAATTAGGAACCATCCAGTTTCTAGAAGGGTGTTTAAAACATTCTTTGCCCTCTCCATACTCTCTTGTATCTTAATTTCATATTTTCTATTGGTACTTTCAAGTTTTTCTGTCATTTTAACTTTCAGCACTTGAGGCTAGAAATAGAATAATACATTAACAAAATGCATAAGTGTTTCATGAAATGGTCAGATGCTAGTTAATGGTCTTTGGCACAGAACACTCCTTTTTCCACTGAACTACAAAATTCTACCTAGATTCTGTTTATAGAAATGTAATGCACTTTCTCTTTTTTTTTTTCTCCCACAGCAATAGTAATTTTACTTTGATCTCATAGCAGCCAAACTATTAAATGTAAGCATGCTCATAAGCAAGGTACAAGGCAGGCACAGCCTGTGATTTCTAGTAGAAGGTCATAACCCAGATTTTTTTTTTTAAATAACTATTACAATGAGGAACAGAGTATAGCCACAAAAGGAATAGTTATAATTTATGCCTGACTTACTTCAGCAGAATATAGTTTATTTATAAACTGCTTATGGCAAACTCTGTATGCCCCTGTTCTATGCATGTGCTGAACTGTCTTCTGGTAAATTATTTAAATTACACCTAGCAGTAATTCCTGAGGACTTTCATACTTCATTTTCTCTATTAATGTAACAGGGAAAAGCTGCTTTGCAAGGATTGCTCTAAATTCCCAGAGTGTGAGTTCCAAACTCTGTATGTGTTGCATTATGCCTGTCAAAAAACTTGTCTTCTCCTGAAATTTATTACTGAAGTCTCTCCACTAGAACTACTCATTGAAGCCTTACGGAAAGCTCATACATGATTTAAGAAGCTAACAGCACTGAAAGAAATAGGTCAGGTAAAAAAACCCTGAATTTAAGCTACCTTCACTTATTACTTATGCAAGATTATGCATAATTTAGCACACTGCTGAATATGCAAGGGCAGAATAATTGTTTACCAAAATATTTACTCTGTGTTCGTACCTGTGTTTTAGTGAGATAAGGTGATTTCTCAGCCCTTGCTAATCACTTTAGAATTAGAAAAGGATTAAATAAGTTTTTGATTATGCTGATAACTGCATGACATTATATGTAAACAAAACTCATGTTTAACAACCTTTTTAAAGAAGATACCTCGTACATTAGACATATCAGGTTGTTGAGAGTGGGAAGTTTAACCTTTTTAAGAGGACTACTTCCCTTTTGTATTACCTGTTTGATCTCTTCGCAAACACAGGTGTGAAGGAGTATAACAATGAATGTACCTTCCCAGTCCTGCCAGCAAGTACCCCCACCAAGAGGGCTCTCCTGATTTTCTAAAAACCAGATTAGAATTCAATGAAATTTCGTGGGGGGATAGTTTTCAAAACTGAAGCATACGGAAAAGTGTAGCTCTTGCTTTCACTTGACGCATAAGTGTTTAACAACTCAGTGTCAAAAGAACCCTTGAAAACAAACCTGTTTAAAAAAATTGCTACCTTTAGCTTTCTGCTTCAGAAAAAAAACTGTGTTTCTAAAAAATAATGTGCAGTATGTGAATATGGATGATCGTGACAAAAGTGATAGCTTATTAAAGGCTCTATACAACTTCCCTTCATGTTAAAATAAGATTAGAAAAGGCACTCATGTGAAAATGATTATTTTATTTGTAATGTGCATTGCAAATGTAATAGATTTGTAGTTTTAAAGTTGAGGAAGCATTACAAATACATGCTTCCAGCCCAGAAAGACAATAGTATCCTGGGCTGCACCTAAAACAATGTGACCAGCATGGAGAGGGAGGGAATTCTGCTCCTCTACTCCACTGAGACCCCCCCTGCAGTACTGTGTCTGGCTTTGGGGTCTCCAGCACAGGAAAGACTTGGACCTGTTTGAGAGAGTCCAGAGCAGGGCCACAAAGACGATCACAGGGCTGGAGCACCTCACCTATGAGGAAAGGCTGAGGGAGCTGGGCCTCTTCAGCCTGAAAAAGAGAAAGCTTCAGGGTGCTCTAACTGCAACTTTCCAGAAGCTGAAGGGAGCCCACAAGAAAGATGGAGAGGGACTTTTTACAAGGGTATGTAGTGAGAAAAAAGAGGGGGAGAATGGAATCAAACCAAAAGAGGGCAAGTTTAGATTAGATATAAGGAAGAAATTCATCACTGTGAGGCTGGTGAAGCACCAGAAGAGGTTGCCCAGAGAAGTTGTGGATACTCCATGCCTGGAAGTGTTTAATGTCAGGTTAATTGGGAATTTGAGCAACTTGGTCTAGTGGAAAGTGTCCCTGCCCATGGCAGAAAGTGTTGTAACTAGATAATCTTTTAGGTCTCTTCTGACCCAAACCATTCTGTGATTCTATTAATCCTGTTCACACATTTAACTCTTCATCATTTCTTTTCCTAATAACAGATATTATTATACATATCGTCTTTAAATCTAATCACAGGTAGGATTCTCTCACCTACCAAACTCATGACACCTAAAGTACAGTTTGAAAAATTATGCTCTTTCTGTGATCAGAGAGCACAATTGCAAAAAATTCAGCAAACATGTGCAATGAACATCAATAAAGAGGATTTCCAGTCAAGAAAGATTCCCCTGATAGGATATATTTTATACTATACAGAAATAGACATTTTTGTTTATAGGAGAATTAATAACTAGATCCACTCTGTGTGTTCCAGGCTACTTGTTTCTTCAGTGTAGGCATAGCTTTATGTTAAATGTAACTTGAAAAGCTTAAGGCAAACCATAGGATTTCTCACTTCAAACAATCTTCTTTTTAAGATTGTTCCAAAAAGGAACATTAGACTTGCTTAAATCTTTGCACTTGCTACTTAAAAGCTTCCAAATAATTTGTCCCACATAAAAAGCTAAAGGACCTTTTCTGAATTTAAGCATCAGGAAAAAAAATCTAAGCCAAATAAATATTATAGCAAAAGCCAGTAAACATATTCACCTCATGCCTGTCTGCAGTCAGAAAGCCTATTCATGATTTGTCCCTTTAAATTCTTCAGAGATGAGTTACACATGTAGGATAACTTTCATTACTGTATTACTACTACTGCTAGTATTTAAAATTAAAATCCATGCAGTACTGTCAATGCAATTAGGAAAGTTTGTTTTTTCCTCTTTGACTAGAAAGAAGACTGTTTCCTTAATAGTGTCTCAAAGTCAGACCTGATGAAGGAAAGAAATTTTTGCACGTTAGAGATCGAACCAAATATGTGTTTTGAGGCTGAAAGTCAGCAAAAGAAATGGAGCCTCAAAAGAACAGAAACATTGCTTTGAGCCATAGTAGAGATAAACAGCCTAGGTGAAAGGCAAAATCCATCTTACAGATTGAGAATTCGGCAAGAATTCTCCCTTTCCCTAGGTGGTCTTATTTTTGTTGTGTCTTAGATTAAATTGTGGTGGAAAGACTGTCTTCACCCTTAGCTCTGAGGTGACCTGCAAAGAATAAAAATCAAAAATCCCTCATCATCTTACGTATAAAAAATTCCACTGCAATTAACTTTGATTATTCACCCCAGACACTCACATCAAATGCATTCATATTTCTTCATGTAGTCTTCACAGTTTTACTCTGCTCTGTCATTCAGCGTTTCTTTCCACATCTGTAATACTTGGTTGGATCATGAGCTTTTTAAGTTTTTTCATCTTTGAAGCAATGCTTGGACATACATCTATCCTACTTGCTCTACCAGCTGCTGTAAAGCATTCAAAGAGGTTCTGAAGGGAACAACCATCCTTATCAGCAACGAGGAACTGTCATTGGCATAATTTTGTGGCTTTTTCTGAGGACTGGTCACTCAAGTACTGCTCATCATCACACGGACACTCCTTGAAACAGCAGAGGTGAAATTCTTGGTATCTTCTCAGTGTGAGATCAAGGAACAAAAATTAGCATTTGAACTTTATCATATATGAAGATTTCCAATGACTATAAATGTCCATACATTAAGAAGTTATTTCATTTTAAATCACCCAGCTGAGAGGTTGAGAAGTCTTAGAGTTTTCAAAGGGAGGAAAAAAAAATCAACTTTAAATAGCATGTCCTGGGGTTGAGTGGGATAATATTAATAAAACCTTAAACACTTTTGCAATAATAGGGATTCAGTTCGTGCAAAACTGCATGAGCACTTTCTCCCACAGCTTGTGTCAGTTCTGGTCTGCTGAATAAATGGTGGAAGAACACAATTTACAACAGCCTGAGACAGACTGAGTGGTGGCAATTATTTTTCTTACAGTGCATGACTAGCAAACAGGGCTTGAAGATACTTGTCCCTGTCTCCCACACCAATTCAAAAAGTGAGCCAAAGGCCTTTACGATACCTTGTGCCAAAATGCCTGGACTTCAAGGCTGGATACACGAGAGATGCCTTCCAGATCTGGTTTGGTTGCAGGAGAAATCTCACTTTCTCACTCCAGAGAGAGATTTTGCTGGGGCAGACTAAACATGGTCAATGCTTGTCCAAAGAGCAATGAAGCTGGTGAAGGGTCCAGTGAACAAGTGTTGTGAGAAGCAGCTGAGGGAGCTGAGGTTGTTAAGCCTGTAGAAAAGGAGGCTCAGAGGGGAATCTTATTCTGAAAGGAGGTTGAGATGGGGTAAGGATTGGTCTCTTCTCCTGAGTAACAAGTGATAGGACAAGAGAAATGGCCTCAAGTTGCATCAGGGGAGGTTTACACTGGATATTGGGAAATATTTTTTCTACCAAAAGGATTGTCAAGCACTGGAACAGGCTGTACAGAGAAGTGGTGGAGTCACAATCTCTGGAGGTATTTAAAAGAAGTGTAGACATGACATTTGGGAAGAAGGTTTAGTTAACTGTTGGACTTGATGATTCTCAAGGTCTTTTTCAACCTACATGATTTTAAAAGTGCTCTGGAAAGCTTGATGGTTGGGAAGGAAGTATGGCATAAACCTTGTCTCATTGTCAGGATGTACTTTTAAGAGTTCATGGTAGAGCTCAAGTGCTCCTGCACACACAACAGTCCACTGAAGAGGATGTTTCCCCCCTCACATGGGTCCTGCCAGGAGATCCTGTGCTTGTTGAGTGTTCAGACATTGGAGGGACCTGCACAGAAGGTGGTGGTGAAGGCCATTGCAGGATGTAGCCTTCAGCTGGCTGGACTATTGGGCCCAGTAACAGGTGGTGTAGGCAGCAACATGAATACTCCTGAGTCACAGAATCACAGTATATGCTGAGTTGGAAGGGACCCATCAGGATCATTCAGTCCAACTCCTGGCCCTGCACAGGACACCCCAAGAGTCACACCATGTGACCAAGGGTATTGCCCAAATGCTTCTTGAACTCTGTCAGGCTGGTGTTGTGACAACTTCCCTGGGGAGTCTGTGCCAGTGCCCAGCCACCCCTCTCGGTGAAGAATTAGAATTTTTCTAATATCCAACCTAAACCTCCCCTGACACAGCTTCAGGCCATTTCCTTTCGTCCTGTCACTGGTCACCACAGAGAAGAGATCACTGCCTGCCCTTCCCCTTGTGAGGAAGCTGTAGACTGCAATGAGGTGTCTCCTCTGTCTCCTCTTCTCCAGTTCTGAGCATTAAATAGTGTCTTGTATAAAAATAATTAGTCTTCTTGTATGTTATATAAATTATGCACTTACTCCAGTCCTTATCTTTGAAATCAGAGCTCTTGAGCACTGTATGCAAACACAAGCATATACGTCCTGGCTGCAACCTTGCCTGAACATTTTGGGTTTGTTTGGCATTGTATTAATTCCATTGTGTCTTGAGGACTGGCCTGTATTATATTTATGTTTAGACTTTCACATCGTTCCTCATTTTTAACCTTCCCTGGAGTAGATCAAAGTATTTAACCCTCCAGGTGCTGCATAAATTTTCTGGAGTCCTATTCAGAAGAATAGATTATGAAGTGCACTGCAACACAAGTTTGCATTTAAGTATTGCTGGTTCTGCTTCTATCTCTGGGAAATTATTAAGTAACTATGTAATCTCTGTGCACTATTACTACAGTCCTCCAGGAGCAGTGATTCTACCAGACAACATTTTTGAGGAAAGACATATGCAGCCGTATTGCTCTTTATATATATATGTATGTAAAACCAAAGGTTACCAGAACACAAATGCAATAAACAAAAAGCCAGAGTATTTATCACTGGTGGGCACTAAGCAGTAGACTCTGCTATTCCCCTCTTCCCTAAAACAGTGATTAATTAATGAAGCTGTTGCTTTCACAGGGATATAGTTAGTGGGAAAAGAAAAAGTCTTTTTTCTAACGCGTATCGGGGCTAGGGGGAGGAAGTAAGGCATGAAGATAACAGTTTGTATGTTGCCTATGTACTATTCAGTTTTGCTTCATTGTATTGTAAATCATAAATATCACAATGGTTTCTCCTGATTGGGAGGATTGCCTGCTATTTAAAAGGACCCATAAATCAAAGCAGTGTGATCTCTTGGGTATAACTGCTTTCTGGATCAAATCGACTTAGAAAGGAGAGAAAAAAAATGCTTTTTTAAAAAAAAATTCTAGTAGTTAAACATATTTGTGCCTCGATTCTTAGAGAAGACAGAATATAACCATTATAAAGAAGCACTTAATTTTTCCTTTCAAGCAGTGAAATGGAATTGCTTTCTAAAGTAGGGACATTGGTTAGACTACTGTTGACCCCATGGTGCTAAAGAAGGCCATATTATCTTCCACATCTTCCACTGATGTCTGAATCTCTAAGTCAGATTGCCACAGTGGCCCCCTCAGCTTCTCACCGAGGTCACTGGTTCAGTCCAGATCAGAGACTACCAGTGACCTGGCTTAAGCACCCAAGAGATCTAGTACAGAGGTAAAGGATACTGAAGGCAAAGTGTAGTGTGTATGTGCACAGTTCTTTTACCATTCTACTCACTTTCTTCTGTTCATCTGATTATGTTATTGGTTATGCTTGCCTTACGACCATTCTAGCACTGCATTAACCTGCACTTCTGTAGGTGTTCATCCGTTAAAACTGAAGGAGAAACACAGGACAAAGAGAAAGGATGAGAAAAAGGAGG
>VZRO01007277.1:1044251-1055955 GCA_013397915.1 Daphoenositta chrysoptera | reverse complement strand
TTTTTTTTTTTTTTGTGAAATGGTATTTGTTGTGATTGTTTTCGTATTTTTTGTAGATACTGCATTATTCTTTGAGTAGCATAAATCCTTATATTTAAGTACATGATTTTTGTAACGAGAGCTTTGGACAAAATATAATTGAATCACAGCAAATTTGGATATAGTCATGGACTTTATAAGACTAGTGACTTCCATAATTTTTGTTACTCATGAAAAATTCATATACAAGTAATAATTATTCTGCTTCATCCACCTTTTGCTTCCATATATTTAGCATAGTTATATATTGATGGTAGTTCTATATACTGAATTTCTGAGTTCTTGTAAAGCAAAAAACTACTGAAATTAAGAAACATAAAACTTCTTTTTCAATTCTTGAGATAGCAAAAATATTTTCCATTATTATCTCCTTCTCAAAAACACTTATTCACAAAGGTTCATATTCTTTAACAAGGAAGCCTTGTTAACTTCTGAGATTATATTTTAACTTCTCATCACAGTCAGGGGGTGTTATTTTGGTGACTCAGATATGTTACAACAAAACCAAGAAGAACTTTACAACATTTTTTTATATAAATAATACGATAAGAAGGAAGTTAAAGTACTATAAATACAGTATCTGTATCACATTTTTATATAGTTAAAATCCTCAGGATGGAATTTACACACTAAGATTGTATTTCATATATACATACATAACTGCCTAAGTCTCTTTTTTCCAACTTGGATGATTTTATTTGTAAAAGAAAATGTTCCTACATTCTAAAATCTTCAATGTCTTGTAACATTTATACAACAGCACTTCTGTCACTTCTATACTGACACAAATTTTCAGAATATTTGCAAATTAGCTAGATAAAAATGAATTGTGATCTTCAAGACAATGCTTAGGATTCTGATGATCTCTACCAGTGCTCTTCAATTGGTGTACCCACAACGATGTATAAAGACAAAAAATACTTCAGAAAGAGAGTGCAGAATCATGAAAAAGTAGAAATGGTAGTTATTTGTTAGAGCATATCTACTGAAGTCAGATATATAGATTTGTTATATTTGTGGTGTCTCAGAGGAAACAAAATTAGCTGATGAATGAGTGCTCCTTTTTACATTTGTAATTTGTTTTTCAAAGAAGTTTTTTGTCATTTTTTAAGATCTCAACATACTTCACTCCTCTTGGAGGGAAGTATCAGACTTCTGATTATATTTTGCTCTTGGCTTGCTGTACACAGTCTGCTAGCCCCTAACATGTATTTCTGCCAGTAATTTTTTAATTATTTCTTAATATGTGCAAGGTTTTCTATATACTGCACTCTTTAGAATAGAATTAAAAAAAAAAAAAATATATAACCAGCTTCCCAAAGCTTCTTGGACCTTCTGAAACTTATAGAGCAAGACAATACATACTAAATATACCATTTGTACCCCAATTAACATGAATCCTCCTTTGTATCATTGACTTACAGGTGTATATTGAAGACTGCAACAATATTTTCATTTTTTATTTTCTTTTTTTGAAAGATTTGGCACACAAATTACACTAAATGTGTCTAAAATCTCAAATTTTCAGAAGTTCAACTTTTAGAATTAATTAACTTTTACCATGTACATTAATTACCCTAGCCAGTTACCAAATTTACCCACATATTCAGGACCCAAATGACCTGAGAGTCATGAGTAGTTGTTACACAGGTTTCTGAAAATCCAAGCTTATTTTACCCATGTTCTTCCCATAACTAAAAAGCAAGCCCACATGGTAGGAAAACCTCAACTAACACGACTTGAACTGGATTGAGCCTAAAAGGAAAATTAATAATTCATTGTGGAAATAAACTCCTCTTTTGCCCTTAGACTAAAATGACTATTTAGCTCTTGGGCCCCCAGATTTGAAGCATCCAAGTGATTACAGCTAATGGTGTGGGTCTCCAGCACTTTGGTTCTCCCACTTATTGTCTGGATAAACCTTTGTTCTCATTGATGATGCCAAAACATGAGGTCTTTTAAAAAATTTATTATGCAATTTTGGTTTTAAAAAATAGTATAATGAAAGTAAAATCTAGATATCCAGATGCATTACTTTTAAACAGCATCAATTAAAGCATGTAGGGTGCTTTAAATATTTGGAATTCAAATCAAGGAAAGAGAGTTTAGATCAGTTAGAATGTTACAAATGAATAATGCTTGTTCTTTCTGACTTTTTGGAATGGGATGCTGAAAAACGGACTTTCATCCAGAATATATCTCTGAAAAAAACCCAAAAACACTCACCCAGAAAACATGATTTCAGTGCAGTATGTCTACTAAGACAGTGTATGAGAGTGCTTACCTCCACATGAGGGGTTAGCTAATGGTAGTATCAAACACAAGATGCACAGTCAGGAAGAAGTTGTGATGATTGTCCCCACATCCTTGAACAGAAATCTCTTCTACTCTCAAGAAATGTTACACTACAAGCTTACAAAAGATACAAAGCATACAGCTGGCCATTTTGCAGTCCCGCCTTTATCTTTGAAAAGGGACACAATTGGGACTTTTCTGGTTAACCGGGGCTGCTGTTAAGTGATTGAAACTGGCTTGGCAAGCTCTTTCACCAGCTTTCTCACTAGTCTTGGGTGGATACCACCTGGGCCCACAGATTTGTGGGTGTCTAATTGGCATAGCTGTTCTCTAATCATTTCTTCCTGTGTTATGGGGGCTTCACTCAGCTCCCCATTACTAACTTCCAGCTTTGGGAGCTGGGTATCTTGAGGACAACTGGTTATGGTATTAAAGACTGAGGCAATGAAGGCATTAAGCTCCTCAGCCTTTTCCTCATCCCCTGAAACTATGCTACTCCCTGCATCCAGCAAAGGATGAAGCCTCTTCCTAGCCCTCCTTTTGTTGCCAATGTATTCATAGAACCTTTTTGTGTCGTCTTTACTTGTAGCCGCCAAATTAAGTTCTAGGTTGGCCCTTCTGATTTTTTCCCTACCTAACGTTAGAACATCGCTGCAGTTCCTCCAAGCTACCTGCCCCTCCTTCCTGAGGTGATACAGTCTTTTTTCTGCCCCTGAGTTCCAGCCTAAGTTTTCTCTTTAACCAGGCCATTATTTTTCCCAGCTGGCTTGTCTTGTGACGCATGGGAACAGCCTGCTCCTCTATCTTTAAGATTTTCTTTTCAATCACCTCCAGCCTTCTTGGACTCCTTTGCCCTCCACTACTGAATCCCAAGGAACTCTGTCAATCAATCTTCTAAACAGGTCAAAGTCTGTTTGCTTGAAGTCCAAGGGACACTTCTGCTTGCACCCTTTCTAACTTCACCTAGTATTGCAAACGGAATCTTTTCTGATCACTGTGCCCAAGACAGCCTCCAACATCACCCACAAGTCCTTCACTGTTCACAGACAAGAGGTGTAGCAGGGCACCGCCCCTGGTAGGCTCACTCACAAGCTATCAGGCTGTTATCTTCCACACACTCTAGGAACCTCCTAGAGTGCCTCCTCGCTGCTGTGGAATGCACCATCTGCCTGTGCACCCTGATTAAGCGGTCTCTAGCAGATTCCTACCAGGACATCCAACCTGCCGACCTTCCTCCGATCTTTACCCACAGGCACTAAACCTTGCCATCATCAGCAGTGATTTCAATACAATCAAAACAATCCCTAATGTAAAGAGCCACCCCACTGCCTCTCCCACTCCACCTATCTCTTCTAGAGAGCTTGTAGCCATCCATTGCAGCACTCCAGTCGTGAGAGTCATTCCAGCACATTTCCATGGACATGACAATATCTTAACTTCCCTGTTGTGCATTGGCTTCCAGCTCCTCATGTTTATTGACCATGCTGCTTGCATTGGTGCACTGGATACAGGCCAGACACATTTAGGCTCATCTCTAGTGGGCCTGGCTGTGTCCCCTTCAAACCTAATTTAAAGCCCTCTTAATCAGCCCCACCAGCTCATGGATCATAATCCTTTTACATTTCTGAGACTGGTGGACCCAATTTCTCATCAGCAGGCCTTGAGCCCTGTAAACTGCCCCATGGCCAAAATCCCCCAGATTTCCAGCTATGGCACCAGCCTCTTAGCCATGTATTAATCGGGCTAGTTTTCCTGTTCCTTACTGTATTCGTCCCTGGTACTGAAAGAATTGAGAGTACGATCTGTGCACCTACTCCTTTGGCCAAATGCCCCAGTACCCTGAAATCCTTTTTGATTGTCTTGGGACTTCTTCCTTCAACCCCATCACTACCCGCCTGGAGAACTAATAGTGGTTAATGGTCAGAGGGCTGTACCAGATCAGGGAGTTTCCTTGTAATGTACCTCACGTTGGCCCCAGGGAGGCAGGAGACTTCCCTTTGGGATGTGTCCTGTCAGCATATTGGGCCATCCATTCCTCTCAGAATTGAGTGGTCTGCAATGATCACCCTTCTTTTTTCCTTCAAAAGGTGGTTGTAATATGTGGGGTTAGCTGATTTGCCCTAGGCAATGCCCTAAATGATCCTTTGCCTACATCAATGGTCCTTCACCTACCCATCCTTCCTGCAAAAATGAGGAGGGAGGGAACTGACTGAGTTTCACTCTACCTACCCAGGCACCACTGATGATCAAAACCCTAGAGATAAAACAAATCCAAGAGTAATGGGAAGACAAAAAACACCCTAAAATTCTGCAGTTTTAAATCTGACCATGGGTTCTGTATTGGAAAAAATGTAAACCAAAACTCAAACCTACAGGAATGCTTAGACAATCATGCCTACAGCAAAGAGATTGCTATGGTGCAAAGTTCTAAAGGCCTGACTAAAAATTATGTCAACTCAACCACAGAGTCACAGGATGGCTTGGGTTGGAAGGGACCTTAAAAACCATCAAATTACAACCCCCTTGCCCAGATCAGTGGCACAGATGTTAAGATTCTGACACTATAATCTGGAATTAAGTCCCAGGCATCTCTTAGTCCATATGTCTCATGCTTAATGTATATCTTTGACTGATGGAGGTTTGTCTGGGTGTTCTTAATAATGGAAAGAGTAATGGCAAAGTTATGGAACAAACAGGGTAGTTGTTCATTTCTAAGACCTAAATCAGGCCCACATTTGTGTTGCTGCCTTTGGTCCTAAACAAGAGTCCAAATGAGTCTCTCAGTTATTTATGATATGATGGGAAAGTTATAATGCTTGATGAGATTTGATTATGGAATTTATGAAGCCACATATGGAGCTGGCCTGCAATATACAGAATATGTGGAGCTGACCAGCCCTTTAGCCTGGCAGCTAGAGGCCAGCTGGATGACCATTAGGGATCTCCAATGACCTTTAATGCCTACAGTAATGCAACTGGACTGAAATCTCAATGCATACTTCTGAGGTGGTGAGTGTATACCACTGTCCTGCTCTGCCTTTTTTGAGATTATCAAAGAACACTTAAATGGAATGAACACCATGGCAGTGTTTTAGTCAGTCTACACTAAGTCACACTGGTGAAATGTCCTATATCCCTTGTCAAATTCCCTTGTGTCACATGACATCAGGCCAAATAAAAGTCTGGATTTTTTGCCAAGTAAAAAAGAAATGTAGAGTATTAGGGAATAGGAAAGCTAGAGTTTAGGTAGAGATAAATTTCACTGTATAAAGACACATATCCCTATATATAATGTACCCTGAAATGTGTGAAGCAAAATCCATTTTAACCCAAGTCCTGTCCATGTTAACCCATATCCTCACCATTAACTTAGTCTTTAATGTCATTATTCATGTGATGTTTCTGCAATGTGATTATTAGCATGCAGCTATTTAGAAAGAATTAGGATTACTTGCTGAAATGTTCAGGAAAGCTGAAATGTTCAGGAAAGCTGCCCGGTTACACTGGATGTTAGCTGGAATAATATTTTATGCCAACATTTGTGGACACATATAAAGTACATCCTCTATTAAAACAGATGCAAGTGATTGCAATTTAATGCAACTCAAGTATAAGTAATTAAATAGTTTAATTAGCTAATAAGGCTTATATTGAAATGAGCAGTGCTTAATGAAATGGACAAGAATGCTGAATACCGTATTTACATTGCATTAGATAGGACAAGGCTTGAAAACAAGTTCCACTCTCCTACTGAAGTAGTTACAGAAACAAAAGAGTTTCTGTTTTGTATTTTCTCTGACCATATTTACTGTGTTAATTACTCTGTACACATAATGGCTGTACACATGGTGAATAGATAAGATCAGATTACCTTGGCTGCAGCACAGATGAACACACTGGTGTTCAAGCCCTGTTTGAAAGGAGAGAATAAAGAAAGGTGGAGGGTCGTCATGTGGTCTACCAGAGCAGTGCTACTCTTTGTGGGCCAGTAAGGGAGAAATTTTGGTTCTAACACTTAGCGTAAGTTTATCTACACTGGTATTTAAGTGAAAACCTCTACCACCTCAGATTTTGGACTTTGGAAAATTATTACAAGTGTAAAATATAGTTCATTGTCTCCGAGTGCACAGTCACTAGACCAGCATCTCTACCTGATGAGGGGATGTACCTCGATTTTGGTCCACCTGTCTTCCCTATGAAAAATTACAGGGGACTTCTCTTAGAGGTAAGACTCCAAACAAAATGATACATCCTTTGACTGCTAAAATCGGTTGAAGGACTCCTCTGGATTTCAATGAAAATAGCATTTATCCCAAAATACTACTGGTATTTTGCCTTTTCATTTTTGTAAAGGAGGTTGGAAATGCTTGCAACATTTCAGGCCAGGGAGCTTTCCATTTAATTTCCCATAACATCTGAAAATTGCTGATGTATTTTACATGAAAAGTGGTTAGAAAAATTATATTAGATTACAAAATAAGGTTCTGAACAAGGGTTCTTACTGGGGGATACTTCTTCAGAGAGTACAGCTCTCGATGCTTTCTGAAGGTGCAAGCCCATTAACAAAAGTCTTTGGATCACCAGACAGAAAGTTTATTCACATTAGAGCTAGTAAAATACTTGGTACATGAAAACCACTGTGCCCGAATGATACAGGCTTTAAGTCACTGTTGTCACTTCATATGCTGTCTACAGTTCCTCTGCCTGGTCTTGCAGAGTCCAGATGTCCTTGGTGCCCCAGGAACAGTCACGGACTTTATCTTCACCACTGGTAGTCCAGAGAGCATGTGCCAATTTATACCATTCCAAGGCTGTGTTATTTTCAGCTGTTTGTTGAAAAGTAAGTAAAAATAAAAAACATGTGAGACTTTTTTTTTTTTTTTAAATTATTATCACAATCAGTGGTTGGATTCATATTCCAGGGATCCTGAAACAATTTACCTAAGAACTATGTTGATTTACGCAATTTGGGGCATGTATTTAATTTGTTGGTTTTTTGCTGTGTAAATGAGATCTACAAAAATGTACAGAATAGACAAGACAATTTTTTAAAAAATATTGGCTAATCAGAATGATTTGTGTCAGGAATCCAATTCACAACTTGCAATTAATATCCCATTTACCAATTCATGTTAAAATAAACACTAATTATAGGACAAGTTTGCTTCCTAAATGCTCTGGTTTAGGTTGTTAAGAAATGCTTGTGCAACCCGGCTGTTTTTTATTTTGCAAATCAATTGCACAACTGCTTGGTCCCATAGAGAAGGCAAAGCTATGCCACACATGGTGGCTAAACAGCATATGAATTAAACTCCATATAAGCAAATTTCTTTGTAAGTAATTTATATTGTATGGTAAACTTGTATCCCACTAGAACAGCAAATTAAAACATTAATCACATCTGTAAAATTTAAGGTCTTGTGCATACAGAAAAAATATTAGGGAAATACATTTTCCCGTATTGCTGAAATAAATATTCCACATATGGAAGCCAGTCTAATCCTTCTCATTATAGTGTGGATGAAGATGAACATTAAGCCCATATAACATTTCTTTCAGAATTAGTCGATAGCTCATTTTAGTAGGTAGCACATATTTCCAAACCTGAAATGCCCACATTCAATCAGATTTGCAGTCTCCTTCCCTTAGCTGTTGCAGCTTTTCATCACTGTTAGGTAACCACTGTGATTATTCCATATCACATACTGATGAGAAGACAGAACAAGCTCTCTCCCCAGTGCTGAGCAGGTTGTAAGCTGTGGCAAACTAACTTGCTCTGAAATTATCAAGTGTTCCAGCACTCCTTAGCATCACTAACATAGGCAGCCTGCCAGCCCCCTCTCCAACATCCAAATCATCTTCCTCTCTTAACCACATTTTTATCCATCTGCTTCACAAAGCAGCCCACATGCTTTGACTTACTCTTGTATTTGAGTACAATGTGAATTTACTTTTAGATCTAAGCCTTTCTATGATATTTCATCGAATGTGGTACTCTCCCTGGATGGTTACCTAATTATCACTACAACATGGAATTTAAACCTGATAAGTAATGCTGGCTTTATCACCTCACTGCTTAACAGCTTAATACCATATCACTTTTTGCATCTCCAGCCTGGACACTCCTCCCCATTTTGTAACCACACAGGGATCCATAACATAAAAAGGCCCCTTGCATGTGACCGGGAGGTGGAGGTGTAGCACCTGATGGTACTCGGGAAGGACCCATCAAAGTGCTATTTCTCTGGACCCTCCCACCTGCCTCTTCCACCTCAAGTAAAAGCAGGCAGAGCCCAGGCTGGCTATGAGGAAAGAAGGGCTAAATTCAGTTTTTGTCAAGTAATTTCTGAAGGGGAAACTAGGTACCCATTTGACAGCAGCTGGGTCTCTGCACAACTATTCCTAATTCCCTCATTAATAAGAAGCTGTTGTGGTCAGATGTACCTGTGTTGTCAGCTTTCCTGCAGGCTGACCCACCCTTTGGTTACCCCATGAAAAAATGTATTTATTTTACTTTAGCTGGCTTCCAAACAGCCTGTAATTTTCATCATTTGCTATGTTTGCCAACACATTCATTCAGTGGTCGCTTCCATGCCTGGGGTGCTTTGAGCTCTGTTATTGTGTGCAATGATCAGTCCACGGAGTTCAAGAAAATTATAAGACTAGTATGTCCTTCCTAGCCTGAGAACTGGGAAGATACATTTCATAGGTAACATTTGGAATATTATTCACGGAAATAAGCATTTTCAATTTATTTTGCCACATTACTGTGTTTAACTGTTTTCTTTAAAATAAAATTAAAATAACTAATGATGAAATAATGATTGGTTAATAATTTTAGAGAGAATCACAAGAGAAAATTCTTCTGCTCTCGAAAATGCAAACTGATAACTCATTATGAATTTATTTACACAGTTCTGCCTGTTCTTGTGTATTTCCATGTGTTATTTTAATAGCTGGATGTGCATACAGTATTACAGAAACATGAGAGATTATATATTTTTTAAGTCACCATGTTTTTTCAAAGGACCATATTTTTAAAGTAGCATCTAAGGCAGAATGTATTTATAAAGTAGTATCAGGAGAGAGCTACCTAGTGGGACTGTCAAAAGCATGCTAAATTCCTAATTCCAATTAAAATTAACAGAGATTATCTCCCTAATGGCAACTGAAAATTTGTCTAGGTACCTCTCTCACCATCAGAAACTTAAGGAATTCTGAGACTTTTGCAAGGCTCCTAATCATTTAGGCTTTTTGGGGGCTTTTGGTAGTTGTTTGTTTTTTTCCACAGAGCAATGTGAAGTAGACTCCACTGTGCTCCTGTCTGGGGTGGAATACCAAGCCGCAGACCTGGAGTACAGTCCTGAAATCAAAGATCACCAAGTATAAAAGTATAAAGACATAAACAATTAATTCAACTAACTCAGAACTAGTCCAGCCAGGATTAGAGTGTTGATGCTCTGCCCACAGTAGGTGTACTGTTAGCAGTTTCATGCCTTAGGTGAAGAACCCAACACATGAATGCCATTTTTTCCTGACAGTGGCTTTAGGTGTGATCTGCAAAGCCAAGTGTTTCTGCCCGAGGAGCACCTCATCACCTGTTAGTTCTGAACTGCTGCCCCATGAGATCCAGCTGCAGCTAAAAATCCCCATGTGTACCTCGGTGCCACCAAGATGTGAAGAAGTCTGCTCAAATGGAAGAGCTGTACATTTTGCAAGACTCTGAAGGATCAGGATTGGGTTTAGTTTTGTTGTACCACATAAGCACTGCTAACTCTCAGTTAAAAATCTGTGTTTAATAAAGGAAATATGAAGTTAATTTAATGTCATACACTCCTACATCCATTTACCCTGACACTTTGACAGTAGTGTACACACAGTGATGTTCACACAGATGGGATGGCTGCTGCTTCTTTAAATCCAGCAATAGTCTGTGAACCAAACAGCAATGAGAAGGCAAACACCAACCATGTTATGACGAATCTAAATGACTAACCACTCATTCCAGTGTTTTAGCATGATTTTATTTCACTGTCTGCACAGTTGCTTATGACAGTGACATCAGAAAGTGAAATCAGCTCCAGAGAAAGATATACCCTCAGAGGCACCAATTCAGAAGGATGTTTTGGTAGTTTTGAGGGATAGTGCCATTGCCTGGTGTAATATGAGGTGACCACCTTGTTATTTCTATACCCTAAAGTTGTGATTCGCAGAGATTTGCACTCACCTACTATTTTTATCCCTGGCTTTTTCAGCAGGAAATCACCAACCTTTTAACTGACAACCACATCCTTAATGGTCAATATTTAAGCTTCTCCCATGAGCAGTTCTGCAGATGCTCAATTTTACTGCTGTAGTAAGTCCCCCAGTAATCTGCCCACCCTGGTGTAATTATGCCTCTGTAACAGAGTTGGTGAAACTGAGTAGCCCATGCTGAAAGTCATCTTGAAAGCAGCAGCCTCTAGAGCACCTCTGTCAAACTCTTTTCACTCCAAAGGTCTGGGGCTGACAGGTTATATGGCACATTTTGGACCATGGTCGTGATTCTATGAAATTTGTTTTAATTCCCTTTTTGAGTTTTGACTACAAGATTTATATTCATGTTTTATGGGGATTTTATTTCATTATAAGAGTTCTTTACATTTATGTCTAAGATGCTTTTGAGCCTGTCTCTAATGTTGGCCTTTCAAAAAGAGAAATCCACCTGAATGCAATGCTGTGGTCCTGAGTACATTGACCATAATTACCATTGTACAGTGCAGGCATCCCCTGCCTTCTGGCTGACCACGTGGACATCAGACATAAATAACTTTGTACTGGTAATTTGAACAAAACAGCACAATAAAATAAATTAATAGGAACAGAAATAAAATAGAGCCCTAGGTTTCAAATATAAGAGAGGGGACAGAGGCCCTTCTATTGAATTGAAATGACCATTTTTGATGAAGGATAGTTTCCTTTTCTTTGAGGACCCATACAAATAACTGTTTTCACACCAAAAATTATTATATTCTAGCCTAAAAGATGGGCATTTGTCTTCTCAGTGGATTCCCATGCCAAAATAGATGTTAGGAACTTGATTTAGAATGAGATAACAAAACCGCAAAATCATGCCTCTTTCCTGTCTCAGAAAAAGGATGAATTTAATATGGAGAGCACAGAGTTAAAAAAAAATAACACTTTTCTGAAATCTTTGTTCTTTTGGACAGTCCAGAATATTTTATGCCATTACTGAGGCTTCTCCTACTATATATAAATTACTAATCACTTTCTATGACACGTGTGTAAACCACAAAAGAAAAATCACTTTTATGAGAAGTAATATGTGCCCTGCTTCGCTGTCTTTGTCACACCACCCTCCCCCCGCCAA
>VZRO01007277.1:1036866-1044210 GCA_013397915.1 Daphoenositta chrysoptera | reverse complement strand
AAAAAAAAAAAATTAAGATTTAAAGGAAGTTTTCAGTGTCAGAGCTGAGGTGATTATTCCTTCTTTATGGAAGGAGTATTAGTTATTTTTTGATTATATAAACTTATTAACTGGAAGGGTTAATAAGTTTAGCATACTTAAATTTCCTTGGAAAAATGCTCATATTCAGAAACTGCATACACAACTTTGGAAACAGTGCAGATGCAGCAGGCATGAATACTATCTTATTTAAATGTCTGTATTAAGCACAACCTCTCTCTGCTAAAAATGGGGAAAAAAACAAACAAGTCATATTCATCAAAGTAATTGTGTAGGTACTTTCAGTACCAAAATGCCTAGAATGAAAGATTGAACTGCTAACGGCAGCAGTGACAGCCATGAATCATGGTAGGCTACTTCGGGGCCTTTACCACCATAAAACAAAAGATGTAGATGAAAAATGCTGCAATTAAGTGATTTGATTTCTGCCCCCTTTTTCCTACTGCATTCGTGCATGGCTGCACAGCAAAGATTGATGGGAAAAATTACTCTACGTGATCTCTGACAGAGCCTTGGAACAATTCTATAAGGGGGAAACATACAAATCAAACCAGCTTCCTTGTATTCAAACAAAATAATACATATAAAGCATATACTTTAGCCTATATCCAAAGCACCAACATTTGCATGCACACATAAATTTTTGAGAAATGCTCTGCTATCAAAACCAAACTCATGGATTTTCCAGCTAGTTGGGTAATACTGATATTTGTTTAAATAAATATTCAATCAGTACTACTGAGTGGCATCCTAAATACGTTTGTGCAGTGAAAAGAACAAATTGCACATACAAATTTATGGAGGTAAAATGTTCTTATCTTTTATATCAATATGTTATTAATAAAATACTCTCAAAATAAGATAATAAGAAAATCTTCCTGCATATTAGACTCCACTATCATTACCATCATTTAAATGGACATTTTCAATGGGCATTTGTAAGTGAGTTCAGAGAAAACATATAAAGGATTTATATCCGTGGTACTTGTGTAGAGGGAAAGCATTATAATATGGCTGACATATACTTTAAAATATGCTAAATGTGCAAAAGGCATTGGATAAAATAAACAAGCAATGTTAATGCAAATGGGAGGTGACTGGTTCTACCGTAGCCTGCTCTACTGATATTATGTGAGATTTATTTCCTGATGAGAGAGTAAAGACCACACAGATCCAGCTCACTGTAAAAAATGTGCAGATGATTTTGCTCAAATATACACAATGGAATCAACTCACCGAAAAAGAGATGTGTAGAGATTTGACTGCATTATGCATAGTAAAGCAGAGCCTGAACAGACCGACGAGGGCATTGATAATTAAAGTTAGGTCTTTTTGCCAAAGACCTAATGTTACATTATGCTTAAAAGAAATCCTGCTGCAGTCTCCTGTCCAATGTCAGATAATATTTTTCATTTTGATACATATTTTTTGCCGCGTATTGAACACTTCTTCTTTCCCAGAGATTTTGTTTATCCGCAGTGCATAAGATCATATATTTTGTTTCTGCATGTAGCTGACTTATTCGCCTTCAGATTTTTTTTTCTTTTTCTGATAAGCAGGTACAAGCCTCATGAGGTTGAGACTTCATATACATAAGCCTCTCCACCCTCAGCAGCTTTCTGCCTGATTTATGGGGGCCTACAAACCATCCTCCATGACTAGAGAAGCAACTTTTTCATTTTCAAAGTTAATCCAGTTCTAGGATGAATTAACTGCTGAATAACACAACGACAGCTAGACTGTGCTTTTATCCAGCTAGCTAGCATTCCATATAACTTCTTACCCTGTAAAATAAACATTAAGAGCTTTGGCCTCGTGATTGCTTACTATTGATCACTTTTATAACCCAGGACACCTTATCTTCTTTCAGCATTTTACAGTATCATTAACTGTAAAAGGAGAGTGAGTTTTTTTGCCAGCCTATTTTTGTGTAAGGAGTTAGCACATCCAGAAAAAAGAGCTGATAGCAATATTGTGTTGACTTACACAGCTGGTATGGCTCATCAGGCCCACCCTGGCAAAAACAGAAGCGAAAATAACCTTTTGGGTTAGCAGGCAGAACTGGGGTCTAGGAAGACCTTTCTGAAAAGGCTAGGTGCAATTGGATATGGAGATTATATTCAAACATCTTTGCTCTCATTCTTTGGGCCAAAATTCAAACCAAACCTTAGGAGTCTCTTAGGCTTCAAACTCTTGGAAGTAAGAGCCAGAGTTTATTATAAAAGGTGCAGAAGGTCAGTACTGGTTTTTAGACTTTACTGCTTTATGAATATTAAATAGCTTATTCTTAATGTAATATTTGTGATAAAGCATAGGATATTCTACACTGAGCTATTTTAATTTAGCAATTTGTAAAATTGTCTGGCTTAAGTTTGTGACTACAGTTTTCTCTGCTCATGGAGCAGTAGGCAGCAGGTGGCAGCCCCCATAGTCTAATTGTCCCACAAAAAAGGTAAAAGATAATGAGGGAATTGTGTTTTCTCCTCAGTATTTCACAAGACAGAAACATTGTACTCTATGCAGAAATCCAAGAAAATCTGCAAGGATCAATTCAGCAACATTCACCTTAGTGTATTATTCTGGGGAAAGGAGACATGAACCTGTCTAAGGAGGCTGGGAGACGTTCCTCAGGAGTCAGAGATTTGGCAATCAGGGAAATCTAGTGACTGTTACAATACTACAACCATCATTTTAAAAACTGATGGCTTTGTTTTAGCAAGAAAAAAGGTTCATCAACTGCAATTGCATTTGTTGCTGAAACCACTCCAAAGGGCAGAGGAATTTGAGAGGAATTCTTGCTGTGTTGGAATGTGTGAAAAAATAGATATGCCATGCCAGAAATACAGGCCAGCAAAGCTGCAGGATAAAGGACAGGAAAAGGCTCTGAAATGAGAGGAAGATGGAGAGAGTGAAAAGAGGACATACATTTCCCTGAGACCTGAGCAGGGCAGAAGGGCTGCTATGGGAGCAGGGCTCAAAGCCTACCAGCAGTTTTTCTCCTACACACTGGAGCCTTCAGGTCTCTAAAATGATATTTAATTTTTCATTTACAGTTTGTGATTTTGCTTTTAATCTCATAGCACGAAGTCCATAAATCTTTCCATTGAGTGTGTTTGAATTTAAGAAGTGATGCATTAAAGAAGAAACAGGAACATTTAGTGTGGAGATGACTTATCTGGAGTATTCCAATGGCACTCAGAAAGAAAAGGGTGATAAGGACCCATCTCCTTTCAAACCATGGGAACAAACATGATGACTGTTGTGGCCCTTTGCTGCTTTAGGAGAACATAAATCTTCCTGCACCCACAGGTTAGGGACTCTCCTGTAAAGAGTAGTAGGATGGGGGAATGCATCAGCAAACCCCAAAGTGCGATAGGGGATTTTCCAAGCACAATTATTTGTCCAGTGCCTCAGACATTCTTATTAAATCCAGAGGAGGTTGTTCAGCTTCATGTGATCTTGGAGTGCAGTGTTATTTCATGGTTGTGTCATTGTCCTGTTATGCATCTCATATTCCTCATATTATGATTTATTTCTTACTTGAATCTCGCATAGCACAAAGATGAGGGCTTCCATTTGTGATTGTACAAATAATAATAGTAACAGTAATAAGAACTCAAATTGCTCTCAATCTATCCACCAGTCAAGAAACTGGTGGTTTTGCAAACAGATGCTAGTAAGTTAATTTCACTTAGAATGTGTTAGAGATTAAAAACTTAAATTTAGGTATTTACTTGTAGGTTTTTGCAAGAGCAGGTGTGTGAGTTCCCATTAAACAGTCAATGGAGTAGTAAATCCATTTGACATAAGTAAAGCATTTGAAGTTGTCCTAGACACTGTCATCTGGAATATATTATCATCTGATTTCTTTACAACCTGTATGTGTGCAATATCATACACTTCTTCAAGAATAAAAACAAAACAATAAGTAAAAAACCAAATCAAAAGAAAAAGTCCCCCTCATTTTGCTGCTATAACCTCTTTATCATAAAGGAATTCATATATGTACCTGGGGTTGATCCCAAATCTCCTTTATCAACACAGTAAGACTAAAAAGTCTCTTCACAGTCAAGTAAATATCTGGAAGCCTCACCTTCATGCAGACTTTTGCCTTATACATTCTAGTGCTTTGGGAACCATATAAGGTGATATGAGACCACACAAATGATTCATATATCTCTACTGATATATTGTGAATTTAATGGAAAACTACCAGGATCAAAAGTTAGTTACATTCACTAAAGCTGACATAAAAAAGAGATGCCTGGATCAGGAGTTAATCCCAATTTAATGTACCACATAAGAAATGGCAATTGTAGTTACATTATCTCTTCTATAACACTGCAGCAGGCTGGAGGAAAATGTTAAAGATCACAGCAGGAAATCAGATAGACCATTAAATAAATATTATGTAACTATTTAATTAACCATTTAATTAAGCCTCTCTGTTTTACCTTTTGATTTATCCATAGTTCCATGAGAATGAAAAAGTAGTGATGTCACTCTTATAAGAACCACCAGATTTCATTTATACATTTTAGACTTACATTTTACATTTGCTTTTACATTTTATTATTTTCTGACATAATTTCCTTAGGAATCCATTTATTCATTTATTTATTTATTTTATGTGATTTTTTCACTCTTACATAGACAGTTGTGTTTTTGATATTGGGAGTCTTGCTTATGGAAGATGCTGAGCTATTGCACTAAGATAAGTGTTGGCCACTAGAGCCTGCAGATAAATCCAACCTATCATGTGGTACAGGGTTATAGGCAGAGGCTCATCACTCACTGAAATGCTTTCATGCACGGCCATTCTGGGAAAGTGAGGAGGATTCACACCCTCTCGTGTTCTATAAATGAGGACCCAAGGACACACTGGCTACGAAGCTGCATTTGGAATAATGTAATCTACTATGCAAACAGTTCAGTGTACAACATGCTATTTTGATCAGTCTCTCTGGGGAAAAATACCCCCCGCATCTTATAATTAAAAAGCTATTTAACAGTGTAAAAATACAAATATTCCCAAATCAAGTTTCAGCCAAATATCCTGTACAATTCCTCTCCCATCAGCCTAATTCAAAACACGGATATCAGAGACAGCAATGGTCTTGTGTTTACACCACACAGCACTACAGAGAGATGAACACTTAGCTTTTGTTTTCGTCTCAATTCATTTTTTCAAGAAGCATAATTAAAAACTGCATTAATGCCACCAATTATGGCCTCCAAGGGACCAGAAACCCCATGTTACTGTGTGATGGAACACAACTGAGCTGCGAACATCCATTTGCCATTATAATACTCATTAATCCTGCCAAATACAACTCATTATGAGACTTCAAGAAAATCATCTCATAGGCAAACACAGCACAGAATCTATCTGTCACTGCATTCCTCACAGCACAAGTTGCAGGGGTGGAAATTGTTCAATGTAACTAATTTATGAAGCTGCAAACTAACCATTCATTTCTGACACAAACCAGGAGGTGTCTGAAAATGTATAAGGACTTCTTTACTGCTGGAACATCCGTTTAATTGGGTCTTCTTCAAAAGTGAATGTTTGATAGAAGTTGAAGAAAACACTGTGAAAAAGGGAAGAATTGCCTTAAAAATTTGCTCAAATCAGTGTTCCTTAATTAAAGGCCATGCGTCTCTAAAAGAGGTGCTGGAATTTCTCTTTGAACTACTGGATTCTGTGCCAGAATCATTTGGTATTTAGATTTTCCTGTGTGCAAAAATACTGTCCAGATTGCAAGGATGTGTTCAGATTTTCAAGCTGTCCACTTGAAAGGATTCAAGAAAAAGTTGAGGTATTCAAAAGAAAAGGTGGTTTGAGGAAGAGGGATGCATACTGAAAGCACTATGGATGGGTGGAGAGTTCCTTGTAGCATGCCAGCTGTCTTCAGCTGTGTTGCAGAAATTTTGATTCCATTCAGAAGACATTTCTGTATTTTTTTGTCATGCAAACTGAAAGGATTCTTTGATTTCTAATACTTTATTTTTTAAGTGAGTAGAATCCTATATTTATCATGTAAAAAAAAATCAAAACAGAAAAAGTTCTGAGCTGAAAAGAAAAATAAAACAATAACAGAAAGAAAAACTATATGTTATAGATACTCACACAATTAAATTAGTTCCTTGGGGAATCTAATATATCCCTGCTCTTTGATGTCTGAAGTCAGGATTAGTGAAATCCAGACTCTAGAAAATTTAAAGATAGTATAGTCCTTCTCTTTTTAAAATAGCTCTTTGAGGTCAAATTTAAAACTCATGCAGAGAAAGGGGAATATTAAAGGAAGTCTCATGAAACTCAGCATGCTTGGCATCTCTGAGGTTAACACTAATTTTGAACAATACCTTGTTCCATTTGAAATTGAGAGATCATTACAACAATGTATTTTCAATTCTAAACAAAGTTAGGATAATAAGAATTGTGCATCTGGCAATGCAGCCACCTGTGTTATGATAAAAAGCTATAAACCTCTCTGGGTGCTTGTTCTGCCTCAGAGTGTTTGACTGCTACAAATGTAATCGCTCTGGGGCAGGAGCTCCATCTTGTTCCACAAATTCACCCATTGTTCAATGCTGCATAAGGGTATGGTGCTATGCAAAGAAGTCAAAGCAGCTGATGGGGGTAAGGTTCCCAATACTTTGCATTTCTTTTCTTATCCAGATTTTTATTCCTGTTTATTCATTCTGAGCATCCACAGTCTTTCAGCCTAACACATAGGGGCAGGATCTGAGAAAATAACTTTTTTTATACAAATATGTAGATATTTCTATATGCTCACATGTGTATATTAATTATTCAAAGACTTGTTTAAACATATTAGAAAAAAAAAGAGTTCACAGTCCTAAATGAGGTTAGCAATGCTTTTGGTAGGCAAGGCCATTTATTTGTCAGCCAACCGTGTATTTGTGAATCCTCTCTCTCAGGCCTCCCTACCTCATTTCCTAGCTGCATCCTAGCATTAGGACTTTGCTCAGCAGCCCAGGCAGCTAATGGTTTCCTCTGTGTGCCCTGTTGGTGCTCCATCTACATAAAAGAAAGTATTTGACACAGCAAGATCCTCACTTTCAACTTGTCTGAGCCCTTGCTGCTCAAACTGTTACCTGAAAATAAACTGCTCAGTAATCCCTTCATATATATTTGAAGAAGAGTTTGGTAGCAGTAGTCAACAGAAGTTTGAAAACCTTTTAACAAGTAATGGCTTCTTCTGAGCCTCAGAACACAGACTTTATAACTAAAGCTTATAAATATCTGATTTCAGAAGTGCTGAATTCTCTGACATCGGT
>VZRO01007277.1:1004366-1031866 GCA_013397915.1 Daphoenositta chrysoptera | reverse complement strand
AGTACAGTTTTTTCTGGCCTGCATCTTCACACTACTTGCAACATCCTCCTTGATCTTAGAAAATGCAAAGTGAAGCTAATTCAAGTTTCTGTTCAGAACAAGGGCAACATTTTAGTCATGTTCTTTTTCAGACTGTTCTGCTGCCAGAAAAACATAATCAAAGGTCAAAGAACACATAGATAGAATTCTGCTCTTTTTGCCTTCCCTCCTCAGACTTCCTGGAAGTCACAGTATCTTCTTGAGGTACACATTAGGCACAATGTGGGAAATGGGACAATCCAGGCTACTGAAGGGCATGGTGGTAGACCAGAAAAAAAATAAATACTTATCCCACATCCTTTTGCCTTTCTTCAATGCAACCATGAAATTTCTTAATGAACTTTGCAAATTTATTTGGTGTTACATCACATAATTAAGATACCTTTTCTTTCAAATGTTCCTCATCCTCAGATCTCAATCCAGAACTGTGCTCTTGTTCTTTACCCCTACTACATGACTGTTCTATCATCAGCTTTGTCTTTAGCAAATCTGTTTGCTGCATTTATAGATGAATAAAGATAAAGGCTGCAAAATACTGAAATAATTCCAGACCAAAATTTTGAGACATATTTAGCTTTTGTGCTATGCTTTAATCTGAGTCAGTCTGATTGCTAGTAGATTTTGATGCTGTTTAACTTCTTGCTGACATGGACCATATATTTGTAATTTTAGCTAAAACTTACACTAAATAATTACAAATTTTCGAGGTAGCAAAATTCTGCTGGATTTAATGCCTCTTAGGTTCTTGAGATTCTCTTCTCTGTGGTATAAAGACAATTCTTTTGTGGTATCTGGTTTCAGAAAATAGAAAAGTCTAATACTTTATTACTTTACAGTTCTGTGATACTTTCACTGTACTATTGAACCAATCATATTCACCACCAGTATTCATTTTATATGAAAAACTGAAATGTCCCATGAGTAAGTTCTGAGACCTTTTATGTGGTTACTGTTGCTAAGGAAACCAGATCCTTGATATCCATGTGTCCAACATGTCAGTCTCATTTTGCATCTATCTATCCAAGAGCCAACACTGCAGCACGGAGTAAAGAAAAAAGAGAAGTGAAAAACAAGACAAAAGAAGCTGAAAACAGTTTCCTATCAAAGTATATTTGCATACCTGTTGGAGTTAATTCTGGGTTCTTCTATGTTACGTCTGCTTTGCTTTTTTGATAGACAATAGTTGCTTGCAATAGACTGGAAACAGTCTGAAAAAGTGAAATAATGGTTCCTCATCAGGCAGCAAACTATAATCTGTGCTAATCATCATCAGGCAAGAAGATGGTCCTCTCTGAAGTTTGAAACAGGAGGATTAAGTCCAAGTAACCATTCTTGAAAACACGTTTCATACAATATTCCACAGCACCAAAAAACAGTTGCTGGCAGTAAAACCAAAAGACAATGCTTTCTTTAATTTTAAATTAAGAATTAGCTTGAACTAGTACTTCTTTTTCTTATTTATGAATGAATGAATATACGTACTCCCTTATCATCGTATTTGCTTAACTTATAATGCAGTATGCTTAATTTAAATATACTGTAGAAACTTTTTATCTGAAAGTCTAATGAATCTCGTTCTCAGGGCAGTCTAAATGCCTTGGAAGCATGAGACCATTTATCTCAGTTTCTCAGAGGGTCAAAATGCAGATTTTTGTGTATTTTGCTCCTTGAAATTCAAAGAACACTGGGTGACTAGTAGACATTTATATCTTGAAAAATCTTTTTTTTCAGATGTACCTGTACTGACCAATGTGTCAAAGCTTTATGTCAAAGACAACAGAACTAGCTCTACAAAAGCAGCTGTATCTACAAGCACAGTTAAGTCCTCTGAAGGAATACAATATAGATGTGTCTACCTATCTTGCCCCTATCCTTGGCACAATTCCTCTCTGAAGTAGTTTCATTATTAAAAAAAAATTACATATGTAATATAATAAGTTTTAACCTGTATTATCAACTGTTTATTATTATCCTATGCTGTTTGGCTATTTAGGCTCAAGTATTGAGTAAGATACGTGTTGTGCCAATTTTCAGTGGGATTGTTAGCATGGGTACATGCTTCAAAGGCATCCTCATTTAGGGCCAGAGCACCACAGGGAAATTCATTTTCAGAGAGACCTCAGGAGACTTCTAACTCAACCTTCAGCTCACAACAGGGCCAGCTCTGATGTCAAGCCAGGTTTCTTAAGGCTGGCTGTGTCTTACCATGTCATGAAAACCTCTGAGGATGGAGCTTGGAGGCTGCTCTCCAGGCAGCCTATTTTATTACTTTATTGCCTTCATGGTGAAAATGCTTTTTCCTTATCTCCTCTCTAATTTTTTAGGCCCTTGCCTCTTATCTTTCAACCAGTGTGCTGCTGTGAAGGACCTGGCTCACTTTTTGTTATTGCAGTCCATGGGTACACCAGGGGCTTCTGGTCAGGTTGCTGAAGTCACCCATTCCCCACACTGGACAAATCGAGCTCCCTTAGACATTTTGCATGGGGCAAGTGCCTCAGAACCCTGACGACTTTCCTGTGCTGTGGGGCCCAAAACTGCACACACTACTCTAAATGGCTGAAGTATATTTAAGTGGTTTCGCCGTGGGATTAAGAAATTTTTAAAAAATCACAATAAAGTTTCTATCTCATTCTTTCACTCTTATGTCATGCTGTAAATCTACCCAAACGTTAATTTAGGGATCAGAAAAAATTTATTTTTCTATTACTGCTGTCTGGTCTGAAGTGGCATGGAAAAAAGAAAATCTGGAATCCATGCACGGCAACCCTCTTCTATGAGAAGTTGGCACAGGGAAGGAAATTTAAGCTGAAAGCTAAAGGGGTAGCTCACAGAGATGATCACAGATCTACCAAGGTAGGAACTTCCAACTTGGCCCTGGACACCAAACTAATACCTGGCATACTGCCATTAGTTGTAGCTTATTATGCCCTTCCTTAAGTGGTAAACTAATGAGATTAAGGCCCATCAATTACATTTCTCTCTGTGGCTCTTGTTCATTCATCTTCATATCCGGTTCAACCCTTTCCTAGGATATGTGGTTAGCCTGAGTGCTAGCGGGCACTGAAGCCAAAGACATTAAACATGAATGTTATGCACGTAAACGAATTAAAAAAAGAAAGCAACAATAGGTAAAATAACAGCACAGAACTGAATGTGCTAATGTCAAAGTATTGGCACGATGTCAGATGAAGTAAATATGGAAATAATATGATTATAAAGGAACGATGCATAGCAATTAATTTCTTAAATTTGGAGGGCTTTTTTTTCTCCTTCTTATACCGTCTTTTAGGGAATGTAGAGCTGAAACAAACTATTGTACTCTTGGTTTTTTTGAATGTAGTAATTCTTAGGTTCCTTTGTGAGGTTATTCCCTAACACACCACTCCTACAAGTTGGAGTGCTTTAATTGGCTAATATCTAGCTATACTTCAAGAACATACACTTATCAGAGGCACTGTTAAACACTGTTTCTTTGCCTGGCTGCACAACACAATGCACAATGGTGTTTTTACTATGTGATTAAGACTCCTGGCATTATGATATTATAAATTATAAACCACAATACAAAGGGCTTTAATGCTACATTTTGCATAATCTTAGTTAAGTGAACATGAATTGAAATAGCTTTTAATTTTACAAGAAGAGTTTTTTTGACTTGATCTCTATTGTACAAATCCTTTAGTTACGCAATATTTCAGTAAACTTGGTTTTGGTTTTTTTTCCCTCCAGAAAGCATCCTCTTCCCAAGATTGTTTGAAAACTTGTTTTCTCTTTTCAGCCTGTATTTATGTGAAACATTTTTCCATCATACTTATGCAGGGGTTATATCCGAAGTGAATGATGTCGGCATATTCCTGGAGATTAGTACAACCTTCAGAGTGAAGCGCATGCAGATGCTTAGCCCCAGGTTCCTTCCAGGTTTTGCATTACTAAAAAAGATCGTACAAGAAGAAGGACTGTTGAATAAGGAGTGGAGAAAGGTCTTCTGTGTCAGAGAAATGTTAATGTGTGGCCAAGTGGTGAAAAAATGGTTTGTGTTATAGTAGCAGAAAAGTTGTTTTTCATTACACACGCAAAACAGTTTGGAAAATAAATTCATCTACTTTTAGAGTCTTGGAAGCTGTGTGCTAAGACTAAATTGTTTCTCTTTTTTTGTGTTTGCCTTGAAATGCTGGATGAACATGAAGATCTCTTGCCCTGTATGTAAGATGCTGGATAGTGTCCTCTAGAGAAAAAGTGACATGATATGGCAAACAGACAAGTAATAACCCAATGCTATCATCTTGGCTGATGTCATTTGAATAGGATCCTACCTTACTGGAGGTTTCATTTTGAATATGAGACTTGGATAAAGCATTTCAACACCATGTAGTTATAAACATCATGCTTCCTTTCATATTTTATGTTAAAACTACTGATTTCTTTTGCTTCTCAGAGAAGTCATAAAATAATGGACCTTGCACCATTAAATAAAACATTTTTGAGAGTTAATCGTGATTTTTTCCCACAGTTTTAAGTTAAAGTGAAACCTATGTCCTATTTTTAAAGGGGTTTTTTTCAAGCTCTTTCAGATACCTTACAATTTGTCAAAAAAAAAAAAAAAAAGGGAGCCAGTGAGCCAGTGGTTTTGGTTTCATTCCACCTGGAATGCCTAGTGACCATCTGTCAATTGAATTCCATCCAGCACTCCTCCAGTAGTAAAATAATCAATAGCAATAGAAGTAATAGCTGAGTATCAAATTGAATAATGGCTTGTATTCTAACCTGATGACATCAGTATTCAGTATTCATATTCTTGAACCTTTCAACTCAGACTGAAGTTTTTAAACTTCAACTTTTGGCCAATGTGCATTGCACTTTTTTCAGGATTTTTTAAAAATTTCTTTGACTTTGCCTGTAGTTTTTTTTCTATTATTTTCTGAAGTTTGAGGGAGAAGAAAGTTAAGGCTTTTCAAGCATGTAAAAATTGAGAAAAGACACTCTAGACAGTAAACAATTACCATGACACTTTTTTATAATCACTCTACAGCCAAAACAGCTGGGGGATGAAAGTTTAAATTTGGCAGGAAAACAGCACTAAGGAAGAGTGCTTCTGAGTGATCTGGAGAAAATAGGTCTTGATGTGATTTAGTTATAGGCTTTTGAAACTCCATGTACTGAGCATGTAACACTAGTTTCTCATTAAGTTTCACGGGTAGATTCTTCAATAGACAATTATATTGGTTTAGATGCAAAAGTTTCACCTCGCTAGATACTGATTTTACATAATCTCACAGAAAACCTCTGCAGTGGGGTATTCCCAGAAATACAGGTTCATGTCAGATAGATATAGTGTAACTTTATTCCAGAATGAAAATATACATAGGCCAAAATAATGCTGCTAGTCATGTACGATTTTGAGGACAATGTAATGTAATTTGTGTCTATTACTCACCCAATAAAGTAGCGTGCCTCACTTCTGTACTTTATTTAGGGTTTCCGTCTTCTAAAAATCCACAGTTGTCAGCCATGAGGCCAATGCTTTGGAAATTTCAATATTTTTTTCTTTTCAGACCTGTATCATTCTCCAACTACTGGAGTGTTCTTTTACGTAAAACAGATTGCTTGAAGGCACACAGATGACTTTAAATATTTCTGCACTTCACAGTGAATTGCTCATTCACCTGAGTGTTTAACTATGTCAGTATGTTCAACATTATCATATTTAATTGGATGGTTCAACAAGATAATATGCCAGTGCACACACAATTCAATGCATTATTGGCTCACAATAAATAAGGCAACTCTCAAATAAAACACAGGGGATTTAGCAAGAAGAAATTATGTATAATTGAGAGAGACATGAATGCATTGGTGGTTTGCTAAAGGCTGATAACTTATCAATTCTTACAAATTTGAAAATTTGTGAAAAATAAGGCTGTGAAAGAGAATGTGTTTAAAAACCATAATTAAGATGCAGTCTCCATTGTTGGTGATCCATTTCAAACCCTGACTTACATGTGCAGAACATTTAAATTTACTCATTTTTTCTCTAAATGCCCAAAGCTTTATATTTTAAAGCCATTGGTCTCACTCTTGAAAGGTCCTTCTTGAAGGAGGATGCTGGCGTCAGCAATGCAGATATTTTCTGTTCTTCACTAGCAATCTGCACAGTCACTGCTTGCCTTGATGCAACACCAAAGTTGAACCAAAACCAAGAAAAAGGGGTGCTAACAAAAAATGCAGACAAACAATCCCTCATCGCTCTTGGAAACTTTCTGAGAAACAGGTTATCACCATTACTCAGAGATATCACCAGATCTGTGGAAAATCAAGCACACTCGTTAGACTAATAAATTTTGTCTTAGACTGTACAAAAAGGTTTTTTAACTTAGATGAGCAGTAAAATTTTAACTGGTATATTTAAGAAACTATTTCAATTTCCATTCTTTCTACTGCACAAATGGATCATTTTCATTCTCAGTTTAAAAAAAGACAAGGAAAGGGGAAATTTTCAGCTAAATGCCAAACTATCCTGAAATCAGAAATGCTGTTTTTTGCTCTTGAGGTAGAGTTTTGGGTGTCTCATTCTGCTTACCATTCCCTACTGAAACTCCCTAGTAACATTGTTGCTGCAAGGATGGACCAGGATTTTTTTCCTTAATAAATTGCTGAAATGAGTAAATAACACCTGCATCAGGTGTATTATCAGAGTTGTGGAGATATGGAGGTCTGAAACATGAATAAAGTCTCCAAAAAATTACTGAAATTATATCACATGAACAAAGTGCTATGTTTGTGTATTTGAATTTCTGGCACAAAAAGATTGTGGGTTTTTTCTGTACAAAATACATATCTTTCATCAAAAATAATTTTTTTGAAAGCATTTCTTTGTATAAAAAAAAGCACTGGTAGAAAACTGACAATAAGAGCTGAAAGTAAGACCTATACTGTAATAAACCTGCGCATATGGCTGCAAAAGCTCAGGGTCACAGCCACAGATAAGTGTACAGTGATGCTCATGTCATGGTTTTTCCTCTATAAACTGTTATGTCATTGTTTTTTGAATAGAAGGTATTTTAAAATAAAATTTATTGCACGTACAGACAATAATAAGACATGCTAGGACATGACTTGTTAGGCTGTTAATGTTCTTTCTCAGTCAGAGGCTCACTGATGAAATGTATGAGTTGTGTATCCTAGGATACTGATGGGCAGTGAGCTTGCTGCTCTGTTCTCTGCACACTTTGGGTGCCATATAAATAAATCTACTCAGACCTGAGTGTTTATTTGTATATTATGCCATGCTGCCTGTGTCAGGTATGCTGTGGACCCTCTCTGTCACACATATGTGAGATTAAGTATGTTTGCAGGTGAATATCTCAGCTGCCAGGCTTGCTGGTTTCATTGCAAATGAAACCACTTCTGAGTACTTATAGGCAAATTTTATTCATCTCTACAAAACATTTACTGATGTTTAGATTTGCCTTTTACATTAGAAAGTAATGGAAAAAGTCCTTTAAACTGTTGCATCCCGCATCTTGCCACTGAAGTTCACCCTAATTCCGTTTAGTTTCACAGGTCAGAATGCTGAATTGACTTTTTCAGGTTTGACCACATCATATTCTGTTCAATGGGCTCATTTTGTGCTACTGCGTCTGAAAGTCTAAGCATCAGAGAAATATTTTGAAAACTTTTTTTCCTATTTCATGCAAGAAAAGAAGCAATTGTTGCATTGCTATATTCTAGGTTAATCTACACATCTATCTGATTCTGAAGGGTTTTTTTTTTTTACATTTTCTTCCAACAGAAAACATTGCAAGGAAATTTCTAATTATCAAAGAAGTACAATCTTGAAACAGCCTTTCAAGGGGACAAGGCAAAAAACTAGCCACCTTTAAAAAAGATTCATGACCAGCCTAAATTAAGGAGTATGTTATTCTTGCAATAAAAGGACAAGACTCATTGACATAAGAAATTCTTTTATACATATTCCTGCTGTGGATCATCTAATAGTAATGTATTAAGACTTTTATCATGCTCAAAATTCAATTACAAAACTTGTACTTTATGATACAGTTTTTCTAAAACAGCTACCTTTAGCACTTAAATGCTCTATTAGTTATTTATCTGTAAACCATGAAAACATGTTCGCTCTCTTCCACCATTTTCAGCTATTCTACTTATCTTTATCTGTTTAAATAACTCATTTCATGCATATTTGAACTGTATATGGGTATGGGTTCTGTATTAGTTAGAAGCATGATTCACAATTTTTCAGTAATAGATCCAAAAAGATGAAGTACCCAGTCCCAATCAAGCTAAATCCTGATATAAATGCTTTCTTCTGCTTTTCTGTCTGAGTTATTCTATTATCAGTCAATTGTATCATCACTTAGAATATTCAAAAATTTAGTAGTGAGACTTCAGTTCAGTGACTTGGATTATCATTAAATAGTCAGATGGATGCATGACTGAAAATCTGTCGCAGTCATCTTATTTTAACCTTTTAATTTCTCCATTTTTCATTCACCTTATAAAAGCAGTCTGGGAGACCTAGGAGGTGATTTGTAGATACCACATAAGCCAATAAAAATCTTCATATTATGTCATAGTGCTCACCTCCTCTTTATCAGCAGTTTTGAAATAATCCTCTACCTTAAGGTCTTAAAATATAGATTAAAAAACTTTTTTGGGAAATATGATAAGTAGAATTTTAGCTTTGAAGATGAACTGATGAGCTATTTTCTTCTTAAAAGTGAGGTATTAAAGCAAAATGGCATACATGGTAGTGGCATTCTGCCTGTTGTTTCCCAAAATGCTGTCCTGGCTATGTCTAAAACATTTGGTTCTGCAGCTGTGATCAGAGGATGCACTGAAAGGTGGGAACACTTTATGTGTGTTCATATAGAGATGTTTCAGGCAGTCCCCACACTGAGGCTCACTCAAGAAATTAAATAGAAGTAGGTGAGAGGAGGAAGGAAGGGGAGTAAAATCAACTTCATAATCTAGGATTAGAAGTGATTGATTGTTGCTTTCAGTAACCCACTGGGCATTTTTGATGTTTTGTAGTAAATTAATAAATAAACAAGGCACTATCTCTCAAACTGAAGTTTGGCAGAAGGTAGTTAGTCTGGATCAATTAATGTCAGAAAATGAAAATCATACAGTAATGACACACCTTTTAAAAGAACATTTAGTATGTGTGTCTTAAGCTTTTAAACAAGTCAAGAATTCCTGAGATTAAACAGATCTGATATCACCTTATTTTAATTGAATTTATTATTTTTTTAATATACATTATAGATGACAAGTTCCCTTCTACATGGTTTCTACTGATTTTGTCTCTCAAACAGGACTTGCAAACTAGCTGCTTTGAACTGCAGCCCAGAGCTGTAGTCAGAGATTCATCTACAGTTACTTCAGTGACTTATTAAAATATGTTATATAACAAGTTTGTTCTTGGGAAGCTAGCAAGAGACATTTAAAGACATGAATGACAAAACAGGTCAAACTCAATAACTTCAAAATTATATTTTCCCCATCATGGAACTTGACACCACCATCAGCCCTGGGTGAAAAGCAATTCTAGGCCACACCTCAGTGTTCCTATTTTTTGATATCAGTATGGGGAAGGGTAGGCAAGGGGAATTGCAGACTGACTCTTTAGACCAGTGCAACAGCATGGAATCAGCTGGTGTGAATACAACATAACTCAAAGTAGTATACCTAAACCTACATTTTCAGCAGGACCAAAGAGTGTATGGACAGACACTATACATATACATATACATATACATACACATACATATACATACACATACACATACATATACATATGCTATCATATTCACTTACATACAAATAAAGCACATAGTATATAGGTCAGTCACTTTCAAGACTAAAAATATTTAGAGGTTTAGATTAACATATTCATCCTGTTGGGACTAGTGGAAGGCAGAATTTGAAGAAAAGAGTGTATGCTGAGATTTGGATTCATGGAAGAAATCCTGGATCAACCATAGAAAATATACATCATTAAGAACTCTGTCGTTATGTATTAACAACATGTGGACATCTCCCTTTGATCAGCAGCCTGAGTGCAAATCACCCTCATATCAAGGTTTTAAGCAATGCAAGTCTATGCTTCCTGTCTCTCAAAGAATGAATTTCAGTCACTGTGAATTAAATGGAAGACTAAAACTAACCTTTGTGGCAATGCAGCAATAGAAAATCTATTTATGTTATTTCACACCTCCATAGGAGAGGGTGACAAGCCTGAAGTCAAGGAAGAAGCCCAGCATTTTCACAAAAGGAAGAAGTTTCTCATCTAAAATGCCTGGCTCTTTAAGATGTGGCTTACTTGCTTTTGAATGTCATCCCAGCACTGTTGTTCCTCTCTTGCTAGGGATGTCAAAGTGATGCTGTGAAGAATCATTTCCATTCTTGAAAAATGTCCTCCCTGTAACATTTTTATCCCTACCAAATGACACTTATTCTTAACAACTCACCACAATATTTATCTCCTTGAGACTAAGATTATACCCTAGAAAATGAAGGCTCTTTTGAAAGCCTACCAGTTCCAAATCAACATGTGCTACAACCAGAAAAAAAACAAAAAAAAAACCAAAAAAAAAAAAAAAAAGGAAATTTGAATTTAAGCCAAAGGAGCAACATTGGAAGGCTGAATCAGAGGACATATACATTAAAGCTTGATTAAGTATTTAGTACTTCTTGAGCTTCTTGTTGCCTAGGGCACTTTTTGTGTCATTTTTATTGGTCTCCCACTCCCCAATCTATATGTCTTTGTATTTTTGTTTTTCCCCATTACAGATGCTATTCCTTATAATGTATGATCTGTATTAACAAATCAACAAAGCAGCTGCTAGCTACAGTTAGTGCATTTTTCTTTATCCATTAACATTTACAGTATGTTAGATGAAGCATTGCAGACACATGCACATGAATGCATAGAGAGCCACACATACTTGTCAGACATTCAGGAAAATTGAGCAATGCAGAGTTATTGTTGCACATCTCACACCGGGCTCTTTATCTGCATTATAACGGCTCAAGAGATATGCTCAAAGATGCTCAGAAACTCAGGCTCCTTTTGCATTTTCAGGGCTTGCAGTTTGATGAATTTACTCATGTAGTCTCCTGAATTCCTTTGAAAACTTAAACACTAATATCGTTCAAGCTTTTTATGTCTGAACAAATTTTTTTCCCACAGGAAGGTCAGGACTTGACCTGTGAAGTCAATGGAAAATGGAAATATCCTAAACATGTTTGCCAAGAGTGGCTGTTGACATATTTTAATTTAAAAAATAATCAGATAGTGGTACTCATCCACCCATATTTGGGACAGTCTGTCATAATTGCCCTGCCGGACCAATTTCAGGTACAAAAGGGATATTTTAAATAAACTATGTTTTCAGAAATTACTGTTCTTTTGCTCTCATATACAGATCACTCACTTTTATTTTGTTGTTGTTGGACTGATTAGCTTCAGCTTCTGAAACGCCAAACTAGTACACAAATTTATTACTTGCTCCCCAAGATTCTCTGGGTGGGCTTTATCTCATTTAGTTTCAATCACCCCAAAGTTGGCATCTGCTTCCATCAAAGCTACATGCTGCAATCCAGACTCCACTGCATATAGCTGAGGTTAGGGGCCCTGAATCTGCAGCTCCACGTTCTACAAACAGGACTGTCATTTGGAGGTTTGAATATAATTCCACTTTTTTACCCTACATGTAGGGAGAAGCAAAAAATCCTACTCATCAGGTTTACAAACCATGGAGAATATCTACTTCTTTTCCAGGTTCTAGATTTTTCTCTCCGACCAAAAGTCTCAGCTCTCACAAAAAGTTACATTTTATTTCAAGTTGTGATTTTTTTTTTTTATCTTAACCATGTTACAAAAGCTATTTTATTACTGTCTCAGGATCCTTTCCAGCCTATAGACATTACTTCTCCTGGGGATGCCAAGACACTCATACGTTTGTCTTTTATTTCTCATCTGGGTTATTGTAATTCATTACTTGCTGGTCCACTTGTCACTTTTTGTTTTAGTTGCTTACAGCTGGTGCAAAATTTGGCTGCTTGATTGCTTACGAGATTTCTAATTACATTACTGCGATAATGAAATAGTTTCACTTGCCTCCTGTGAAACAGCAGATTGGTTTTAAGAGTTTACTCCTAACAAATAAATATACACAATAAGCCATTTATTGCTCACACCATTATAAAATGACCCTTCCCTTTATTCTGACCATCTTTTGGATTATGGGAATTTGAGCTATTCTTTTTTTGTTGTTGTTCCACATATCTGTAACACATATAACTGAGATTTCACAGAGTCTTTATTAGCTAAGTATTACTTTCTCAGTTTTTATGACCTATTTCTTCTCCCTACTCCTGGTGATTTATTTTAAAACATATCAGGTACCAAAGAGAGATATATGTCCATATATATGTCCATATTCACTGATACTAGGCAGTGAAACTTTGCTTTGATTAGGTACCAGAACCTTTTCAACAAAGTTGGCAGAGGTAGTGAGGTGGTCTACACACTATCAATTATCCTGAAAGAGGTTTCTAACAGAGCAAGGCTGAAACAGAACAGCACTGAAAATAAAAAAAAAAACAAAAAACCAACAAAAAATTAAAAAAAAAAAAAAATTAAAGCACATCTGAATAGAATTTAAGATTATTTTCACCTAATTTCAGATTGATTTGAACTTAAACTTACAGTGAAGGACAGACTATAGTTACAAAAGAATGCAAACAAGTAATGCTGTTCCTAGGTTCATTTACAAATGAAACCTTGAAGAAACCTGTATGCAAGCACCGTGGCAATGCTTATATTCATTTACTTACAAAAAGATCCCTGCAATATTTAACTAGTCAGTAATTAATAAGCTCAGCTGTACTACATCATAAGTCATGTAGATTGAAAAGGTTGCATCAAATTAATATAATCATACTGGTACGCATTCCAGGTAATTTTGCATTTTAAATAATGTGTGAATTTATGCTCACCCCATCTTTTGATGAAGAAATCTTGAGAGGATGATGAGAAGGTTGAAATACTTTATCACACAAAGAAACTTGGACTCTGAAATTTAGAAAAAAATAATAAGAAAAAGAGGAAAAAGAAGGTAATGAAGATTTTGACAAAGTTTTGTAAAAATAATTTTTAAAAACTGTCTTTAAGAAAGTCAGTGGGGGACAGACAGCAATAAAATTGCTCACACCAGGTATAAAACAAAGAAAAGGAAAATCTGTTTTCCAGAAAGCAAGGCAAATTACAGAAACCATTGCCTCAGTGTGTTTTGGAGGCCAGCCATCCAAGTGAGTTTCAACAGTCAGTCCTGGAGGATGACTCCTTTGGTACTTCTTGAGCATAGTCATCTCTGTTAAACCCTTAGCTAATTTCTGATATGCCAGAAGTTCAGACATATACCAAATAAAGAATTATTTTGGTAGTATCCTATTTCTAGCACTTTCACAGAGCATCATCTGGTAGACAGTACACATTTGTTCTGACTTATTACCATTCTGTAGTTCATAAACACAGACACTCACTACTAAATGCAGAAGCATCAAGTTGTAAAAACGATTGTGACTAAGCCAGTGAAATAACGCAAAAGTAATACAGCTATGCCTGCCATCACATATAGAAATCAGAGTGCCAAATTTACATTAAATGTCACCAGAACCAGGAGAGGTCAGACAGAGATGAGTGCTCTTGCAGTAAATAAAAATTGTTGTGCCTTCTCTCTTGTCAAACCTGGCTGCCGAACCCTTATTACACATTACAATTACTTCTGAGATGGAATACAGACTTCATGCATTATATTTATTTCACTTCATTTGCATGTTAAATACATAACATTTGCATTTCTACTAAAGCAATGACACAAACTTGTAACTCAAAAGATGTACTTTGATTGGAACTTGTAATTATAACACATAGCAGAAGTAAGATAAATTCTCAACGTACACTGGGAATTTTGTACAAGGGGGCCAGCGCTGCTTCACTGAATCATTTCTAAAAAGCACTGTGGAGGAGTGAAAATGAAGAGAAAAGAGATCCACTAGCCAAAGGGAGACATAAGATAAAAAGAGCTTTTTCAAAGGAGTAGAAAGTATCCCAAAACCAAGCCTTACTGAAAAAACAATCTCTCACAAGAGCTCCAACTTTAAATGCTCACCTACCTGACAGGAATTGGACATTTAATCTCTAATAAGTATTGACATATAAGAAATCAATATAGTTTTGAAATGTAATTACCGAGCAATTTACATGAAAAAACCTTTCAGTATAGGAAATCTATCACTCAGGTAACATTCTTGTATGCAGGAACCTTTAAACAGTCTCAGTCTGAAATTATGTCCTAAAGATATATTGTGACATTGCAAAATATTTGCTTTAAAAATATGTTTTACAATTAGATTGCATTCATTCCCTTGAAAGTAAGAGATGAAGAGGAAACCAGCTAATTCCTCCAAGATTTTTTCCTCAGTTCTTTGAACAAGAGATTTCTACTAGGAATGTGGGCTACAGAGAAAATATTTCTGTAAGCTCCTGAGTCAGGGAACATCCAAATGTGGGATCACCCAGCCTGGAGTCCCACTACTTTTAAACTAAATTTTAGCAGGACTCCTATCCCATCCATTAGTTTTATAGCCTATACAAAGAAGGTATGGCAGCAGAATCTCTTAACCTGAAAGTTTTGATAAAAAGTACTGTAGAGCCTTATAAATTTCCCAGAACACTGTTATGTTTCGTATTAAACAGAGTATTGGTATGAAATGTCATCTATCTAAATTGCTCTGTGGTGTCGTTTCACTGGTTGCTGCATTTGCTACAACAATGTTTAAAACCTTCTGGAGAACACTGCTTTCCAGAACGAGCTCCTCTCACACTGAATATGTGCTGCTGTAGTTACGCATCGCCTCATCATAAAGTGTAAAAGCAGAAGTTCTAACATGACTTACATACCAATAAAAATATTTGCTAGTAACCAAGGATGTGATGCTCCTTGGCAGATGCCTTTTCAGTGCCTCTGTATAGGCAGAAGAGGCCAGAAAACTTGGCAGTATTTTAACTTGCATGTTTTATGTACTTCAGTAAGAAATTGCAATGCCTATTGCTCCTGTAACTCATTCCATCAAAAATATTTATGTCAGCCATACAAAATTATAACAATACAGCTCTCCTGGAAGAAATCTAAGCCTATGTATTTCAGCTGTCACTGGAAAAGTCACTGGCAGGTACAAAACGACAAAAGACAAGACAACAGGTCAGAGAACGTACAGTGAAAATGGTCTGGATATATGTGGTATTATAATGAAGACTGGATAATGAAGAAGGAAAGCTATGGATTTGGTTTTGTTGTTTTTTACTTTGTTAGGCTTTCTTTGCAGTACCAAAACTATCATTTTTTTTCTGGCAATTCAGATTTGTTTTTAAATACTGTAGTTTGAATTTTACTTTTGTATGTGAAAAAACAGAGAGAAAAATGTGGTATTTCTTGGATGACCTATCTGAGAATTTACACTTTTACATTCTAGCCAGGAACTTATAAATATGCAACAGCTATAAACAACCAGATCTTGATGTAGCTAAATAAAATTTTTTAAAAGCCAATAGAGACAACTATGAGGAAAATACTTATCCTGACCTTCGGATCCTTTCACATTTTGACTGAGCATGAACTATATTCTCACTTTTGACATAAACATAGATGCACTATTGGAAGGATGTCTCCTGTATTGTCTGCTGATATATCAAATTGTTATAAATTATTTATAATTTATTCATTTTTTATTATTTTAAAAATATTTATTGGAAACCTCCTCCCAAAAAAAGATTGAGGAAAAAAATCACTTCTGGATAACAAGATAACTTTTGATCAGGACACAGGTAGGAAGCAAAGAGCAGGTATAGCAGGACCTACATCTCTATATTCTGTATGTCTAGTGAATACTCTTTCACCACTCTGTTCTGATGAAGGCATGTTTTTTTCAAGTGGAAGAAATAGATTTAAAATTCAAAGGAATACAAGAAGACTTTGGCTGATGAGGAATAGGAAATTTTGGAAATGTTTAATGTTTAAAATATTTTGCTGCATATAAAGACTATTTCCTAGTCTATTTTAACCTAAACAAACAGTAGCCTCCATAATCTCCCCTCTAGCACCCATGTTTGACCATGGCAATACAGCTGATGTCAAGTGTGGTATAACTAAATGAACCAAAGTCTTCTTCCTCAGGCAAAGAAAAATGAAATTAACTAATATTCCCTAATTTTATTATATGATATCAAGATGAACATTTTTTACATCCCACCAATAATTTTACAGATATTAAATGAGTACCCAGGAGAAAAATGGAGACTGCCCATTAGGCTTCAGAAGGGGAAAAACCCATTGAAAGAAGCTGAAAGGATAAAATTAAAGGAAAATATCAGATGCTACAAATCTCACAGGGGATATTGCACTAAATGTGAACCATTTCTTTTGCATAGGTATGAACATGCTAACCTTGGAATCATTAACTGTTAGAAAGATAGTACCTGTGCTAAAAATATAGTTGGATGTTTAGTTAAGTAGAAGAATATACTTCATTGCAGCTGAAGAAAATAAGTTTTCCTGGACCATGTTTCTCTATTGATTTTTATGTAGAACACATTTTGTCCTGTTTTTATCAATCTAATTTCCTGTAAATTTTAGGAATATGCAAATCTAGTCAGAACTGGAGAGGATCTCAAGAAATCAGTTATTTCATCTCTTCTCAAGTATTAGATATCTGTTATCCTTGGTAGCTGTATGGCTAGCCTATTCTAAAAGATCTTCAAGTTATGGGAACTCAGTCACCCTTTTAGATCCTCTTTTCCCCGTTGTTTATGATCATTATCAGTAAGATGGTTTTCCTAATGCCAGACCTGATTTTCTCCAATTCTATTCTGTTACTTCCTGTGCTAGCCTCTCTGACATGGAAAATTATTTATTCCTTTTTTTTTTTTTTATCATGAAACTTCTTATCTAACCAAAGATAGGTATCATCTTTCTTCCTTACCCTCCCTTTCTTTTCTTTTTGGAGCTAAAGTACGTTAATTCAATATGTATTTATTCTTCTATCAAGTAGTCTGGACATCTGACTATCCTTCTTGACCTCAATTTTTTCACATTTCCTTGAGTGGAAAGTACAAGGTTCATGCCAAGCACACAGAAGCTGAAGACTGCCCAGTGCCAAGGACAGAAGAGCCTGCCCATTGCAGAGAGGGAGACACAATTCCTTCCCTTGCTTTGCAGATAAGTGTATTAGCAGGCATACAATGCAATACAGGTTTTGAGTTTTTTCATGAAGGACAATGTGTTACTAAGACATGTTCAACCTCTGACTCCTTTTATAACTCTGAGACCCTTCTGCAGAACTGCTGCCCTAGTTAGTTGTTTCCAGACTTCTCTGTGCTCTTCTGAACTAACTCCTTAGAACTGAATATAAAAGTCCTCCTTCCTTGTTGTTTTCTGTACTGCCTGTATCAAAATGTGTTCATCAGTACAGCTTACCTCACAGTCAGGGTCCTACTGCATTCCCTTCTCAACATATACTCAGGCTGATCAAATTTCCAGTGAGCTAAAAATCCCATGAATGATATAATTAAAATTTGGGGGGTTTTTAATACAAAAAAATAAAACCACAAAATGAAACCAGACCTAAATCCGAATCCAAAATCTTCTTCTTCTTCCTTACATTTCAAGTTCTATGGTATCTTATAGATCTTTAAATGGCATTCTATTTCTTTTACCTAGGGACTTTAAATGTATCTAGACTTTACACAATACTAATAAAACACTCTTCTCCTTTATTTCTTCCTAATATTTTCTAAATTTCCTATTTTCTTATATTTCCTGAACCAGATTAAATTCCTACTCTAATTATGGAAATTATTCCATGGTATCCATTTTAATTCTCTATCTCCCATGTATCTTGCACTTATAATTTTTATGTAGACACTTAAAATCTGTCTTCCTCCCTTCTTTGATTCATTTTGTGAGTAGCCCAATGCTTTCTGTTTTCAGGATCTTTATTGGTATTCTGCACATTGTTCTGTGACATTTTGTTACTCTTCTGTCAGTCTTGGGAGTAAACTTAATATTCTTACTCTTTTTCATGAGATCTAGTCTAATCTCAGTCTTATTCCGTATCATTGCAAGGCTGAGTTATCTGGGTGGTCTGGTGAAACCATCTCTGTGGGGTGTATCCTTCACTACTAAAAAATTAATGCAACTTGCACAGATATACCTTTAGTTACACTTTTTACTTTGAAATTTTATTTACCAAGAGAATTCTTCTTAAAAAAAAAAAATGTTTATCCAGACAAAGTTTGACAGAGCAACACAGGAGTTTTCCTCTAAGTGTTAAATTAGGGCTTCCAAATGAAAGGGTTGGATGAAAATCCAGCTGTGCCCCTCAGATCAGCTAAATGCTTCTGTAGTCATTATACAAGATTGATGAGAACCTCCTTGACAGATCCTCCTTGATTTGGACAACTGAAGTTAACAAGGCTTGTACTCAAATTATTCTCACAGCACTAAATAAATACAAGCTTTTTAATTGCTTATTATGCTTTAATGAACTAGTTGAACATGTTTTGGTTTAATTGTTTTTCTTCATGTTTGACCATTTTTTAACTCTTTCTCCCATTTCCAATCTGTAAATATATTTATTTGTTAGTAGTCCTCATTTTTTTAATCCCTCTTAGATGTCCCAAAAATGGTTCATAATGTTGAAAACCTTGTAATAATGAATATACATGGATTGGAGCTATCATCTTAGCTGTATTCTCCCAGTAGAAGTTCCTTTTGCTCTCAGGACAGTAAAGCGTTTTTAGCCAAATTTCCTTATGAAAGTAAAGACAGATACTAAAGCTGCTACTGCACTGTCTTCTATTACTCAGCATTGAAAACCAAGATAGCATTAGGTTGGGACACTGTCTGCCTAGTCAACTTTAAAACATACTCAAAGACATATCAAGCATCAAAGTTGGCTACAGATTCACCAACACTCTTACCTCTATGAAAACATATTAAGGACTGATTATAATGGATGCCTCTGCCTGAATTAAGGGGCAAATGAGACCACATGCCAAAGCCAGTAGTACAGATTTTATTTAAGTGTAGATGTGAGCTAGAAAGATGGAGGACGAGGGGAAGGTTAGAGAGAGTGAGAAAGAAGTAACAAATACCACCCCATGTGGTTTCCTGCAGTGTCCCACTTGTCCTTCTTCACCCTGACCTTTGGTGGTGGATGTCCCCAAGAAGCTCTTCTGGAGGTACCACTTCTATACTGTCTGGGTCCTGGCTATTCCCCGGGTGTAGGTGCTGTTCCCATAATGTGAGATAGCCTGTGCATAAGAACTTCCTGCCTGTCCCACAGCTTGCCATGGTGGGAAATTTGTCTGGATGCATCACCCAGATCTGTCTCACCAGGCCTGGAATGAGCATCTTCCTGTTGCTTTCTGCACTTATCTCAAGTTCTGCTGTGCTGGCTTATCTTTTGGGGACAGTGTTTTGAGACATGAAACTGCATTCTCTAAGTTCTCACCAAAAACACACAGAATAATATAGTTAGTATTTTTCTCTTCAGGAAAACTTCCTTTTTATTCCCCCTAATTTGAAACGAGTGAGTTTTACTACTATCTTCAGGTAAATCGAAGTTGATTACACTTTCAGAATTAGCTTCAAGGGGTGTGGCTGCATGCCCTTCAAAATCTCACCGTATTTGGAGACATCAGTGAATTGTCTCTATATATTCAAAGAGAACATCAGAGACTGTTCCATGGAGTAATTCCATTATGAATATCATTCCTTATAAACACACTAAACCATAGTCAAATTAATATAGCTGTTGCTTGCTATTTTTCATTTTCTCTCCCAGGAAACAAACAAATATTATTTTTTTCTAATTCTAGTTAAACTAAAACTGTAAATTTTTGCATCAGAAGCTACCTACTCATCCTGTAAAGCAACCAGTGTGGTGAGTTTGAACAGTTAGAAAGGCCTTTGAAAATACTTAAATTGGAAAATTGTGAAATAATGAGCAAACAAAATAAAAGTTTAATCAACTCATCTCCTGCTCATGGAGATTAAAGGGTGTAACAAAAATTTTGGAGAACTACAAATGTAACAAGAGGAAATTTGAGTGAAGATGCTATTACACGTATTAGGAAAAAAGAGATAGGAAATCTAGCTAGAACCTGACATCTTAGTGAGAAAGAAAATAAAGTGATTTATTTAAGAACAAAGAGAGTAAATTTTTGAAAAGTGTCTCTGGGAGTGGGGCAGATTCTCCGTAATACACAAATCAAATTTGGATGACTTTCTGAAATAGAAGCCTGGGTTCAGTCAGATGGTTTAAGTTTGGTGCAGGAGCTGCTGGAAGTAATTCCCTAGCATGCATTATGCAGCAGGATGAGCTTTAAAATCTACTGAGAAAATGTTTGGGCCAAACTATCAGCTTGCACACACCGATATAACTTTTTAAAAGCCAGTTGAGTTGTATTGATTTACACCAGCTTCTGATCTTGCCCTTGGAATATAATTTACTGCTGTCATTATGCAGTAACACCCAGACCCTGCCTGTTTTCCACGCTGTAATAAGAGCAGCTGTCTTTGCGGTTTGGGGCCTGATCCAATTACACTCAATGGGAAAACTCCCATTTAGTGCAGGCACACAATTAGATGGTTACAAATTGGTCACAAATAAATTCAGACTGGAAATTAAAACTATTCCGTCTGAGATTGTTTTTTAGTTATCTGGTAAAACGCTGGAGCAGCCTCGCAAACAGATTAACAAGTCAAGGAATGTGTTAAAATTAATACTGGAAAGGGAAGGGACTGTGTAACAAAGAGAAAAAGGGGTGTGCATGTAACAGTATTTCTGCTGTGCCCTCCTTGTCTCTGGTAATTTGTAGCACGGGGACAGCAGCCAGAAAGGAGTGGGGCTTGGAGGTCTGGGCCACTTGATATCGCGGTGTCTCTAGAAGGAATTAAAACGAACCTGTAGTTCTGTTATTTCATAATACTTTTTAGGTGTTATAAGTCTTCCTGATGGGATTTTTTGGCACCAAAAATGTGCAGGAAGAGCCTTCAAGGTGTGGAGTAGCTATAATTTGTGAGTCTTTAAAACTTTCCCTGGTCCTGGACAGTGGCAGTAATCCAAGGCAGACAGCAGGGTGGATTCCTGTAAAACAGTGAGGTGAGCTGGGTGTGTTCTTTGGGGTCCTGTTCACTTTCTCACGGTTGAACCATTTGCCAGATTTTATGTCAGCAGGAATTGCTTTCCCCAGGTCACTTATAGTTACTGTTTGAGGTATTTTTCTTTTGCTTTGTAATATCTTCATTTTCTTTATTGTATTACCTCACAATCTAGGAATTTGGTGATATGTTTGATCTTCTCTCTTCCTCTGGCATATTCTGGTTACAGGGTATTTTTTTTGCATTTTAGCATGTTGTAAGCAGTTTTTTGGGAACCAGGAAGTGTTCTGTTATGTGGTGGATTACACCATAGACTTTTCTGAACCAAATATCAACTGTACAATTTCCTCTAGCTGTGATACAATTGCTGAAATGAAAGAATGAAAGCGAGCCCATTTGGTCTTGTTTTTCTATTTATGTTGTCTACTGTTGAATACAGAGTATTTTATTTCTGTCTTTTATTCCTGTCTTTTTTTCTTTTTTTCATTCCTGTCTTTAAGCGTTGTGGTTTATCTTTGAAAGAGGAAGAGCACAGTCAGATATGGCCTGTGTGAAAGGAGCTCAGATAAGTGAGCAGGAGGCATTCTGGTCCCAGGTAAGGCCAGGGTTTTTCTTTATTTGACTTGCTTATTATTCTACCACCTCAAGTATTACTGTTATTTCTGCCACACGAAACAGAAGCTGAAACACTGTAAGAGCAGCATCACTGCTTGCCCAGTGACAGCTCTTTCAGTAAAAAAAAAGGTCTGTGATGAAAGCATATAATTAAGGTACCAGAGATAGGTTTTATCTGACTAAATATAGATATTTGTAATATGATGTTAGTTATGTCCAGAAATATATACCTAAATTTAAATCAGAGCACTACGGACATGGAAGTGCCATTCCACTAAAGAAGGAATCTGGGATGATGAACTTGGATATAGACATTGCCACTGTAGGCCTTGAAAGTTAGATTAGGTACATTTAGTCCTAAATTCCACTACTGAACATTTTAGGAGATATTAATATCTATGCTTAATATTCATGTTCCTGATTCTTCTAGTTTATACAATCTGATGTGGAAAATAAAGAGTAAAACTGTCTTCTAGACAAGTAGGAATCTTGCAAGATTAGGAAGCAAGGTGCTTATGTGCATTACTTTGAGGCTCTTTACAACTAGCCTTGTCTCAAGAAATGTGACCTGAAGAATACATATAAATACAGAGTACTGTTCTTTCCTTGTGAGATATTAATCACTTGAAAAAGTCCCTCAGCAGAAGTTAGAACAGTTTAAACTTGCCAAGCTGAAGGTGGGTAAGTAGTAAACAGCTTGAAATTTCTCTCCCCGTCCTGTCAGGCATGCACAGCACATGCTAGGAACAACTAAAAGTTTATATTCATATAAGACATGCAGAATTTCAAGTGCATATGACTTAAAGTGCTTAAATGACAAGCACTATAGACTACTTATATTTATTAATAATACAGAAAGATAAACCACTTGAAAAATTTTTCACATCGCTCCCATATTAATTTCCCAGCCTAGAATATCAGAATAACTATAGACGAGAAGTAACAAAGAATGATTTCTCTCTGTTTCATTTTTGTACATGAGAGGAGTTTACACAAAAATGCATCCTATTTTTACTCATTATGTATAATTTTACACCTATTTTTCCCATAAAAGAATGCACATACATGCACATCTTGATGCAATCGCTTCCATTCCTCAAGCACCTATATTATCAGTGCCACAACTGCTACCCTTCAGATAGCTTTCCATTCATCATATAATAGATAAGTGTGGCTGATTCCAGTGCAGCTGAATTGTTTCCATGGCTCGATTTCAATGGTAAGGGTTTATTCAGCAAGGCATTTAAGCCTGTGTTCAATTTAGACCATTTGGGTACTCCTAATACATCCTGCAAATTAGGCACCTGTCTACATCAGTGGGAATTAATGATGTGGCCACACATTTTTTCTGAATCAAAGTTTAAATTTAAGGATACTCAGAGAAATACTAGTAAGGACACTAGTGAAAATTCAGTGGCAGCCTCAGCAATGGCTGTTGGATAGAAACTATTGATGCTGCTCACAGGAGTTCCCAGAGCTTTTAATTTTTTTAAATGTATTTCCTAATTTGAGTTAATAAAAAACCATACAATTAAAAAAAAGAAGATGACTATGAAAATAACACAAGGTGGAAACAAATCTTCCTCTGTTTTTACCTGCTAACATTACTTTAATTGTGATCAGTTCACAGGCATTTCTGGGCAAATTGCAAACCAGCCTACAACTCAGTGAAAACACTGAAAATTGTCAAAAGCCAAAGATTGCACTAAACAAAAATTAGATGCACTAAACTTGCACTAAAACAAAATTAGATGATAGATCAATAAATATAGTTAGCCATATAAAATGAAAGTAAAATAAAATTAAATAAAAGTAAATAAAAGTAAAAAAAAAAAGTTAAAATGTCAGAGCACCTACTGATTGAGAAATATGCAGTACTCAGATTTTGAAAAGGCTGGATGGCTTGTGCATGCTCTTTTAATAAAGAGTGGATTGTCTCTGGGAATCAGAGAGGTATTAGGAACAGCCCCAGTGAAATCTAGATAAAGGTCTGCTCACTATGCATAAGAATAATTTATCACAAAGATACACACAATTTTCCTCCAGAAGATTTGGCAAAGCAAAAAAATATTAATGAAACTTGGCAGCCAAAGTTCCTGTGGCAGATCAGCACAGGAATTTGTATCCCTTGCTCTGAAGCTTGTGCTCGGAAAGGGGCACAGCCAGGTACTGCAGAGCAGGAAAGGACAGGTGGAGTGAGGGCTGCCACGTCTGCTCGTGCCATTCCTACTTTTTTTAGGGATGAATAATGGAAGAGGTAGGTGTTATAGCTCAGTCAGTAGACCACAGATAGTCCCCAGAGACAGTGCCAAATACTTCATCATCTCTGTCCTCAGACTGATGGAACCTGGATTTGGTGCATCTACTCCGGGTTTTATGGTTTTGGGCCTGTGCTGGCCAACATGGATTTATACAGAAACTATGGCAAGATCATTAAGAGAGGCACTGAAAGGTTAAGAGAAAAAGGAAGTTTTAAAGAAACAATAGAAATGCAAAATGCTTGGAATATATGACCATTCAAAAGCCTCAAAATAATTGTAAAAGACAATCCTAAAGATATTATTTTGGTTGACTGCTGAAGGCAACCTTTTGTTTAGTTATATATCCAGAAAACAGCTATATCCAAACATTACAACTTTTTATTTTACTATAATGTGAAATAGCATATTATTATTTTAATAAATTTTACTGGGGTAAATCAAATGCAGACAATGTAACTGCAGTCTGATAAATATCAGTTCAACTTATAGAGAAAAGTGATATTTGATAGCGTGTAACATTTTAATAACTAAGAGTTCTTCCAAGCTCTTCCTACCAGTGATTTAAAGACATCTACGATTAAATAAAGATTGGTCAGCCATAGCTGTATCGTGTGTTCATGTGTTCTCTTCATTTATATATCTTCTCTGATTTAAGTTCAGATTAAATGTTTCTGAACTCTAAGGATATTGATGTCTTCTGAGATATGGAAGTAGATTCAGTTCATTCCAGTCTTTGACTGGCCAAAATTTGAACCTTGTTTTACATTTACACTTCTGCAATTGTAGTCCCAACCAGCCTGAGTGTTGAGGTCCATCAGAGTTACCCAGCACCAGGTATAATGCACCAGACCTGGGGATCACGAGTCTCACTGAGCCCCTTTTTGTAGCTTTTACAGCTACAACAGAAATGGAGGTGGACAAAAGGCCAACATGACAGCACAGAGCATGATAGAAGTGACTGCTTTAAGGTGATGGATCTGTGCATGTCTGTCTCACAGGAAAAATATACCCCAAACACAGGGAAGGTAGACTACAAATATTATTTGATGATATTTTAAGTCTTCTATTTCCTTAAAAAAAAAATCAACCACTAAAATTTCAGGAGGGCGTTTCTAGGGATATATATAATTTTTAATCCCAATAAGCAAAATACGGTAGTAGACTTAATTATCAAAATATGATTTCTTCTCCTGCCCTTCTATGATAGGATCATCCAGAGAGATCCATAAGTTGGAACGTCCTACAGCATGATGTTTCCTGCTGTATGATCTAGGATAAAATCACTTACCTGCTACTGTACCTCATTAATGTTATTTATTATAGTTGTGCTTTGTTTTTACTGTACTTTCAGAGGTCCTAGCTTAAAAAAGAGTCTCACTGTTCTACAGACAAGTGACATGAACCTTCCTGATTCCAGAAGGATTTGCACTTTAAGAGGGCAGAAGGAGGATGAGAAGAGAAGAACAGAAATTATTTGCTTGAGTTGGCCTGGCAAGGTCTGGAACCCCTGAACTATGGTGCTGCCTGCCTGGGAATCTGCCTGGGTTCCCGATGTAGATTGATGAAGCATTCATTATTTCATTTTTTAAAATCAAAATTAATACATTCTTCATAATCCTTGTTGAGTTTCTGGACTGCCAGATTTTTCTGGTCAGAGAAAATAGATCAGAAATAAAGAGACAGTATGTTTTACCTCAACAATTTAAGTATTGACAAGATATCACTCTAGCATGTGTTAAAAAGAACTATCACTGTAAGACTAACCTGATTCTGTGAAGAAATATAGGATAGAACAATTTTGCTGCAGTCAATAAAACTAAGATTAGTTAGTAATTTTGAAATCAGAAATTCAGTTGCTTGTGCTGGAGCTGTAATTTACTTTTCATAAAACTGCATGGGAACTGCTTAAAAAAAAATCAAACCTTAAAAAATCCTATTGGTCGTTCTGCATCCTGCCTCAGCCACACACAATAGCAAATGCTTACAATGAGAATAGCTCCACTGGAGCAATACTAATACATTTGCCACAGCTCCCACTCTGTCATTATGCACAGGAGCCTGTGCTTATCCCTTTTTAAATTGGAGACTCTTTTAACCAGGAATCCCCAGGATGAAACCGAACCATTTTCCTCACGGCAAAACAAATCCTTCTCTGGTGAATTTTGTTATTGTTTATTGTTACAGTGTTTTATCAGCACTAAACTGTATGAAAGCTTCAATTAGTTCTTGATGAATGATCCCATAAAATCATGTAGTTTCATTTCCCCTGCCACCAGATATTTCACTGAGTGTTATTAAATGAAATATAATTGGGAAGGGATTCAGGAAACTTAGAGTCTTCTTATTTTCCTTTTGGGCTTGAACATTACAGTGTGCCTCAAACATTTCATTTTTTAAACGTGACGGCTTTTTGTTTTAAACTGACAAATGCTCTGCAGTTCAAAACTATTGTTTAAGGTTTCTATGCTATTAGCAGTTAACATAAGAGTAGGAAATTACAGGTATTACAGCCATTTTCTGCACCTTTCTCCTCTCTCAGTAGCTTTGTAAATTTTGCTTTACAAAGACTAAGTAAGAGTCACTGAAAAAAAACCATTCTTCCCAGCTGCTGTGAATAATCATATTGTATTTGTCTTGGCTGTAACTCCATTGAATAATTCCATCAAGAATGAATACAGCATCTCATACTATACATTGAAATTATGGTTTGTTATGACTTTTGTTCTGTATTTTGGGATAGCTTGCTTTAGCAGAATCCAGAGAGCAAATGTTCTCAGCAAGTAGTTTAAACTTTCACTAATTTTGTCCTTTTTCTTAGGTTTCATATCCAAATACAGGATTTACTGAGCAGAAGCATTAGTTATATCAGTGTCTGCATTCACATTTCTGACATCTGGACTCCACAAGAGCTTTTCAGGATTGGAAAGCTTGCTCTGAACATAGTTATGTCTCTTTTATCAAATTGTCCCACCTGGCATAAATGCTAGCCAAAAAAAAATTAGCAAAAATAGTCACATCTGGATGGAGGAACTAATTTTCAGATCTCATAATGGAAGGAAATTTCTCTAACTAGTTAAAGACTCCTTGCAGCCTGCCCAGAGCTATCAAAGTGTCTTTGACTTGTCTGTTCACTTCTTTCCCTCACATGTTGCAAGTAGACTTAGCCAGTGGTGCTGCTGGATATACACACTGCTGCAACTATCAGTGCTTCACAGCAAAATACAGTTTGCTGATGGGATAAATTTGTTTATTGGTATCAGACCCAAACATCACCCACCAGATACATCTAAGTAACTTCAAAACAGAAGATGCTATTTTCAGTAAGGGAAAAAAA
>VZRO01007277.1:991966-1004351 GCA_013397915.1 Daphoenositta chrysoptera | reverse complement strand
AAAAAAAAAAAAAAAAAGACGAATATCATACTATTCTATCACCAAAGAAGTGTAAAGATATTTATCATATACTGCAAAAGATTTTTTCCCTCCATGTAGTAGAAGATGAGGCTACTATCAGGCATCATATTCTTGGCACATTTTTGGATCAGCTTAGTAGCAGGAAATCAAACCATCAAACATCACTAAACATAAGATACAAGAGGTTCAGATTTTACAGTTGCACTAGAAGCCATAAATCATACAGCATTGTGAAAGAGAAGAAGCTAATGAATACATGAATGGAGTACAACATTTTTGCTTCTACAGGTAAAATTTAGTTACTCCTATCATTTCTTCAACAAGCCAGAAATTTTACTAGCAAATTTCAGTGTTTGGGTTTAACTTTCACAGACCCTGGGGGGTCAGGAAAAATTCTGTTCTACATGGTTGTATTACTGACTGATGATGCAAAAATATGCGAAAAAATCCCAGCCATTCTTCTGATTTGGGACTCAGGAGAACTGACTTCAGATGCTGGCGTTGGTACAGGCACTTCCATCAGGCAAGCCATTCTGCCTCCCAACAGCCCATGATAGATTCCCTCCTCCTTGAAGGACATGCCCCCACCCGTATCTGGAAAAGCACCCAAGGATACTCGTGAATGGCCCAAGCTACCTCAGCATCCCTCCTCTCTTGGAGACAGCTGGCCTCAATGCCCAACTTATCTGGACATTCATGGTGTGCCTGGAAGGTAATCAATCTGGCAATTGATAATGGCTTTAACGACTACATTAGCTACCCCTAAGTAATGAAATTCTTACACAGAGGGGGAGGGTGCAGGCCAGAACCCCAAACGCTTGACTATTTATTTGAGAAAGTACTTCTTGAAAGGACATACCCAGCAATGCTACAGAAGTGATAAATGTGCTTCTTGCCAGAGTGTTTGTACTCCCAGTTAACCAGCAGTTTAAGTGGATAACTGTGCTCAGAGAAGATTTCTTCACAACTCTCAAAGAATACTTTTGAGTTACAGAGATCAAAAGAGCTACACGAGCCAAGTGTTATTGGTGTATTATATTGAGATCAGATATAAATAAGAGAAGAAAAAGGAAAATAGGAAAGTCAAATTGTTTTCCTGTGTCATTCTTTTCTTTTAATCAATATTTGTTTTTAGAAGTAAGAGAGTTCTACAGGGCTCTGGTTAAATAAGACCCTTTCTGTAATTATAAATGTACACATGTAAGAGTCCTTTTAAAGGAAAATAATAGCCTACTGGGTATTTGGGAGAGAGGGCTTGTTCTCTTACAAATTTCCACAGTGCTCTGGGAGTTAGTCCTCTGAGGATTCATAGTGCTGGTGGGCTCCCACTTTAAAGAACTTCAGATTGCTGAGGGTGGTGTTTCCCCTTTGAAGACTGTTACATTTTTTAACAGATCATCCTTTGAAGATATTCATATCTGTGGGGTTCTCCAAAAGAGTTGGGGGAAAAGTCCCCTGTTGATGCTATTTACCAGGTTAGAATTTCAAACTTGGGAAAAATAGCTGATCCCTGAGAGGAGGATGCTCTTTTTGAAGCAGTTCAGATGGTTTCAGCAGCCTTTGCTTCTGAAGTTCTTATTGCTAGAAGGTGTCTGGCTTTAAAACTTTATAGTACACAATGTCACAGCAATACTATGGAAAAAGTAGCATTAATTTTTTTAAGGAAATATGAAATACACTGCTAAGAAAAACTTTTTAAAGGCACATAACCTATTTGCTTGTTTGAAAAATACATAATTTGTGCTAAATGTAAGAATTGTGCTCTCTCTACTACAATAATCTATCTCAGCAGAAAGACTCTTTACATGCAAAGTCTCTGATGCACAACATTTGACAACTTTAAAAAAAAAAAAATGCTCTTTAAAACAAGCTATGCTGATGATTATCTGATTCATATTATTCTGGTTCATACTTGGACAACCTGAGTTGTCCTTTGGCAGAGGCAATACAGAAAGATTAATATTGTTAGGGTGCTCCTAATAAGAACATTCCTAGAAAAATATTTTAAAATATATACCATACTGAGAGAGGGGTGATAGAAAGTAACTGAACAGTGAGGAGGCACAATTTGAAATTTCTAAATGGAAGGAAAGCATACTACTGTATGACAGAAATATTTTTTTAAAAATGTAGATGTTTTGTAATGCTTTTTGTAATGCATCAGAAAAATGTTTTGTCCTCTATGGTATTGCCAACAAAGGGCTTCCAAGTTAACCAAATTCAAAATAAAAATCTAGTTCTACTTATATTATTTTTTTACCAGACTTGTTATTACAAGCAGTCCACTGAAGTATTCTGCACCAAGGCTGTCTTAGCTGAAGACAGTTTTTTTACTGAGATTTCTACTGTCTGGATACAGTACAATTGAACTTGGATTAAACAGAGGTAAAGGACAAATTGATGCAAAGACAAAGTAAGCTCTTGGCTGATGGAGGGAAGAGAGCAGAGCACCAGCACTGATGGATGTTCCTTCAGGAGACAAATAAGGAGTGCCTGAAGTTTCTGTCCATTTTCTCAAGTAGGTTCCAGAGGGAAATACTGAAGACAATAATACAAAACATTTTCCTAGAATAAGGTGTGGCTTTAGCTCCTCAGAAGCATATAGATTTTAAAGAAATTCAGTTCTTAGGATCTCATCTTAATATACAACACAGCAAAGTGCATTGGCCATTCAATGATGAAGAGCTATGTTGCTTCTCTGAGAACTTGAATCTAGGATTCCAAGTTTACTAATATGAAAGGAAATTTAAACAAATGTCACTTTTATCTAACTAAGGGCAAGGTAGGTTTTGCAGGAATGCTCTCATGTGGGCACTGCTATCACTATATCCTCTCAAATGAAAAGGCATGAAAGTGCAGGTGCACACATACAGAAAGAAGACTTGAACAACACAATCCAACAACAACAAATGCTGACTTCTTTGTGTTTTGACAACTATAAGCTTATGTAGACATGCAGATGATACTCTGGTGTGGTATTTGTGGTTAGAAAAGAATGATTTCTTGCACTGAAATTAAACAACAGAGAGGAGAAAAGATTTGTAAATGGTTTCCCAAGTAACCTTGTATATTTGTCTTCTCCTTAAAAAGGCATTGAGCAAATCATGTTAGATGGAGAACACACACAAAAAAGCCAAAATGAAAAAAAGAAACCAGCAACAGCATAGTATATACTGATTAATGGATGCTATAGATATCTTACTGCTCTGTCTGCTTGGTTAGCTTTGTTTCAAATCTGATACAGATCTCATACTGCACAGCCGATCCTGAAATAGTCCGTGTTCCTTTAAATTCAGGCAATGCATCACTTTCTATTACCCTGTGTCACATCAGTCTATGACTGTAAAGGATGAGTTATGTGGACATGAACCAGCATGAGGGCCCAGTTCAGCCAAATCTTTCATGAGAAAGTCAAATGTTCACATAGACAAATTCTTTCTTTTTATTACAGCTCACATTGTTTATGTAGAAAAATTTAGAAAGGAAATTACTTGCTGCCTTAGCTGTTACAGTCCACTATGGGTTTTGGTTTTTTATGACAGAAATTCCTTGGAAAGCATTTTCCCAGTAGCCATTACAGTTACATTGTGCTGAGCTTCCATTGGAAAAGAGAAGCCATTTACCAAATATTCGTTAGTTCTTAGTTCAAAACTCAGAAATAGATGATGGTAGATTTGTAGAATTACCTCCTTGGCATTGAAGAGGTTTATTGCCATTAATACCAACATCCCTCAGTATTTTTCTTGTGCTACAAAGAGGCACTAAAATGGGAGAGCTTACAAGGTTTAGTGGAAAAGAATCTCTCAGGCTGTGGTCCACACTAATCTTTTGTGCTAGACTAGCATGCAGTTAAACCTAAACTTCCTTAGCATCAGTGTAGACTCATGTGTTAGCACAAACACTTGTTTTGGCTACAGCACATCAGCCAGGTTTCCAGAAAAGAACAGCTAAAGCCACAGACAGACCAGCAGGATGGAGCCAAATGTCTTCAGCTCTTTACACTGGAACTTCACTACAGATTGCAAGCAAGTTAAACAACATTATAGACCTATAATGTAAAGCCTAGAAGGACTTTTCAGGTTCTAATCATCAAGCACAAGAATTCCATTCTGCTGTCATCCTTAACTACTGTATTTATTAATGTTATGCCTTCAGAAATGGAATTTTAGGCCCCATGAAAAAGCACTCAGAAAGAGTAAGGGAACATAAATTTGCTAATTATGAAGTATGAGTAGAATAATCACTCTTCTAGGAAATGGCTGATTTCAAAAAGACCAGCAAAACTACTGCAAACCTGCAGCAAACCCTACAGCAAACTCAGACACATATCTCAGAGGAGAAAAGGGAGAGGAAGAAAACGGAAAAAACCCCAGAGGAGAACAGTAAGGGTGGCTCCCCAGGAACCGTGCTTCCCCACAGCCCAGCTGAATGTGCAGCACGTATCCAAGATGCCAGGGCTGTTGATCCCAGCAGTCTTTCCCAGTTTGCTTTCTCATTTTGCCATACATTTGATTTTCCACTAATGTTCCATGTGAGGAGAGCCCAACTGCTATTTCTGCAGCATAAGCACAGGATGGGAACCGTACCCAAACTGTTCACAAGGCAAAAGTGTTCCAGGGCCTGTGCTGACCACCACTGTGCTAGACTGCAAGCAAAACTGCAGCCTGTCTGTGCCATAAGGCTGCAAGGCTGAACTCTCTAATATTCACAAAATTCACTAAAATTCACAAAAAAACCCCAAAACTCTCTAATATTCACAAATTCACAAACTCTACAGAGCAGAGATCCATGCGGTTCAAACAACAAAAAAAGGTGGACTACTAGCCTCAAAAACAAGTCACCTGCACACACAGTGACTGCACTCAGTTCTTTGGTGTCATAAACATAAATATATTTTGCGAAAAGGATATAATTTGCCCTTGGTTTCATAGGCAAAGGTAAAAATAAAACCATAGAATGACACTCTTCCAGAATATCTCTTCCAGAATATCTCTTGCAAGAGAGATGTGCACAACGAACATCAGCTAAAACAGAATGAATGTATTTGGTCTGTGTTTAACTGCCCTGCCAGCCTTTCTAAAGAGATTCTTCTGTTTAAAAGTGGGATTTCAGACGAATTTCAGTGTTAATATTTGAAAACTCGAGAAAAAATGGAAACATTCTCAAAAAGTCTTTCTCCCCTCACATAATAGCAAAATAGAAATTGGAACATCAGTGACCAGAGTATTAAAAACCTGTAAGTGACCCTTTTTTTCTGGTACTTTGCTTTATTTCAGTTTCATTCACTGCAAGGAGATTCTGCTTAATGTTTCACAGCAAATACATGTGTCCTTCAGTTATGCTGATTGTTGTAATTTTGATAAAGTATTTCATACCTTATTTACAAGCACGTTTCTTACTGCCCCAGGGATAGTGAGATATAAAAGGTGTTATTAGTAGGCTGAAGGGCACTGAGGAATCCAGGTAAGTGCTGCTTTTTGGCTAACTTTATGGTCTGAAAAAAACCCACAAGTAGATGACAGCTAAGTGGTCACACGGCAGCATGGTAGTATAAAAGGCACTTGTGTTAATTTCTTAGATTTTTACCTGGAGCTGCCTTGCTCCTGAGGTAAAAAAATATATATGAGAGAACTAGGAAGCTGTGTTGGTTTTGAATACAAAATAGAACTAAACAGCAGCACTACTTAGGATGTAAATCTCCAATCCACTCATGTAACAAAGAACCATCAAACTTGCAAACTTACTGTCCTGTTGTGTCACGCCTTCCTTAACCAAGTAAATAGTAATGAAAGTTTTGGTGGCATTTACCACTACCAAACACCTTCCATAACTTGCCACCTCTCCAAACTCAGCTGCCTCCTAATGGGAAACTGGAGCCACAAGACACCCTCCTCAACAGACCTTGCTTCTTCGTGGCAGCTTGAGAGCCCGCTGCCAGGGGTGGGTGTTTTGCACAAACAAATGTCAGCCTGCATCTGGTGGGGTGACAATAGCTTCACACGCATTTATCTGCTTTTCATTACTTTGTATCGCACTCTCCAATTCTGTTTACATTAGTTTTTATTTAAGAAGAAATAAGGCTTCATTGATGCATCTTAACTGCGTTATTCAACACCCACCAGCTCACTGACAATTGCACATCAATACATTTTAGTTAAGCATCTGTTTCCTCATTTGCTCCCTTGTCAAATTTGCAATTTATGTCTGCATAACTTTTCACTCTGTAGCTGCACTCTGCATGAAACAGGTAGAGAATGCACAGCAAAATGCTATGCTTGTTCTTCAGAGCAAATATGTTCTGCAAGTTCATGCTGCGAAGATCTGAAAAGTTCTTTAGGGCTACACATAGGTGTGAAAACTGTTCTGATTCTCTGTTGAAGCCATAGCCTCAGCTAGGTAATAATTAAATCATGTTTAAAAAAATTTTAAAATAATAATATTAAGGCCTTGTACTCAGATAGGAGACTTTCATATCGGCAGAAAGGGTTGTTGTTTCAAAAGAGAAGTAGAGAAGATAATATTTCATAAGTTCTTTATCGTGAAGTTGAATATTTAATTGTTAAAACAGGTTTCCTTTCTATCCCCCCAGCTCCCTTCCCTCTGCTTCCCCTTCCCAGAAGAAATCAGGCTTTTTCTCAATTTTATATCAAACAAACAAAAAAATATTTTCTTGTGGCAGTTGAAAAGCTTACTATCCAAATCCTGAATATTTTATAGAAAATAAAATGATATTTATTTTTAAGTGCATTCTACCTTCAACACAACTGCATCCTCACAACAAATCTATTGCGTTGTCCTGACATAGTTACTGCAAAGGTTTTTCCTTTGCTGTCCCAAGGGCCCAATTGATTTATCTGCCAGAAGCCTAAAGCCCCAAAATAAGATCGCTTTGAGTTTACAGAGGTCATTTTTCATTGTCTAAATAAAAATTTCTAAACAAAAATCTCTCATCCTGTTAACCGCAGGGTCCTTATCTCCCCAGAGGCTACAGAAACCTGAGAGAAGCCATTTCAATTCTTTTATGAAGAAAGATAAAAGCAAGTTTTCGATTAGAAAGCCAAGGAAAGGCTTCTTATTAAATGGTGGTAACAGTAACTAGTCGAAAAGGCAAAACCGTTCAAGGAAGGGGGGAAAGAGGGAAATCATTATGCATGAAGCAAACACTATACATGAGGCTGCCAAGGCAATCTGAGACAGTGACATTCGGGAAGGGAAGGGAAGTTCACAAGCCTTTGTAACTAGTTATAGTTCATTCCCATCTATTTAAAAAGAACTGTTTTATCAGACATGTTTTCTTAATTGTGTGTCCATAGCTTTACCCACCAATATTAGCTGTGTGTTGGAGCAATTATGTATTCAGACCCACTTTCTCTTGATCTGTCATCATTCAAAGCACTTACACAGCACTGACTGGGTTTTGAGATGGCATGTGATTCCAGCCCTGGAATAATAGATTCTGCAGTGCTAAGCTAAAAGTGAAATTATTAGAAGTTACTTCATATTCGAAGTTATGATAAAGTGAGATAAACAGAGACATTAATGGTGATGCACTGGGAAATGATCCAGACCTCTGAAAGGAAAAGATTTCTGCTGTTTGGAAAAATTCTCAGTATATATGACTGATGTACCCTATTAGTGTTTTCCTTTCTCCTTCCTACATAACAGAATAAGAGAAATTAACAACATTTAGGACACTAGGTAATTATTCAGGATGCCAGCTCTAAATATCTAACCTACCAATTAAAATACCAAATTGAAAAACCCACCTTTAATTCCTTACGAGGAAAATACCCAGGAAAGATTTTGAGAGCTGTTTATCCTTAATGACGACAGGTATTCAAAACTCTCAGCATTTAAGATTGTCTCCCGCAATAAGTTATATTCCTGAATGTCTAGGTGAAATCCATACATAAATGAGGTTGATATAGTCACATCCAACTCCAACCCAAAAATCCACACTTGGATTTACCTGTGATTGTTACCGCTAAAACATACAAGCCAACACTGTCTGTGGTCATGGCATACTGACAGACAGCAGGTTTTCTTTATCTCTTATAGCCTGAAAACGATTTAGGAAACTTAGGTGAATTTATCCACCCTTTTCCAGTTGTTCCCAGTGCATCCTTGAACATGATGCCTTTTTTAAATGGTGAGAATACTCTTACATATCCAAGATGAAACAGTGCTTCCCTGGCCTCACACATAATTCAACAGAACCAAAAGGGAATCATATTTCCCTATTTCCCCACTTCTTTCCCCTGCATATCTATGATAACAGGTAATTTTTCTGCCCCAAGTTTATATTTGCAACTGATTTTATGCTATTTAATGGAGTAAAAGAAAAATTTAGTTTACCCAATTCAAATCAATAAGAAATTTTTATGTTTCTAAAGGCAGCACATCTCTTCTACTTCAGTGAGGTCAGGATTCTACCTCTAACATGTAGCTTTGTGATGGTAATAACTTCAGCAGACACAATTTAATTTATGCAGCCATCTTTTTTACCTGTATCTTGCTTTTATACATTTCTATACTTACAATAGAGATATCTATCTCTAATTTTTTTTTTAAAAAGCTATGAAAATTAGATTCCAACTAAACCACAATTTGCCATGCTTACTTCATTACTTTTCATATTTAAATGTATCATCTTTGCAAAGAACGGTCGTACTGTTCAGCAAAGTCCTGATCTAACCCCTAGTGCTGTTGGTGGACACCCCCACACTGTGACTGCAGCAGGAGCTGGATCAGGCCTTAAATGTGGGGCTTCTTAAGATGCCTCTTTCACAGGTACTCATCTACTTGTTGAACCAGGTGTAGCTGAGAAATGTCTGACTCTTTCAGGTAATGCAGGTGCCTTGTAGAGTAGAGTTCTCAAATTTGATTTTCTGGGGGTAAAATATGCTGTTTCCCAAATGTGCCTTGTTGCAAGAATAATATTTTTTAATATTACTTTATAATTATTATTATTTTAAAACTCTGAATATCTTGTACACCTTGTGCATGTTTGAAATCCAAAACGTTAAGGTGATTTAATGTGTCCAAATTGACCAAGAATTATGAGGGGAATTAAACTTTGAAATGCCCATCTTTCATTTTAGGTCTTGAGACAGTTTTCTCCTTACCAAAGAAAGAGTTAGAGAGAAGCTGATCACACAAAAATCAGAAATTGCATTAAAAATTTTCTTCAGTCTAAATAAGGCATGGTGAGATCTGATTTTCGGAAGCCAAAGATAAGTAAATAGAAAATGAGGCCCAAGTTTATCATGCTAAGGACAATTAGCCATCAGAATAGCAGAAAACACTGCCAAAAAGGATGTAAAGATCAGTTACCTTTCTGATGGGTGCAGCCTTGTCTTTGCAGAGTTACTGAATGTAAGGCAAGGATTAATAGCAGGATGTCCTACAGCCTCTGCTGAATAGGAGGTCTGACAAGACAATCCAACAGCCCCTTCTGGCCTCAAAACCCTTCAAATCCACAAAACCCAGGAACACTTTCTGCTGGAACACATTTGCTACAACTGCAGTGATTCACCCTCCTTGTTACTCTCTGGGGCTCCCTGCCAAACACAAGAAAATAAGGTTTTAAGCCCAGAAGGATTTTTACAGTAATACAAGATATTGATCCCTGTGTTGTTTTCAGCAGCAGCTTGTTTTTCTGTCCAGGTTCCTTAGAATCCCAGTGTGCCCAGCAGGTTAATGCTGAGTAACTCTAAGATGTTAGGAAAACATGACACACACTTCACTATACAGAGTTATATTATCCAGAGACAGCAAGAACGACATTGGCATAGATTCAAGCCAGTTTTTATGTTTATTAAAATCTGCTTGTATACTGAAATTCCAGTGGTAGCTTACAGTCGACAGCACCCATTCTATGCTAATTTAGGTTACTAAGGGTTGTGCCACCTTCAAAAGGCCACAAAATGAATGGAAGGTGGGACTGATGCTTGGGAAGCTGCACAAACACAATGAGCCACATATCAATAAATGCAACAGTCATTTTACTGCTTAGAAAACAGAGCAAATCTCAACTCTGTCATTTTGGTAGAAAATGCTGTGCTCCGTTCTTCTTTCCTAGGGCCTGAGTAATTCAAGACAGGATAGAATAATTGATTCTTCTCACTGCTTCAAGATACCTCTTGGTGTTTTAGTGATCAAACTGATGCCCAGGAATAATATAGCTCTTTGCATTGATGAATCTTCTATCAGCTATTAGCAATGAGAGCATCAGATTGCTTTTAGACAGTTTTTAAAATCATTTGCATGAATTTTTGCCTGATTTTTTTCTTTCTTTTGAGTGCAGGTAAGTGTTCCATCAAAATTAAAATTTCCTGAGCATCACTAAACAGACATCCACAGTTATTCAGAACTGTGTAATTTGGACCAGAGACTCTGCAAGTGTGGACAATACAAAATTGGTTAAAGGTTACATTGCTTCTAAGCAAACCATGGCTCTGATGCATCTTTGTTACTATCACTGAGAAATACAATAATTTCCAAACTGGGCTGTTCTCACCTGATCTTGTTGATCTGTGCTTTTCCCCTGGAAAGACTATACAACTTTGGTTATATAGGTTTTCTAAGAGCTGTAGCCGTTCAACAGAACTCCAGAAATTGGTCTTCTAAGAGAAAACCACTGTATGCATTACAAGACCAAACAAAGACTGTAAACGCTGGTCTGTATCTGTTCTTGTCTTGCTATATGGTTGAAATAGAAATGAAGAAAATTGAATTTTCCATTTTGCATATTTTAGAAATGTCTATATTATGAATTTTTAATGTTCTATTGAGTTACAGCCTTTAAACAGTCAAAATGGAAAGTTGGGGGAGGGGGGATTTCTATTTGTTATACAAAAGGAACAAGGCTGATACATGTTCTCTGACATTGTGGCACTGTGTCTTTTTAATTCCCTTAACTTTCTGAGATGTTTGACCATCACTTGCTCCCGTGTCCGGGGTAAACACACAGCATAATTAGGGTGAGAGAAAAGTTTCCTTTCTGGTGAGTGCAGCAGGACTTCGGGGTGACGCGGCTCGGGGTTCAGCCCGGGGATCCCCTCGCTGCGCCAGCAGCGGGTGTCCTCAGCAGCCTCCTGCCACCCGTCAGCAGGGTGGAGACAGCGAGCCCGATGGGGAACGCGCCGGCGAGAGCAAGGATGAGAGGGAGGCTTCCCTATGGAGTTCCAAGAGCTTTATTCTTGAAGGTGTCCAGGGACGGAAAAGAAGCAAGGATTCAGGGTGTGCAGGGGTTTTTAAGGGTAGGAGGCACCAGGGGCGGTGACAAGTAGGAGGGTTCAGGGCGTGATTGACATTACAGAAGCTAAACTGATAGGGGATAGGCGGGGTGAAGAACTCAGCAATGAGAAAACCGGGGTAAGCCATACAAACAGGGCAGGACTTCTTAACCGAGAAAACAGGTAACTAATAAGCCTAAAAACGGTCCGCAACATCGGGGGAGTCTGGAACCTTTTTTCCTGCAGAAAGGGCCAAAGAGCACAGCCAGGATCATCTGGGCAAGCCTTTCCTAATCCATTTCCACTCACAACACAGTCCTCAGGTGCTGCTGGAATCCTGATCTCTCCTCCTCTTGCTAGAGGAAACAACTGTTGTGTCCCATGACAAATTAACCTAACCCAAGTCCCTGGGCTCAGGATAATGTTTTACTGGTACAACAGATGCAGCTTGTGGTTTAGAGGATATCAGATGAGATAACTTGAATGTCCTCTGAAGCCAACAACTTGTTGGCATTTAAAAATCATAGACATATTAACAAACATCTGTTACGCTACACATCATAACATTTATTGTAACATACCGTACAATATGCTGCACCGTGTTAGTGATAATAATAACTATGATAATTACACATACAAAAAAGGATGTGCAACGCAAAAGCATTAAGTAGAACCAAAATATAAATCTCTCTGACAGAGTTCTCATTTATAATGTAAAACCTTACATGAAAGAAAAACACAAACAGCACAAGACATCTGAATTGCAGCTCCGATTGAGATCCAAACAAACTAAAGTTAGGTGTAAGGGCAATGTGTACCCAGGGATATAAATAAATAAAAGGAAGCAAGAAAATAGCCTCTTTTTACATCCAGACAGTCCAGAGAATAATAATGTGCTAGTTTTTCAAATCCAAGTACCTATTGAAGATTGTAATGATTTCAGTCTAAAAAGCAATGCTGGAAAGCCTCTTCAGAGATTGCAAGCCCCCACTGTGCAGAAACATTGTGTCACTGCACACCGGTGTAATGGAGACAGACAAAAGAAATACTTCAAGGAAAGATGTGGGGAAGCACTGGATGATGTACTTTCCCAGAAAACCTAGTTAGAGTTTTATCAGTGACAAAAA
>VZRO01007277.1:933876-991940 GCA_013397915.1 Daphoenositta chrysoptera | reverse complement strand
AAAAAAAAAAAAAGGAGAAAAGGGAGGGGAGGGGGACAGGGGTAGAGGTTGGAGGGGGGAACATGGCTGAGTAATTTCTTGCCCTAAACTGAAAATGCTGCCTCAAAACTGATTACACTGCAAGCAGAGAAGCTTAAGGTATAATTTTATTTTGCCAGAAGTGGTACCAACAATTTACCATGAGAAAGACTGCAACACGGTTTGTGGTTTTCCACACATTGTACAGTAAGGTACCCTTCCAAACTGATCTCTCCAGTCTTCTTTGCTGACCCTTCCACACAGAAAATAATTGAGAAACACTGTAAGGGCTGTGTTAATCATCCTTAAACTTGTGTGTTTGCCGCTTGTTTTACTCTGTGTATTTAACTTGCTTTAAAAAAATCAGCATAGGTTGTTACACAAACAGAAGGCACACTAATTAAGGTGAAATTACTCAGACTACTTTAGTTTATACAAAGATTTAATCCTGGATTATCATTTAAAGATGCTGAACATCATATAAAGCATCAATAGTAATTACATTTTATTTACTTTCAAGGGCTGATCCTGTATAATATTTATGAGGTAGAGAAAAATATTGTACTTTTAGGAAATTAAGTTTACTAGGTTATCTAGGTTTCTTGTTTTTTCGTAATCAATTCACACAATAAATCCATTTGGCTTCATGTTTTTAACTAAAATGCTGAGAAAAATCATGACATTTTTATTAGAGGTCAAAAGGACAGGAAGATATTTTAAAGCCTTTTTTTTTTTAACATGAAAATATTAACACCTAAAGGGAAAGGAACTATATAACATTTGGAGTTTAAATGAATCCATTTATATGAGAGTTGCTGAACAGCACTGACTGAAAGAGGAGTGAAAGGGGAAACTAAGGATCCCTCTTTTGTTATAGGAGGACATTCTTTATTTTGATAAATACAAGTGTCAAAGATTGATATCTAGGCAATTGTCAGACACCTGAGAAAAATACCCTAAGAGACTTCTATCCATACTGGATAAAGTTATGCCCAACTCTGAACCTTTACTGCTCTGAGTACAGCCAAGGTCTTTGTGTTTCTTGACACTTTTCAGTCAATACTTTTCCTGAGTAAAGTCCTAAAGAAATAGAGATATATTTATAGAAATAGCCACTCAGACGTTCCCAAGGAAGACAGACAGGTTATTGCCAATATCTGGATTCCTAAGCCTAGCACATGCATTTTGTTCTTGGCAAGTGGCAGTGACAAACCCTGACGGAGAGGAAACTTCTGGGCCTCAATCCATCCCGTGGGCAGTGGCTGGGATGGAGGGTGCAGGACAACCTCTCTAAGCATCTCAGCTGCTGAAGCAGGAAAAGAAGCAGCAGTAATTCTGACTTGGAGACATTTATGGGACATTGAAATGGAGAGGAAATTCCTTCAAAGACCAACTTTTGCAGCCTTTTTGTGACATGGTTTCCTTCATTTCAAGGTCACCACTCATTTTAGAGCAATTATAATGGATCCAGATTACATGCAAAATACTACTACTAAAGACGCCAGAAATTTAAAATAGTACAAGAAAAACAGAAGAAATGATATTGTGCAAACAAATGTGCAGTCATACTTTGTCAGTAATGCATATATGCAAAACTCTTCAGGTGCAGAAATCTTCCTTTTCAAAGCCATGCTAGAATTGGAAGCTCTCTGGTGATTCAGAGCTTTCACTTTCTTGTCTGATGTTTGTGCCACACAGAAAGAGAGCCCAGCCTTTTGCTTCTGCCCTTCAGTACCTTAGCTAGATCCCAGCTAGGTGCAGCAGAACTCAGACAAATAACCATATTTATCAGTACTCATAAGATCAGATGTCTCTAACCCACGTGTCACAATAATTCTTCCTGACCATAGGTTCTAATCATCACTATGAAATTTGGAACATAACTATATAATTTTAATCCTAGTAATATCAGTAAATCTCTGATATAAACCCTGGAAACCATTCCAGCAATGAGTGTTTTACTTCTTTTTCTCAGGATTCAAAAATAAATAAAAAGATGAGGAAAGCAGAAAGTAAAAATATAAAAAAATAGCAGGATGTTGCTGCCACTGATGTCTATGGCAACTGGCAGAAATCCCATGCATTTTAATGGGAGTAAGATTTTCAATTTTTAGTACTTGTGCCCTACATATCTTTCGCCTTCAGCTCTTCTCGACAGCATTGACTACATGATGTTCTGAAAAATGAACCTTCAAAATGCAGTTTTGGCCTGTTGGAAAGGTTTACTCTCTTTTTTTTTTTTTTTTTTCTTTTCTTTAACTTATGCTCAAATTTCAAACATGGGCATAAGGATTATATTTTTATTTTACTACATAAGGGGAGGGAACAAGTCTTGATGCTGACAGAACACTTTATGTGATATTTAGCAACAAAGAAGGAAACTCTGTCAACCCAGAATTCACAGGAGCACCAGTTGGCTAAATTCATGGCACGGTGTGGGAAAATTACCTCAACACTGTCTACTTTTGCTGATTTTTCCTTGTGCTGACACTTCTGATGCCCTGAAAGTTGCTGTGCTCACATCCTCTGCTGCTGGTGTCAAAGAACACTCTCAGTCTTCACATGCCAAGATGAGGAAAACCTATTGCAATGCCCAAAAGACTTAACTCCTGTCAAATATATTCATTTAACACAAGCACTCTGGTCTGTGGCTCTGAAATCTTAAAGTGATGGCATGAAGCAGGAAGGAAGGGAAAAACAGGCAGTGGCTTTAAAAGAAAATCTTCAATTAATAGGTAGGGCCACTTCAGTTCATTGCAAAAGAAAAAGAAAAAAGTATTAGCCACAAAGACAGAACTAGATTTTTACATTAGTGATGGACACAAAGGATTTAGCACAATCCTACTGAAAAATAGTAACTTAGAAATAACTGCCTCACATGAAAAACAGCCTACTTGATCATGCCCTTGAAGATACATACAGACCCTTCTCTGTCCAGACTTCTCCCCGAACACTACTTCCACCACTTGGGTTACTTTTAGGTGTTAGTGTAGATTTAGAATTGTTAAATGTTGTATTTAAAAAAAAAAAAAAAAAAATCAGCTATTTGGGGTGCAGTATTCACTTTATTTTTTTTTTATTCTTGCCAAGACTATAGTGCATAGTGAAATTCCTTCCTCCTGTGCTACAGATTCCCTAGGCTAAGCAACAATCCCTCTCTACTCCTTTGTCCTCTCAATTTCATTAAGTTTACACATATGGGAATAAAACACTTTCAGAACAGGGCCAATAGCCAGCCTGTCACACCAAGCTCCTGACTCTCTGAGGTTATGAGAATGTGTTCCTACACATGTAGCAATCCCCACTGGTGTTAGCATCCCCTCATGGGTCTACAGAACAGAACAGAATATCTGGACATGGAAGGGACCCGTAAGGATCATAGAATCCAACCCCCTGCTCCTCACAGAACTACCAAAAAACTAACTCAGTTGACCATTTGTTTGCTTTACCACATCCGTCAACTGGGTTGGTTTTGGGTTTCATAGCTGTAAGCTCCCTGCCCTAGTTCTTTCATCATACTGCCATCCAAATTTACTTCATTTTGCAGTATACACAAACAAATGAATAGAAACTTAAGAATAACCTCAAAAAAGTGTCAAAGAATGTGGTGAAGTTACAAGAAAAAAAAACTACCAAAATTGGCAAGGCAGGTGAAATAATCTATTTGTGCAGCCCAGGAAGTGTCATCTGAAGGTTTGCATGTACCTCTGAGCCCTCATGTTGGAAAGAAGTGGATCAGCTGGAGTCAAATGCAAATCATCAGAATTGCAAGGAAAGCCTGAAGGAACTGGGCCTGTTTAACCTCAAACTAAAGAAAATGGAAGGAGGCATTTGAGCAACGGCTACAGTGTAGAAGATAATTATATATTTTCTTAATGCATTTGGGGTAAAAAAAAAATAAATAGAACTAATAGACTTGAGTTTCTGAAAGAAAAAGTGATTTAATAAAGCACTGGACTATCTTCCCTGTGCAACAGTGAAATTTCACCCACTGAGGGTCTTTCAGAGCAGGCAGGACAAACTTGAATGACAGAGGTGTACATTGATCCTACAGTGGGACCATCAAATTTGTGATTACACACACACATGCAAAAAACCACTTTCACCCTTATTAATTTTTAATCATTTATTCTTGAGAAGAAACACAGAAAAGTTTTCAATGGTCAGGAGGGACTTTAGGAGCTGTTTGTCTCTTTCACATTCCTTCCCCTTTTGTCTTCTCACTCATTTTATTAAATTTTATTTTCATAACTTATTCCAGAAGAGGAACCATTTATTTTCCTTTGCAAGGCACCATAAAGTTCAGGTAAAGTAAAAGCTGGACCTGAATGACCCTTACTTTCACAGGACAACATTTTATAAATAATTTTTGTAAAATACCTACATTTTCAGACATCTGCCCATACAAGTGCATACTAAAGATTCTGATTTTTTTTTCCACCCACTTCATTCCCAGAACAGCAGCAAAGGAAACTTTCTGGGCATTGCCATCCAAATAAGGACACACTCACAGCTTTTGTGTTTGCTTGGAGACTATCAGCACTTTCTATACAGCCAGAGAAGCAATTTCATAAACAATGGAAGCATTTCTACTGAGAAGAAAGATTTTCCAAAACACAACACATACTTTTTATTAATCCTAATAATCATGATAAACGTGTAGGAACTTTTGAAACAAGAACATAAGAAGATACAATGACAAGTATAAGAGGAAAATAAGAGAAAAATAATAAAGAGTTACTGAAAATGTATTATTGGAAGCAGGTAATTTTGTGAGTTGTCCTCCAAGGCTAAAGATTTGAGAGTTGATTCAATTGCAAGTGATCTGTAGAGCAGCTGTAAAATCTCCTATTCTTGCTCACATCAAAAACTAAGATTTTCTTGACACACTCCCCATTTAGACCATAATAGGGGTTGAAAATGCAAGGATGAAAAACAATAATTCTGAAGGGTTATGCTGCTGGCTTTAGCCCATCGTGTATTTCACCTGGGAAACACTAAAAAGTGCTGCATTTCTTTAATATCTAACCTCTGCAAACAAAAAATGCTCATTGAATTTTAAATGCAGGCTGTGACCACTATCTTATTTTAGTAAGGGACTGTCTGGCACTTTAAAACATTATTTTCTTTAACTAATCACAGTATTGTACCTCAGTATGTTTGGTTTTCCTCAAATAGTCTTTATAATCAATACACCAAAGGGAATCAGTACAGCAGAGGGAATGCAACGTTTCCTGACGTCACCTATTTATCTAGCACAAAACTGGAAAGACTTTGAAGGCAATGAAAACAATCCAGAGAGAGCAAGGTCTGGCCACTAGTTCTGCCCTGGCTATACGTGTTGATTCCTTAATTCACCTGGAATCTCAGTCTCCTCATCCTGTCTCTGTGCGCAGTGTTGGATTTGAGCTGCTCTTTGATATGTTGGGGGTTTTTTTCTCTTCATGTTGTATTTGTTCTGAATACTGAAACATTTTTTAAAATAGTAAAAAGAGCACACAAACATGCAACTAAACCCAAAAAAATCAAGCATGGCACAGTAGGAGAAGAAAGCTTCTGGGGAGAGAAAGCAAAACTGTGTGACAGATGGAAAAGTCTCAATGGATGAATGGTACTACTACAAATAAGTAGCAGGCAGCCAGAGGGAATCAAATAATGATTACAGAAGAAAAATGAGGGTTAAAAAATGGGGTAAAAAACCTTCAGCACTGGCAGAAAATTCTAGAGTAGTAACATATAATATTTGTATAAGGGAGGTTTAATTATATGCTTTCCACAAACAGGGAAAGCAGAAGAGACAAAGAAGCTAGACAGCTGACAAGCATGCCAGTGTGGACAGCATAAAAAGCTCAACGTGTCCTTGGAGAGGAAGGAACGTACTCCAGGATTCGGTCTGGCATGCCCCCAAACCTGAACAGATTACTTTCTGACGATCAATACCTGTAACCACCAGAGGCCTGTTGGAGAGTTTTAAAAAAAAGCAGAAAAAATCAGCTTCAAAGAGACCTGGTCCCAAGCTCACATTTTATTTTTGCCACTGGGTGCTGAGGTAAGAGCTTTGGACAAGGCTCATTTTTCATCTCTTTATAGGGCTGTGGATTGAATATGAAGTGTCGCAGCATGTTCTCAGGGCTTCGCTCTGTCGGTTTCCTGTCCCAGAGAGGAGCACTCTCAGGATGACACTCGTCCCCTTTGACCAAAGCTGGTATCAGATCTTTCACAACAGCCTGATTAATGTCTCCTTTAACATCCATGACTCTTATCCACCTACAAAGGAAAAAAATACAATCCTTATTGTTTTCTTAAGTTAAGTCACTTTTATTTCGGAGAGAGATAGAAAAAAACCAAGAAGGTTCCTCATTTTATTTGAAATGTTGCTGATCAATAGTTATACCCAAATACAGCTTAGCTATTTTAAAGAAGTACAGTGGGCTCTTTTTCACATACTGTAGTATACCTGAATAGAAATTACATCTCATATTTTTCCCCATAATATAATTTAATCACAAGCACATGCTGAAAAAAATGCTTTTAGACATTACTATGAGTAGGAAGCAATAATTCATACATGTTTCTGGAGTCACAGAGAGTTCTGTACAGTTTGATGTCTCCAATTACAATTCCACCTTTTCCTCTCTTGCATTTAGCTTAATTTTCTTTTGTCTTTCCCCCATTCATTTTTCAAATACTGCAAGGCAGTGCATATTTTCCAGAAAGCACTGATGCGATTTATTTTTTTGTCCATCTACCTTCACTGCTGAAAATGACTGATCTGAATAAGGCAAAAATGAGAAGAACAGAAAATCTAAGCAGCTTTTTAAGGAAACAGCTGAAAAGGAAAAAAGAAAGAAAGAAAGGATTGTATTATTAATAGCAAACTCCAGGATGATGGATGAAAAGAACAACAATATCCTTTAATCATAAAGCACTAACATTCCAGCAGTGCTGGTAAGTGAGTGGAGCAGTGAAACCATTTGAGACTTAAACAGATGGATTAGGAAAGGTTCCACTGTGGGTTCCTGGACAGATTTCAAAACAGCAGCCTGATTAACTAATGCACAAAAAGCAAGTGATTCTTCCAATCAATAAGCTTTTATGTAAGCATATTTGAGTTATAATATTTAAACACAACAGACAAGTAGGGAATCAGGAATTCCTCATGCTGGGCTAGCAAAGCCACAAAGTTTTGCTTGAATCTGGAGATCTCTTTTTTCCCAGCAAATCTCAAAGGGATTTTATAGCTAATGTTGTCACCACATGTTCATCAATATATTAGCAGCTCCTGATGATTTTGTGAAAATGATGATGAGTTTGAAGTCCAAAAGATGCTTTATTTTTACAAATATTTTTTTAAATATTCTTTTAGGGAGAAATTAACCAAATTTTCATTGAATTAAGGAAAATGCAAATAAAATTAATCATTGAGTACCCTTTCCACAAATAATTAGAGAAGGAGTACAATCAAAAGCCCAGGTCATAGGGGCTGATTCCTTTCAGCATGATAGCATTTATCCTAGGTAAGAAATGGAAATGGAAAATGGTAATGGTTTTATGTGGATATTTTTACACATCCTTATTTCAAAATATCTTTTAAAGGAGGCTATAATTTTTAAGGAATTACTGGCAATGAATACTATGTCTCTTTCTCCTAAGTGCCCAGTTGCAGATAAAAGTATGATATTTCATAAAGGTTTCTAAAAGTGACCTAAAATAGATCTTCATATAAAATGGTATTATTATTATTATTATTATTATGTCGAAGAACTTGCATTGTTCAAAGGATGGAAACAAGCAGCACAAGGGAACATTTCAGGCTTTTGTATGATACTTGGAATTCTAGGCCATGGTCTCTAGTACTCTGTTTATACCATAATCAAGAGACATGCAAATTTATACTGCTTACCAATATAGGTTTCCTCTTCCCAGCTGAGATCTGGGCTACAAGATATTTGATCTTAAACCTTACACTTATTCAGATAGGAATTTTGCTTATTTTGCATCACGTAATATCCTTTAGGAAACACTTTGATAATGTTTCCTAAAGACTAACTTTTTAGTATTTTGAGTTTTCACATTTTGGGGTATTTAGTAATTTTTCAGAAGCAGTCTTTTTGAGATTCTTCATGGCTATCACCAAATTATTTCCACCTGTAAAAGTCAGAACCAGGAGAACACTGTGGAAGTATACACCAATCATGAATCTCTGCTTAGTTTAGCTAATCCATGAACCTCAATGGAGTTTCAAAATAACCCCCACCCTAATATTTGACCAAGTAAGAAAGAACTTTTCAGTTTTTCAAGACACTTCAGAATCAAATGTCTCATTTAGTTATAAACATGTCCTGCATTTTGCCAGCATACAAAGTAGTCATTGCATGTGTAATATTTGCCACTGGCTTCTTGCCTGCTAGGTTGTAATTGCATGTTTTGATGTCTCGAGGACTTTGCTCTGGCCTGAAGCATCTGACTGCTGTGGTGCTAGGACTTTTCCTCTTTCCATCAAGAAGTTTGGACTCCATGACCTACAGTGTTGCTGGCTTTCCTGGCTCACCTTTTAACTGCCAGCCAGGACCTCTGCTTAGTAAATGTGTAGGTCTGAATATATGTATTTATTTGCTTTGAGGTTTACAATGCAAATGTTCTTCACAAATTGAAAAAGGATATTGGGGAAAAAATGCCTACAGCCCCAAAGCAATAAGTTTATTATTCTGCACAATAAGAATAGTATCTTTTAGTCCCCAGGGTATGACCCTCACATGATTAAATGCCATTCGTTGTCAGAGTGACTAAACAGTTGACAGAAGCATGTAGTAAACCTGTAGCATTCAATAAAATCCTCTGAAGAGAAAGTAGAGAGAGATCCTTCTAATTTTCTAAAAGGGCTCTTCCTCTTTCTCAGACTAAAACCCTCTTTTTCTTTCTCAGTATACATACCAGTTGTAACTGCAAAGTCTTTTTTCTTTTTGTCTTTACTAGTCTGAACTCCAGACTGAATGTGGAATAGGCGGAAGAGCATTTTAAGAAGTTCTGCTCTTACATTTTCTCTGGGCCAGTTTTTCTCTAACTGAATCCCCACCATCAGCACACGCTGCATGTACTATTTGGAGCAATGGCAGCATAAATTCTCTCTGCTTTCTGTAGTTATTCAAATTCTGTGACATTTTGTGATGATCTGAGGGCATGTTTACAAGCAGTAAAAATATACTGATGTCATGAATAGACTAGAACCCAGATGCTATGATTCAACTTCAGCTGCCAATTACTGCTATTTTGAATACAAACAAATCTGAAAGTAAAAACATCAAATTAAGGATATTAAATATGTTAAGCAGATTTTGAAGTATTACCCTATTTATACTTTAAGGGGCACCACAAATTCCAACAAAGGAATAGAGTTCTTGCCCACAATTAAAAGAGTAAGTAGTATTACATTCTGTGTAGCTCTTAGGAGTTCGGTCCCCAGCCGTTATCCGTGGGATGCTTCACACTGCCACAGTAGGGCAGTTCAACATTTCAACCTCTTACTGTAAAAATTAACCTGTTTTTTCTAATACATTTTGAACTCTGTTCACAGAAGCCCACATTGCATGAAATTCACAGGCCCCCACAGAGATAAAAGAATTCTCCTTTTCGGTGCACCACTGAGGAATGCTAAAAATAGTTGAACATACAAGGAAAAGAAAATTCTGCTTTGGGGACTGCAGTGTCTTTGCCTCACTAGAAAGAAAAAAAATAGATAAGTGTATATGTGTACAATTACATCCAATTTCTGTATGCTACACTAAGTAGTTTACATTCTGGAGATTCCTGAAGCCCACACCTATCTAATTATTATACTTCTTCTGTATTCTAAATGTAGAAGAACACTGCATTAATCTCAATTGCTGAATAACTAATAGCAGTTGCTGCTTCCAGTTACTGTGAAAACACCTTAAATACTAACACACGCAAGCATATAATTTTGTTTAATATATAGATATATGTGCACATATCTAAATAAGGATGCACTTACACTCAGATATGCGTGTGTAAAATTGTTTTCTGTGGAAAAAAAAAATTCCTCATTGCCATCTATACTTGTTTGACTTCAGATGATGATTTATTTGGGGTGGAGCCTTGCATCACTGGCATAATGCTTACATGGAGAGGTTGGATTTACTTGAACCTGAGTCACTAGCAGGACAAAGGTTTTTCATAAAAACTTTGCTGATTAGACCTAAAAGTTACACTAGTGACCTTGGAGACATCACTAGGAGTTTTCTTCACTAGAAGCATCAAAGATATGAAACTGTTAAGTCCTGATGTGCTTATATACACAGATCTCAACACTTTGCTCTGCTCTACTCTCTTCTGAGTTATTTTTTGAATATTTTTAAGGAAGATGTAGCAGCAACAAGACCAGTTATAGTACCTTTCATCTTGAAATGTACCTATATACTACAATATATGTGAGAGGCATTGAATCACACTATTATAAAGAGCACAATAATTTTATCAGAAGTCGAATAAAGGACATGTATGTTCATTACTGGCTGTGGCGAATTTCTTTTTGGATGCTATGTGTTTTAACAGCCCTTTATTTCTGCCTATATCCCTCTCTGAGTGGAAACAGTTTTATTAGATGTTGTGGCAGCCTTCAGATTATATTCACACAAACAAACAAGATATTACTTTGTACCAAAACATTTGTATGAGTACTGAAAAATCATCATTAAAACAGTCAGCATTCAACATTCAGAAATGGTTAACACTCCAAAGCATTCAGGTAGATACAGGTTTTTCATTGTCTAAAAAATAAAAGAGGTTTTTAAACTGGTTTTCCTCTATCTACAGATCTTTTTTCCTATTTATTGAAAGCATTCCACTTATACGTATGATACCATCAACTCATCCTTAAAAAAAGGGGGATATTTAAGAGTGGAAAAGTTGAAGTGTCCTTTAACCATTGATATTAATTATTACCCTGAATTAAGAATAAATATAAATGACAACCCCTGTTAGATATTACATCTATATGTAGCACACTTTTTAACATTCACTATATATGAGAGTAATCATGTTTTTATTTATGCAAATGTTCTTGTAGGAAGCACCTGTAGTGAACACGGTTTTGTAATGAGATATGTAGGTCATATCATGGAGAATGACAATAAAGTTTAGCCACTTGATGCATTTGCAGGTGTGAAACATCTCAAAGGCTCTGATCTGATTAAATGAATTTCAAATTCTGTGACAAGAATTAACATGCCCTGTGCAGGACTGGGTGCTGAACACGCAAAGATATTTATAAATTCCTCTTGATGCTCTTAATATTAGGGTAATCAGTTTGCTCTTTCCTTTCCATTTGTAATATTTATTTCATGTAACACAAGAGATTGCAATTTCAAACTAGCTGTGTTTCCTTGGCTTGAGGAAAAAAAAACCCTTCCATTTTTTAGTACATCTCTCCCCTAGTCGCTGACTTCACTGTTATCTCTAAATCATGAGGCCCAAGACAACACAAGGCCAAGGATAGAATTTTGCTCTGCTTTGTATAAGGTTCTGTTTTTCATAATATTTTTTTTTTTTAATTTTCACACCAAAGTCAACTTTAACTCTGAGAACAGGTTTCAATATCATGCCTGTCTCTGTCACCAAAAGTCCAGTGACCAACAGAGGGATGTGCTACTCATGGCCTCTGCCTTCCATCCTCCAGGGCATACCAGCCCTTCATCTCCTTTCAGACCTACCACTGGACCCACCGCAAGTCTCAAGCTACTGCATTTGCCCCAAGATGTCTTCACTCTGTCTCAGTGCTCCACTTTTCTATATCTTAATCTGACTCCTATAAAGAGTCTAGAGCTACTCAAGTCTGAATGACATTCCTAATCCACCAGTAGTTAGAGCTGAACCATGGCTCAAGGCTTTCCTTATCCCTTAGTCCAGAAATGAAGCTTGATATCTCTCTCAGAAGAGCCCAGGCTTTATCTGGGCCATCAAGTCAGCCTCAAAACCATGCAAGTTAATTGGAAGCATTAAACTGAGAAGGATTCTTAATCAAGCCATGACCGCTATTAGCAACCGAGTACTGGGGTAAAGGTGGATAATAATTTTTTACTATACATAATGATTGTCTTAAATTTGCACATTAGGCAAATCCTCAAACGGTGCACAGGGTCACCAGAAATCATGCTCTGAGGTTCAGCAGTTGCACAAATACACAGGGAGCTTACGTGAACCAGAGAAATGAAACCTGTCCAAGATCCTAAAAGCTCCCAAACCGACACGCAGCTTTAATGTGAGCAACTGTAAGATGATTTATTTTTTTTCAGATCAAATACACAAAGTTCTGGATGTAATTCTGTTAAGCAGTTTTACATCTTGCCACTAGGACTTTTTTTTCCTCTGTGCTAAGCTTTAATATCCTTTCAAATGCATTAATGTGTCCCTGGAACAGACGCTTAGAGACTCCTGCACGCTTTGAATATTTCCACTTTAAAGAGGGCTTTCAATACTTACTGACACTCTATGTACCACCTCACTGGCACCAGAGCTTGTAAAACACTAAGAGAAACAGCTCCTTGCCCAAAACATGTCCAAAAAGGAAAATCTTCCTTCCGATCATCCCACAGTTAAGGAAAAAGAAAAGGTGGGACCATACATGAAACACCTCTTGGAGATTTATGCAGATTTTTTTTTCTCTTTCAGTCAACTCCCAACTCAGAGGCTTGCCTTTGAATTTCTGGTGTGAGCAGTTCCTGTATGCCAAAGAGAATCCCAAGCAAAACCAGTAAATTCCAATCAGTTTATTTCAAAAAGCTCTGTGTTCACTTGCCTTCTCTTTTGTCTTTAAATGCTATAATGCAGCTCAATATAATGGTGGGAGTTCATGTACTAGAAGGGTAAATTTCAGACAAACAAGATATGACTTTTAGTAAGAGGTTCAACATGCAATGTCTACACTCCAAGTCTGAGAATAAGCCTGGATCCTAACAAGCCTCGCATACTTGCATTTTTATTGCAAAGAATCTCCACATGAAATGTCTAAATAGGACTGCATGTAACCACCCTATATCGATTCATAGTCGTCAGACAGGGCTGAAAAAAATGTCACTGTAATATTATTTTGTAACAAAACCTATTCATTTTGAAATCTGCTTCTCTGGACTTCTCTCAATGCTTAGTTGAGAAACTTTGGTTGGACAACCCAGTGCTTCTCAACTGGGTTTTATTTCAAAAAGACCCACTGGAATAAAGTCTTGAAAACTAGTCCTAAATGCAGCAGCAAATATCTTCTAGTGCCCTGGTCATATTGCTGTACTAGCATGCAACTTCAGAATTATCCCACTCTCTGCATGGATCTCAAGAGCACTTTCAAAATGAGTTCTTTCTTTCCTATCAGCACTGAAGCTGCTTGGTAAATGCCTTTTACAGATCTATTGACATTCATGCTTTTAAAATAATAACTTTATGGACACTCCAGATAATGAAATAGAGTTAATGAGAAAATGTAACTGACCATCTACTTATTTGTGGGTCTAAGGAAGGTTTTACACAGAAGCTGGCAAAATGAAAATGTGGCGTGCAGGAAGAATGTGAGGATTGATTTGCTATGCAAACCTAACGAAACTCAATGGGGAATTTTGTAGTTGGATGAAAGCAAAAATTAAAGCTAGTAATTACAAACAAAATGATAGTAGTGTAAATAAACCACAAAACCACCACAGCATGCAGTCTAAAGTGCAATAAAAGGCATATCATCCCTTTAAATTGAATAAACTTCCCCCAAATAGAGGAAAAAAATTTACAAGCACAGACTGTGTTGTGAAATCTGGTTTTGCTGAGGGATAGGCCTTTCTAAGAAGTTTTGATAGACTACACAGTAAAGTGCATATAAACGTGCATAAGCACATGTTATAAGGAACAAAGAGGAGAAAATTGGGGTGTGCATGCAGTTGCAGGGCTAGGAGCTTACTGGGATCACAGGGATGTTGTGGGATAGCTTCCACAACTGCAGTGCTGCAATGGGTGGATACCAGACCTTCAGGAGGGACGGGCTAGGATGGAAAGGAGGAAGAGTTTGCTTGTATGTGAAAGCAGCAGAGATGCCTGGAGCTCTGCCTAGGTCTGTTTTTCATAATAGATGAGTCTCTGCGTGTCAAGAGTGCTGTGCAGACAGACATAAGCAATGCTGCAGTGAGTGTCTGTTGCCCTCACTGCAGTGCAGTGTAGTTGGTGAGCTATGGTTAGGTATCTATGACTGAAGAGAGGTGCACAGGAATCAAGGACGCGGGACTTTGCGTTCTCTGCTGACCACAGAAAAATGCTCAAAGTGAGGTCTCTACAGAAAAGTCCTAAAGACAAACACTTCTACTTAACAGTTTGTGCTGTGTCGAAGGCCAGTCAAAGGAGCTTATGCAGTAACTAAAGGCAAAGTAACACTAGGAAGGAAGTGCAAAGCTGGAAGTTTGTAGCATATATTCCCATAAGTCAATGTATTAAGGAAATGCAGCTATAAATTTTCTAGAGAAAAACATATTTTTTCTATAAGTTACATTATGCTCCATGTTTTCTGGTGACATCTATTTTAAACTGCACTGTACTCTAAAGACAAGATTTTAGAATGGTCTAAATTAGTCTATGGTGATTACCCACATTGTGCAACTTACTACTGTTTTATTAATGCAAGATTAAAGATAATACTTTACTGGAAGAGATAACAGCAGAATTAACCTCTATTTACCTTGACATAATAAAGATTTAATAAAACATGGGAAAATGTCAATGAACAGCATAATTATTCTAACATGAAATTTAAATGTATCTTAATTCTGTATTCTGCATATTTAATGCTTTAAGATTAGTCATCATTGTTCTTTTCTCCCTCTTACAATGCATATTTAAAAATATTTCAAGCACACTCAGACAACTTGCTTATTAAATGTATACTAATTTATTTTCATTTTCAGAAACACTAAACCTAAAACCCCAATTTTTTTGGACAGATATTCACCAAACCCCTGCAACCAATATATATCTCCATATCTTGCCCTTGTCCAAATTTTTTACTACTGAATCAAAGAAAATCCTTGCAGTGTTATTATATCAGACAGGCATCAAAGGGGCAGAACACATAGGATTGAAAAATAACACAGCTGCACTTTGCAATGGAGTGTTCTGTATCTGGCCGTGTTTTGTTGTTCATGTAATACTTTTCAATAAACAAAGATGTCAATCAACTTTCTTTGCAGCACATCACATTTCAGATTTAAACCACTTCAGACACAGAGCTGCCCCAAGCTCACACGTTTAACAGATAAAAATTCAGCTTTCTGTCAAGGCAGAATATAGTATTGATTGTAGACTGTATTTAGGCTGGTGTCTGTTGGAGCTATATTACTTTCAAACTCATATAAAGTCCACTATAGAGACATAAGACAAAAAGTGTTTCTTTTCTAGTGCAATTCTTTTTTTAAACTTTCTACATTGATTAGTGGCAATTTTTAAATAAATGACAAAAAAAAATAAAGCAGCCAGGGTTAGAGTCTATCCAGAAATCAGTGATGGGGGAAGTTATAAAAACATGATAGTAATCATGAAAACTTTGATCACTTGATTTGATTCTAGTGCTTTGTAAATTAGCATAATTATTCAAACATGCTTCATTAAAAATCACGACTGTACAAGTCCTTCAGTTTAATGATCCAAGAACATACAGAATGAGCTAAGCTTTAAATAAATACATCAACTTTGTACTAGATGGCCATGTCACAGACTGGCAGGTTATTTGTTTTAAATAAAATACTAAATGCACTCTTGTTCCTTGCACAGTGTAGGAGACTGATGACTTGCTAAAAGGTGCAGCACGTTAGCTAGTATATTTTACTGTTTATCCTCACATCCACCTGTACTTCTCCTGGGATCCCATAAGGTTAGATATCATGTCACTCCTAAGGCACTGGGAGATTGGCATAAAATCCCAGTAAATCTCCAACTAATTACATTTGAACTGTAGGTGTCACAGTTGATTTTGACCTTTAAAGTTTGGCAGAAGTTTGACAGTCCTTGAAGAGGACCCACACTCTGCAATACGTTCTATAAAAATTTAAAAGAAAGAATAGGCTTCAATATTAAATGTGTTTTAGAAAGAAAACAAAATACCCTGTTTATTAATATACAATGTCCCAGAAAAATCAAAGAAATACTCTTATCCATGGCAACCAAAATCCTCAAGAATGTGCTGACATTCTCCTAAAACTGTAGCTGACAAAACACCAGTTGGCATCATTGGAGGGTTAAGAGAAACTTAACAAATTTGACAGAGGAAAGAGAAAACAAAATCCAAGTTAAGTTGTCACTCTCTGCTTAATTCCATATATACACATATCTCGAGACATAGCAGGCCAGCTCTTGTAAGTGGCTGTGAGTCATGTTTCTGCGTGTCAATTAATCTGGCTTAATTGTTAATCTCCCAAGTTTGGGACTTGGCTTTTCTAAGTATTGGGTAATTGAATATCAACATTTTCTTCACCCACAACAATTATCTCTGCAGTGAAGTATTATTTTACAGCCCCACTTCCACCAAAAGCAAATAAACCAACCCTTCCCTCCCCCCCAAAAAACCCAACCAAAAGCAACAAACAAAAAACCCACAACTGGTTGCCCAGAAAAATAGTGCATAAAATTTCTCCCTGGTGGCATTCCAGCCATGATTGCAAATGTCCTGCTGTCCAGACTGTGAACATCCCAGCTGTCACCCAGGGACTTTTAAAAACTGAAACAAAGCCACGTGTCAGCAATACTAATAGGTGGCAGAGAAACCTTCATGGAACCACAGAACTGTAGAATGGTTTGGGTTCTAAGGGTACACTGAAGATCATGAACTTCCAAGTTCCCCCCTGTGGGCCCGGACACATTCAACTAGACCAGGTTATTCAGATCCACCACATCCAACCTGGCCTTTTTACTTTAAAAACTCAAACAGAAATTTGCAAGCAAGGGAATGAAGAATATTAACACTTTTTACATTTTAAAAGTTGGCTTTACGGGTCCGTAAACATTGATGTAAATGAAAATACTAAAACAGTTTTGAAGGAAAAGGGAATAACTTCCGAGAAGGTTAATTATTTCTTGTAACTGCCTGCAAATCATTATGTTTCTGCAAATTCTGCATAGATGTTTTTTCATATAATTTTGAATTAAACATTTCTTAATCCAGATTTGAATCTTAGTGACATATTATTAAGATCATGTGTTTCATACTGTCTACATGTTGTTAGCTATTATTTGCACAGAGGCAGTTTTTTGAAAACTCTTAAACTAAATGTTTTCTTTCAACATCCAGGATTTTGTAGTTTAGTGGAAAAGACACATTAGGTTATTGCAAACTCACAAATTGTGTGGGAGACAGGAGTCTACAAATAATCATGCACACTCTAGTATTGTTTGTTGTTCCTTAGGGAAAACTTCACGTTTATCAGGTCACTAATAAAAAGACTTGGAGAATAAAAGATTGAGTTTACTTTGTTTTACAAAGAGAGGGTGAAAACACTTAAGAGTTGCAAACAAGGGAAATTAATTTCAAAGGAAAGGTCAAAAATAAGAAAGAACATCTCTAAACTTATTTATCTGTTGAGGGCTATGCTAATTATTTCACAATTCCAGTTACCCTGTGGGGTTGGCCACAGGAATTTACTGCACAAGACAGAACTGGCATTCTCTGGAGAGATCCTGGTGCTTTGTACACTCTCCTCTTTTTAAAGCAGGCTACCCAAGCGCACTCCCTCCCATTGGAATGTGCAAAATAATAAGAAACTAGAATGTTGATTACATTTCTTTCCTCCTCCATGCTGTAATTTCCAATCCCTTCTTTTCCTGGCCTCAAGAATGATCAAGCACTAAAAGATCACATGGTAATGCAGAGGATTAGAGCATTTCCCACCACCCTGCCCCAACCCAATTAACCTCTTTTAATTAATATTTCTGCTGTGTTGCTTAATTTGCACTTCTTATTCTGGCTTTTCATGGCTTCTTTTTCTCACATTTTGAAGGCACACAGGTAAAATTTGCCAGTAACAGTCTTTGAAAACTAACACTTTTTAAATAATAATTTTGAGATTATAATGGTTACTCTGCCATGAATTTAGTGCAAAGACACACAACATAATCAATGGAGAAATTCACAATGAAGAGCTAAAATTCAGTGGCATGCATCCATACACTCAGTTTATTTAGGGAGATCCTATTGGGAACACTATCACAGGGCTACAAAAGAAAAAAAAATGTCACTATAAAATTTAAAAGTCCTTCTATCAAAGTAATGTGAGAGGTTTTTCAGTTTTAGTCTTTGGGCAAGATTTTCTTACCGTAACGCAATATTATTTTTTTTCTGGTGACCACAGAGACCATACTTTTGTTCATGCAGGAAACCTAGATCAAACGATAGCTGAGAGACTATTTTAAATTTATGTAGCCTCAATTTTCAGCCTACAGGTCATTCAAGCTCAACATTTCATTAATGAAATGCTGTCAATATTTCCCTGATATTGCCACAGGTTGACACATGGCATTATTCCAGTGTAAGATTTTCACACATTAGTGACTGGAAAATCAAGAATATTCCCCAAGACACCTGAGGTGTGATTAATTCTCTAATAGTCTTCCTGTATCAGTTTGAGAGGAAGAGAGGTATCTTGTACCAGGGAGGAAAGAAAGTGGCAACACCAGAAAGAAGACAGCCTTGGCTTCTTGCCTGGAGCACTGACTTGGCCAGCTGCCCCACATGACAACCTTTGCCATCCTGAAGCCCAAATAATACACCAGCAGCAAGGCAACAGCTTTTAATGTACCTTGAGCAGAAATCATGGCAACATTATTCCATGAAACCATTAGTGAGAAAGAGGAGTTAGTGCTGAGGGTAAAATAAAGGTGAATGTGTTCTATCTGTTGGGTTAGGGATGGGAGTCTGTCACCATTTTTGAAGGTTAAAGCAAAGTTAGCGGGGAAAAAAAAAGGGTGTTGAAGATTTCATAGAGGAAGCAGATGCTCGGGGATGTCCTTCGCTAAGTTGAGTATTAAGGCCAACTTTCACAGGTATGAAATTAAGAAAGCTGGACAGATTTGGCATCTGAATGGGTCCAGGTCTGCTCCTCATCAGGTGTGCATGGACATCTTAGCAATGGGGGAACAGTTGTCAGTGAAATTTTCATTGCCCAATCTAGAGTATCTATTTTTGTCATAAAGTAACTGCCTTTTAATAGAATGCAACACATTAACCACACATGAACTGGCAGGCTGAAGAACAATTAAACCTTTTTAAGGACTGAGCTTTGCAAAAAATCTTGTTTCCCATTTTCTAATTTGTAAGCATCTACAATCAAGGAGCTAAATGGCTAAAACAACCTAAACACAAAATCTGTGAAATCATTTTCTTGCTAAGAACGTATCAAGCAGCACCACTGATGAAAAGCAACAGTTGTTTTTTAGAGCTTTAAAGTACTGAAATTTGTAGTGGAAATGCTGACAAGGTGTCGTGGGTTGGAGCTGAAGTTAATTGGCAGTCTCTTGATCCAATGGCGCTTCTCCGATTTTGCATATTTAAACCTGCTGGAGGTGCAGGAACGGCCCCTTTGAATTCAGCCTGCGGCTGGGAAAAAAGGGGGAGGGAGGGGAACAGCTCCGGGCCTGGCCCTGGGGAGCCGGGCCGAGCTCCCCTCTCCCAAATGCCAGGACAAGGGGTCCCTGGCATGCATCGGGGCACCCCCTCCCCAAAAGCTGCAGGCAGCCAAAGAGCAATGGGGGCTGCAAGGCCGAGACCGTCGGAGCAGCTCCCAAGATCGGGGAGGGGCTTCCCCTCCCCCACTCCACAGGGTCCCCTGCCGGCCTGGAAAAAAACGATTTTCAGTTTTCTCAGACTGAAGAAACTATTAAGCAACTGGCAGCATTGAAGGAGAAGAGCTTTTCTGTCAACAGAAGCTGTTCACCATGGCATTAAAGTTGGAGGAAGAAGTAAAAAGTCAGGAGGGGTGAAACAGAAGATGGCGGCAGAAAAAAGAGGGCGGAGCCGTGAGGGGCGCGAAGCTTAAACCGACCCTTTTGCAAAAACGTGGTAAAGAACTGTAATATCATAAACTGTTCTGTTATCCATTTAAAGGACATGGGGGGGAATTGAGAACACCCCATGTTTGGATGTTCAGTGCAATGGACTGTCTCCTGACCGGACAGACTATTGCGGTGGCAGTTTAGAAACCATGCAGAAGCAGAGAGGAGACCTCTTTCTTTTCCCTGGAGTTTGGAAAGACTTTTTAAGAACTCTAATGTTGACCAGAAATTCCATCTTTGTTACCCTCCTTGCTCTCTCCCAGAAAACCTGTGAGGAGGTCTGAATTTCCCTGGTGTGACGGGGGGTGGGGGAGGGGTGGTGCTGGCAAAGAAAGGAATGTGGTTTTTTTTTTTCCTTTTCACTTTCTTAGTGTTCCTTTTCTTTTAATCCTACCTAGTAACAATAAACTATCTTTATACTCCTTTGAAGTTTTTGAGCCTGCTTTGTATGTTTCTCCTAATTCATATCTCACAAAAACAAGTAAGTGAACTAAACCACAACACGAATTGGTGTTTCTGCCTGGTTATTAAATCTAACCCGTTACACAAGGCCACTAACCAGTGCAGATCTAGCAGTGCTGCTACAACAAACATAAAGTAAGCAGGGCTAGTCTCGCACACAAATTAGTGTCTAATATATGAAAGTCCACTGTCTCCTAACATGAATTTCATTATCAGAAAGTTAGTTTGGATTGCTAAGCATAGGAATTATGAAAATGAATGTCAAAGACAGCCCATTCAACACATTAATTTCCAGTTTCAGGGAGACAGAATATGCGCATCAATACAGACAGAGACAAACACAGAGAAAAGAGTCCTAGTATTATACATATACAACATATATTTAGCTCCTCACATCTTATGCTATTTTTCAGTTGTTGTCAATGTTGTATAGGCAATACTTTTATATTTGAGTTTCTCATAGTGCAAGTTACCCTTCCTGCAGAACAAATCTTTGCTCATGATGCGAAGTACAGCTCTGTTCCTTTCTCTAATGTTTTTCCCATTCACTATGGGCTCAAGATTGCTGAGCCAGTGGAAGAGCAGAAACCAATGCCTTTAAGTGCAGAATACTGACAAAGAGACAGAATGAAAACCCAGCTCTTTTTAAGTGGAAAAACGAAGGTGTGTTGTGGTTTAACTGCAGCTGTCAACTAAGTCCCCCGCAGCCACTCACTCACTCACTCCCACCGCAGCAGGAAGGGGGACACAATTGCAAGAATAAAAATAAGAAAACCCTTGTTTTGAGCTAGAAACAGTTTAATGGGTAAAGCAAAAGCCATGGACACAAGCAGAGAAAAACAGGGAATTCATTCACTGCTTTCCATGGGCAGGCAGGCGTTCAAGCATTCCGAGGAAATCACGGCTCTATTACACCCAACGGTGACTTGGGAAGACAAACGCCATCACTCTCAATGTCTGCCCCTTTCTTCTTCTTCCCACAGCTTTACATGTTGAGCATAATGCCTTATGGAATAGAATGTCTCCTTGGTCAGTGGGGGTCAGCTGTCCCAGCTGTGTCCCCTCCCAACTCTTTATGACCCCCACTCTACTCACTGTTGGGGTGGGGTGAGAAGCAGAAAAGGCCTGGACTCCATGCAAGCCCTGCTCAGCAATAATGAAAACATCCCTGCATGAAAAACACTGTTTCCAGTAGAAATCCAAAACATAGCCCATACTGGCTACTGTGAAGCAAATTGACTCTATCCCAGCCAAAACCAGTGCAAAGTGTCTAATATCAGCCATTACAGACCTTGAGGTCACTCTGGTGAAAATAAAAGTACTTCTAAATGCTTTTTGCCAGCAGTGAAGCAAACCAGAAAGAGATGCCCTTTAGGAGACACAGACCACCTCATGGCATATAATGGCTATGCCAAACTTCAGAAGTAGCTTTTGAATGAGAACAGTTGGATAAGTTATCCCAGAGGCTCAGTTGCACATCAAGTGCAAGGCTATCCTCCCCCCTCACCAGTATGCCAACACCTGTAAAAAAGAGGCTTGTGAGGTGTTCCTGGCCATGCTGGGTCACAACATGATGGGAAACCAGAACAGCATGAGAAGAACCTGGCAGAAGCTGCACACATGTGGCATACACCAAGGGCAGAAACATGTTCTCTAGGGTTCAGGGAAAAATGATCCTTAGGCTCTAAAGGCTGGTGCAGCTTTTCTTGAATGATGCATCTCTTGAATGATGCCATTCTGGGTGCATTTAAACAAAAAATGATCAGTAAAAGTGGTATTTGACTAAAATAAAATCTTGCAGTGCATGTACAAATACAATTAATACCTCAGCACATAATTCCATTGAAGTTGTATGAATTTTACCGATATATTTCTCAAGAAGTATTTTTTCTGCACAATGACTGAGTGGATGTGAAATATTTTGTTCTTTCCAAATGAGAACCCAGGGTATATGCTCTTCGAGGTTAGAGGCCTAGCTGTCTCATCAAAACAGCATTTTTCATGGTTTCTGCTTGTACTTTCCAGCAATGTTCTGATATAATAAAAGTATAGCTTTTGTCATAGCACTTAGTCATCCAGATTCAATTCAGTACATACGCATTGCTGACGATAACAGAGATCAGAGAAAAAGATTGCCCAACCATATTCCTATTTGTCAAAGGAGCTGATCTTTCTTTTTAAAAGAAAATTTTAAAATAGATTTTAATTCCTTACTTCTCATTTTGATCACCATCACAAATGACAGCCAAGATAGAAGCATAAGTCTCAAAATTCAGGTTTGGTCTGAGCCCACATTTAAAGTTTAGAGATACTTCAAGATGCTAATTTCAGGATTTTGGTTTCTATCCTGGCAGAGATGAAGTCTCACCATATCGTGCAGATATAGGAATAAGGCCAAAGTCCAAACTCCACAGGCTATTTACATTCAGGGTGATTGGGCACATCCACAATCACAAATTTCTGTAAAATTGCTAACGACAGTGTGATAGTGTAGCTGAATAATGTTCACAACTGATGCTGCTTAGTAACCAAACTGCATCCAGCTTTTCAGATCAACAGAAAAGTTTTAGGATCTGAGCTAGAGTGAAAAGAAGAGCATCCAACCAATCTATAAAGTTCCTATTGGTCTTTAAAGCAGAAAACATCATGAGTGGGTTGTTAGATGAATTTAGCAGCAGGGAAGCCTGCAGCTCATCAGCTTTCTCTTCCTCAAAAGTAGGTACTTATTGCAGTCAAGAGGAATTATTGCTGGGGTTCTCCAAGCATGGTGATGTTTTCGTTATAATAAAAAACTCTGAACAATGCAGTTGCACCCCCCACAATTATCCTTTTTGTTTCTTCACTGCAATGAATCACTCTTTATGATGTGCAAGATTTATACTTTGATTACCAAACTATAGTGCACGGAAAGAGACACAAAATAATGGCTAGTATTGCTCACCAGGTGGACAAAGCAAACCTGAGTGAGGCACACAGACTGGGTGAACTGCTTTTTGTCACATACTTGCTTCTTCTTCATGGGAACACATTTCTTTATAGAAGCTTGTTCATTTACTTATGATGACCACAAATTCTTCATCATAAATTCATATTTCACTTTGAAAGAAAAAGGCTTTTGCAGTGGTGCCGGTCATGCTATTATCAACAGGACCCTTCTCTTGATCTCAGGAGTGCCTCAGCAGTTTCAGTACTTTCACAAGAGTTTTCTCAATAAGCTCCAAACAAAGAAAGAGGCCTGAATAAAACCTGAAGACAAAGATCTCAGAAGTCCTATCCTGAATATGAGCACATGTAGGTGTTGTTGATCTATGACCCTGTGAGATTGTGTTTTCTCACAACCACTGTGGATCTTCAATCAGGCTTGGAAGCAAAAATTCCTAGCCTCTGCTGGGCATCTCTCTCCCATTCCTAGTCAATATGTGGAGTAGAAGGAGAGATTTCCACAGTGTCTGCACACCACCAGCAGTGTTAGTGTATACAGTCAGTTTTCACCCTGTTAGTAACTATTGTGACAGTCAGTCTTCCCTACACATCCAGCAGGAAACATCTGGCCACCAGCACTGCTGAGCAGCACCATAAAATAAAGAATTAACATAATGATCAATAATAGAAGGAAAATGGCTGTATCTGTATCTATAAGCAAAAGAAAAACAGGAGTGTAACACTTCAAAATTAAAATACTCCTTCATTTGTTTCATTATTAAGTATCTGAGAAAGGCAGAGAAGAAAAGCAACTTTTAAGTGAAATCCAAAATTGGTCATTTCAGCAGAAACAATTGACAGAACAAGAAATAATCACACTTCACCTCACTGTTGATTTGATTCTTGAATGTGCTTGGTGTGTAAAATAATGCAAGCCTATAATAACAAGACAGGTAAAAAGACTTCCATTTTCTGTTTTGCTACTCCCTGGCTGGAAAACCAAGAAATATTTCCAACCTCTAGATATTTTTTTATTTACAACCTACAAAACAGATACAAATAGAACAGACTCAAACTGTGACATTTAATTAATATTTGTAAGGCAATAGGACATTAGTAGAAAATAAGAATTATGTATTTGCCAAGTACACATTTTGCCCCCCACAAAATACATCTGTCAATATTTGAAGGAAATGCAAGATGTCTTTTATTCTGCTCTTGGAATGAACCTATTTCCCTTTATAAAATGTGTTCCATTTTATAGCAATCTTCAGAGATTGGTTCCCCCTATCTTCTTGTGATTAATGCCTGAAAAATGCTTCTGTGTTTAAAAAAGTGGCACAAATGGGGTGAGGACTACCCTGAAAATAACCATTTGACAAGCATGTTATTCACATGATACTGATAAAGCCCGGTGTTGTTTTCCTTGGGATAAAAGGGGCTTCTTCCCTTACCATACAAATAGCATAAAATATGTAAATGAATCTTGCATTCAACAAGTCAAATATTCTGCATGTTTAATTTACAACTTAACAAAATTCAAACCATTTTAAAAGCTACAACCATATCGTAAAATAAAAGACATTGCGCATGGCAGAAGCTGTACTTTTGCTCATTGATAAATTATTTTCTAGAATTCACATTAACAACCACATTACTGAAGTGCTCTCTAGCCCTCCAGTGTTACAGTTCAAGGTAATATGTGACAGATTTGAACATTCTTAAGGAAGAAAATCTCCAGAGTGTGTAGATTGCAGCTTTGCTCACTGGGAGATTACAGTGGCTTTTATATCTGTTACAAACGTGCAGTTATACTGATAACTTCAAAAGTGGAATATTATATATCATGCTAAAATTTTCCAGCAGCCTATTATGTCCTTTCTTTGTTTCTTCTGTGCTTGCCTTTTTTTTTCTTTTTTTTTCTTTTTTTTTTCTTTTTTTTTTCTTCATTTAGCTATTGCTGGCTTGCCAGAGATCTTGAACTTGAGAAAGGTTAGACATCACAATGCTGAAGCAGTTTGTGAGCATCAGCAGATTTAGCTTGTAATTTCATTGATCTATGTGGGCTTGCTGTTTGCAAACCAGCTGCTGCACTGTTTCCCCACAGCTACTGATCTGAGTAGCATTGATTTTTTCCCTTACATTAACATAGCATTACTTCTTTAATGGGCATTAAATGACTGGATGTAAATACAAACAGGGTTTCAACAACAAAAGAGAAAAAATGCATTAGTTCTTTTTATTTAAAGAACTCTATTAATATTTTTTCAGGAAAAAAATTAAAAGCATGAGTTATTGATCAAGATAAATGCTATTTTTAGTGTTGTAATTTCCACACATTTCTTTTGCCAAGAAATGATCTTTTTTCCTTACTGTGTTTACTCATAGTCCAAAATGTTGCATTTACAAAGATTGCCTTTTAGCCTCAGTAAAAATGGTAAAACAGATTTTTTTTTAAGAATCGTCATAGAAAGCAACACAAAAGCTCTTCATTGTGCTTATATCGAAACTAGACAAACCCATTACAGTTTTGAAGGAGATATCATCTGTTAGCTCTCACTGTTTAACTATTAAAAAAAAAAGAATGGACTTCAGTTTAGACAGAGTAGATGTGAAATCTGCAGCAAACCATGAACTGAGTATCTTAGATATAGCATACTCAATATAAGGTCACAGTCTTCCCACATGCTACTTTAGTCCTTTAGCGGGTAGGGTTTTAAATAATCTTACAGATTCAAAATTCAGTTCAGAGTAGAAAAGACAGTAGGGAAAAAAGTAAAACAAATGATAAAACCCCAACCAAACTCACACCCCAACTCCTAGAGCCAATTTGCTCCATCACTTATAAATTAATCTGATCAGGCAAGGGTTCCTGATAGTCTTTAAAAGCAGGTGACAGTCAGCAGGGATATGGACACCAGGAGATGTAGGACGGAATGTTCTGCCTACTGACACTACATGAAGAAGACACGGGATTGAGAGTGCTGGGAAGTAACAGGAAAGAACTGCCAAAGAACACCAGTGGTGGGTTACAACCTCCTGGGCTGCAGATGACAGTAGGCAGCAGTGTCACTGCCATAATTATGAATGCCTCAAAAACAGAGACACTCCAGCAACATCTAACAAGAATAGGATTTACTTTTAAGTATTTATGAAGGAGGGTTTTTATCTTTTATGATAAACACAGCTCTTGTTCTAGCCATGCAGCCTGGTTGCCCTGAGGAAAAGGTCCAGTGACCTGACAGATGGGAATTCCTCATTCTCATGTAACCCTGTCTACTCCCATACCTAGAAAGAGCAAATCATTCCACATGGCTGCTGCAGGCATACCTATTGTATCCTTACTCAGAAAGCAGATAAATTATTCTCACTAGAATATAATGATGTAAAATATGGTGCTGGAACTGAAAATAACCCATAAAACAAGTACAAAAATTTATACTTATCCAAGGTAAAATATATGTGTTGTCAATCTAACCAATCTCTCCTAGTCTCACAGTCTTCTCAGCTTGACTAGCTAATGTCTAATGCCAGTTTTAGCAGATATAATTTCCAAATCATTAAATATAATATTAAGTAACACCGGCTTTAGTATGAACCTTTAGAGCATCGTACTATTAACCTTTTTACACTCACAGGAGAAGACTTTCAGTGAAAGTTTTTCTCCATCATTTAATCAGTTTTCAGTCTGCTGTGAGATCTTGTCCCTTACCTCAGCTATATTTTTCCTTTAATAGTCTTTTATGAAGGACCATATCAGGATTTTTTTTTTAAATCCAGATGAATTATGTTCACCAGGTCACCTTTATCTTCTAATTTATTAACTTTTCCAAAGCACTTTAGCAGGTTAGAAAAGTATGCTTTCCCTTTACCAACGCTGTGCAGGTTTGACCCTATTAGGTTATACTTATCCATATGCTGAACTATTCTATCCTTAATTAGACTCTCAATCAGTTTCCCCAGAAGCAAGGTGAAGTTCAATGGTCTTAATTCCCAGGATCTCTTTTTGGTCCTGTTTTAACAACAGACACCATATCAGAAATTTTCCAGCCATCACTGGTCTATATCACATCTTCCTGCAAGTGTCTCTTCTATTCCATACTTTATTCTGGTGTATATCCTGCTATAGGCATTAAATTATTTTCCATTTTTACATGAGTCTGTCAAATTACTCAGCACTTCCCTTCTAAAAAAAGTTCAAATTTTGCTAGTACTGCTCTACCTCTAATACATTTAGCACAATATATAATAAAGAACAAACTGAAATTCTGTATAGCTACTGAACACTTTTTCCATGGTGAGTCTGTAACTGCGGTTTTAGTTTGATTTTTTTGTTGTTGTTTTTAATTATTTTCCCCCTAAAAGTACTCAGATAAGCAACTATTCAGTTCTTCCTTCAAAGTCATAAAATCAATTTTGCAGTTTTGGGGGATTTGGGGATGTTATTTTTGTGAACAGATACGGACCATCAATCTCAATGGATTATTTTCTAGCTTAGCTTTGAGCATACTTCTTGGACAAAGAGTGGAAAGGAAGCATTAAAGCCTAACACCACCACGCATAACAACTGGTCACACTCACCAGCAATATCCAATAGCAGGAGTTATTAAAACTGGATTTCACATGAATCTGACAAATGACAGAAAGAAAGAGGTTGTGAAAAGGTATAGATTTGTATTCTGGTCTTGTAGAAGATGTTCTCGGTCTATGCTTTAGGTACACAGGTCTTAATGATCAGGAAATATTGTTGAACACGATTTTTAGTGAAAAAGCATTGAAAATTCCCACTGAAATGTGTACATGGCTAAGTAAAGGTCAGTAAGCTATTGAGTAAACCTGAAGTGCTCACATTAGAGGATTAGAAACTAAGAATTTTCAGCATTCAGGGAAGTCAGTGGATTTTCCTCTAGAATTTGAGACTTACTGTCCCTAGCAGTCAGTTCTGAGTTTGAATGGATGAGAAAACTGAAAAGGAACTTTTAGTGAAAATTATGGGTTTAGTTATGAGCCAATTTAAAGCCAATATGAAGTCACCAAGTATGAAAGCCCAGGTTTCAAACTATGCCTTGCTTCTACAACAAAACCCAAAGCACATTATCCTCACCTGGGTTTGAATTTCATTACAAAAATATCACATAGCTCTAACTGTAATTATTAAGGCACGTTACTGCTGCCTTTGTTTTCCCTTCAGATAGAAGTTTCAGTTTCATCTGTGTTCAGAGATTCTATGTGCTGCACTGTTAAGCACAGATTTCTGCTTAAATTATAATTCTATCAGCTTTAACATATGAAAATAGAACACATTTTAATGTGTGTGTTGAACATTAAATCATTTTTGCTTCAGGGAAACTCTGGTAAACAGTAACTGTCAAAAATTATAATGACACAAAATTAAAATAATAGAAAATAGTCTGTAACAACAGCTTTTCTAATCATGTTAACAGTAGTTCAGCTCTGCATCTTCCAACTATTCCTTTACATAAAGCAGGAGGGTTAAGTAAGAAAAGCTCAGGTACACAATTTTACCCCATTGAACAAGAAGAGCTGGAAATTATCTTTGCTAGCATTCTTCACTTACTTACTGTGAAGTGTACATGAATTGATGTAGAAAAAATGAGACCAAATTAATATATGTGTATTTTTGTGGTTGTGACAATTACATTTTCATTCAGAATTCTCAATACGTAAACATTTTTTACACAAAAATATCAAAAAATATAAGAATATCATTTAAGCACTATAAACTGGACTAACTTCTGGAAGTCTGCATTAAGTGAGAAAGAAGCTGATCTGAAGAAATTAAACTGCAGCAGAAATATTGACAGGCCTATAGATTGAATTACATGAATATGAGATACATACAGACTTGGAGCAGTTCTGCTTAGATCAATGTCAAATGAATTTCAAGATTACCTTAGTTTGGTTTTTATGGCTCGTTTTATTTTAGATTTTAATTTGAATTAGTGGTATGAAATAAAATCACTATTTATTAACTTTCAATTACAAACAAAAAACATCTAACCAGTAAAAGCTCATCTGAAGTTAAAACCTTCCATTTTTTGGAGGCCAGGTAACAATACGGTTTACCTCTATCATGACACAAATTATTCAAAAGCAAGAAGTAAAAATTGATTCTTAAATGTTTCCGCCTATTAATGTAGCATATAACCGATGTACAGAGGCTGTATGTGTATGGTGAGGTTGTATTGCCCCCTATAGTCACTCTTCGTCATCTGGGAGGGGAGTAGGAAGAGAAAGGGAAGAGTGGGAGAAATTGCCAAAAGTACTACACCTTTGGTTTGGATTCATACTTTGGAAAGGGCGTGGTGGGGAACAGTGGATGAACCTTAACACTGCCATGCTATTCAAGAATTTGAATGCACTATTGTCCAAGCACATATAGATGAAATGAAACGAGCTCCCGAATTCAGCTCAGAAGGCCTCTGCAGCCCCTGCGGTCTGGTCTGGCTGTGGGGTTGGTGCAGGGGTTGGATCTGGAACCTGAGTGCCCGCCCCGCGGACTCAAACGAGGGACGTGGGTCACCAGCAGAGGCAGAAGGTCCCACAGGTGACACCTCTCTTCCTCTCAATGGTGACTTTGTCTTTGGTGACTGAGCACAACAGGGCCATTTTACCTCCGAAGAACACCATAGTTGTGCCTAAATTGCGGAGTACAGACACAGAGTGCCTGCCCTTCAAAGCAGCTTCAGCACAGGTACCAGAAATAGAGAGAAAAGGCTCTGATAAAGGATCCTCTTCAGCAGTAGGAGCAAATGCAAGGAGCACAGACAGTTTGTTCATGCTGCCCAGGGACACTGGGGTTGCTGCTCTTTTAGGCCTCTGAACCCAGGTGGAACAGAATGTTTCCCAAATCTCTGCAGAACAGTATGGTACTTTTCACCACCAGCACAAGGAGAAAACTGCATTCCTGGTCTTGGATTTTTCCAGTCAAGCACATATTTCCTAACTTTGCTGTTAACTAAAAATTGTTATCTCTCCATAAAATTAATTAAATCTCAGCTGCTATCCTACTACTGTCCTCTTATGAACATAATCATGCACAGTATTCAGTATATCTTTTAATAGGCACAGGCACAATATAACAAAAAGCATTAAATTCTTTAGCATCTCTTAAAAATATCTAATCAACTACTGGTGCTGGTGTGCCAAGGACTTTATGGAAATGGCAAATATTCAATAAGCTCAAGATCAATACCATCCTTTGTTGGGTGCAATACACTGTTATCATTATTTGTATTCTTTCTGGGGAGAACTTTTCTACTACCACAATTCCAGGCACACCTTCAGCTAGAGAAGTTAGTGCTGCTCCTAAGAGGTGATAGCTCTTATTTTTGAATCTCTTACCTTTTTCCCTCTGTTGGCACAACCATGTTCATAGTGACATGCAGGGGATCGATTGGAGAACTTAGGGAGCTGAAATCCTACACTTTTTCCTTGTCATATTATTTTTAGTTTGGGTCAGTTTTTGAGGCTCACCGTGTAGCAGCACAAGGACTTGCACAAGGGATAGGAGAAAAAGAAATAGTAAGAGAAGGTTATGGTAAATGCCTAATTTTATGGAAGTGATATCTTGTGCCAATTGGAGGGGCTTTTTTTGGATCTATGCTTTCAAGAATATGAGTTGTCCTTATAATGTCTTTATATTTCATTTGGTCTGAGAAAAAATATTAGGAGTGATCCCTTCCATGTACCTTAACAAATATTCTCTGTCTAGACAGAAAGCGATAGTCCCACAAAGTGGAGCTGAACAACTTGTTTAGTTTTTATGAATATATGCCCAGATATAGTCCCATATTAAATCTTTATTTTACTATGATGACTAGAGACTCAATAACGACTAAGCTACTGATGAGATGTGATTGCTGCTTACCCAGCAGATCAATACTGTCTCACTGCCTCCTGATGTGGAGGGGTGTATCCTGATAGTATTCAAATCTTCGATTATCTTACTCTTAAACTGTAAGCTCTCTGAAGCAGGGTCAGTTTTATGTTCTATTAACCCTGTAGCCAGCATGAATTCTGCAGGTATGAAGGTATGAAGCTAAGCAGAAATATCTGCCAAATTTACCCTCTAAAAATTTTACAGTATTCACCAGAGGTGTCTCATCTTCTAGTTGTCTCACCTAGAAAATGGACCTTATTGTATTTTTTAGCCTCTTATTTTACATTTCATCTGTCTCGTCTATATGGAAGTACTGTTGCTTACTAGATGACATTGTCTAGTGATTCAGCTAACACAAACTTCTAACAGTTAGGAATTCAGGCTATGTTATTATCTTTGCCCTCTATTTTCTCTCAGCTATGGTTCTACACAAACACATACAAAACCACATTCAGTTATTTCACTGATTAGTGGAAAATTCCGTAAAAGTGATTGTTGCTTGTCCACTACCTATTTTCTTTCATGGTGCTAGCAGCATTCTGTGCCTTCATGCTAAAGAACCAGAAATCACCATGTGACAGGAGCCTGGCTCCATAAAATGTGTAACCAGCTTTCAGCTGCAGTGCACTACCTAACTGGTGCAGAAGACAATGACACATTTGGGGAAGCCACATTTCTAAATGCCAAACATTCAGAGATGAGCCAGTAAATCTTATGAATTATCCATGCAGAGCAGACAGAACATTTGTTTTCAAGGTCAAATGAGAAAGATCCCCTGACCTGTGTGGTAAACTACATGTTAATACATTTATCCATCTTTGGAATGTAAGGGACAAAGTCAACATGGAGAGAAACGAAGCAGTGGGGTAAGTCTGTCAAGCTACCAAAATCATTATGCCATCTGTTTTACTGGCATTTTTTATGTCTGTGCAGGGCATACTCAATGAAAAATAGATCTCTTATTCAAATTTGAGTTTCTTCCAAACTAGAGTGCAGTATCAAATATATTTACATTCTTTGGATAACTCTTAATTGATTTTATTTTATGTACAGCTTTTTTCATATTCATTTAGTCACCTCAGTCACCTCATAACTAATGCAACAAAAAGTAAAACAAATGAATACTAAATTTCTTAAAGGGAAATTGCAGCAGTGTCCCTTAAGTTCTTCTGCACTTTCCCCCATCCTTCACCAGGCAGGATACAGGCATGATCATATCAAAACACTGTGGGTTTTATGGTTGTCAACGGTAACATTTAAAGGATAACAATTCAGAAAAGAAGCAAGGTGGTCAATTGATTCCTCCTGAATACTTTGGACAAACCATACCCAAGTTTGGTTACTACCCTGATGGGCTGTTGAAACACAGCTCTATCATGGTTCAAGAGAAGGCAGTTGTACTACCAGGGAGCAGCAGAATGAATACTGACTGGAAATGTAAAGTTTAAAGTCTCTAATAGTGCAAAGTATCTCAAAAGTTAGTGCAAATCCATCCTCAAGCCCTTTACATTAGCAGAATAGGGCAAACAGGTCTTATTGGGACTCAGAGAATCACAGTTTCTCTTGCTTTACCCTTGTCTTGCCAGGAAGAATAAATGACTTGGCTCCTTTACAGGGCACTGTCCCTGCCTTGCATTTCATCAGTCCCATCATAGGAAAGTCTGAATTTCTGAGTATTCCCACTAGCTGTTTTTGTCCCTCCTGCAGTCCCAGTGTGAGAGGCAAATTCATCTTTTCCATTCCTCCCACTACAGTATGTTGAAATCTGATCTCTGGAGGGGCAGACACTCCTCTTAGAGGATTCTATCCAGCATTATAAAGGCTATGACACGTGGTCTGTGCAATGTAGCAGTCTACATACATCACAGTTTTTCTTAATCACTGGGATAACATTAGATAAAAATAATTTTGAACATTTGCATCTCTGATGACTGTAGAGGGGTAGGATCTTGCAACAAATATTTCAGAGTATTCATCACTGTGCTTTTGGATATCTGTAAACAGGCAGTTAGTTTAATTTCTTATATATCCATGTCATTTTTCTTTCATATTAATATTCCCATATGACAAGTACATTACTTCAAACTGCTGAATTGATTTTCAAGAGGAATCTTAGTTTACATAAATTGTCACATTTCACAAAATTAAAAAAAAAAAAAAAAAAGAAAGATTCACTTCAATCTCTTGTAAGGAGCATTGAGAAGTATACTAAAGTAGGAAGAAAATTATAAGCTAGCAGAACCACTCATATTGTTTTTACAAGCAGCTGTGAAAAGATAGTGACTAAAAAGACTTATCAAGAAAAAAAAACACCAACACCTTAATATAGTCTCTTCTGGATGGTTCAAGTTTAGAAATTGAGCACATCCTTAAAAGAAATTGAAACTAAGATAACTGCTCTTGTTTTACCAGAGGTACAGTATCACTAGAACCAGTGAAAAATGTCTGGTGTGTCTGTCATAGAGATGTTTTCACTCTGGGAACACAGATCAGAGAGAGAGAAGAACGAAATACAATATTACCAATCAAAATTTGTCTACACCGGGGTATCTACTGAGTGTTTTAGATATATTCAGCACTTTATTGGTGCCTGCAACCAAACTCCATTCATACAACAGGTTCTTAACCCATTCAGTGATATGACTGCAGTAAAAGATTTCCTATTTGTTTCCTATATTGTCCTAGCTGAATCTCCACTACTGTTTTCTTCACTGTGAAATCAATCTTTGTTTTGTTTTGTTTTGCCATTAAATCCCTTCCCTTCCCTTCCCTTCCCTAACCTTCCCTAACCTTCCCAAACCTTCCCAAACCTTCCCTTCCCTTCCCTTCCCAAACCTTCCCTTCCCTTCCCTTCCCAAACCTTCCCTTCCCTTCCCTTCCCAAACCTTCCCTTCCCTTCCCTTCCCAAACCTTCCCTTCCCTTCCCTTCCCAAACCTTCCCTTCCCTTCCCTTCCCAAACCTTCCCTTCCCTTCCCTTCCCAAACCTTCCCTTCCCTTCCCTTCCCAAACCTTCCCTTCCCTTCCCTTCCCAAACCTTCCCTTCCCTTCCCTTCCCAAACCTTCCCTTCCCTTCCCTTCCCAAACCTTCCCTTCCCTTCCCTTCCCAAACCTTCCCTTCCCTTCCCTTCCCAAACCTTCCCTTCCCTTCCCTTCCCAAACCTTCCCTTCCCTTCCCTTCCCAAACCTTCCCTTCCCTTCCCTTCCCAAACCTTCCCTTCCCTTCCCTTCCCAAACCTTCCCTTCCCTTCCCTTCCCAAACCTTCCCTTCCCTTCCCTTCCCAAACCTTCCCTTCCCTTCCCTTCCCAAACCTTCCCTTCCCTTCCCTTCCCAAACCTTCCCTTCCCTTCCCTTCCCAAACCTTCCCTTCCCTTCCCTTCCCAAACCTTCCCTTCTCAAACCTTCCCTTGCCACTGTCCTATGTCTAACTGCAGTAAAGTATGTATTTTACTTTAATGAAGAAATGAATACAGAAATATCCTAATATTCCAACACTTACCTATAACTCTGAGATATCACCACAAGATTGTATTATACAATGTGCCCATGCCCTATAAAGCAGTCCAGTTGCTCTTTATCGTGTAGTTCAGCTCTCTTATCTGTTGTGTTTGGTTCAGTCTGATATGATAGTGCAGAATAATAAGAGCATTAAAATTGCATGATTGCAGTATTGGAAAAATACCACTGCTGTTGGTCAAGTACTAATGAAAAAGGAATGCAATTCCTCACCAAATTTGGACGGCCATTTTAAAAGCAGTCATCTAAAACCAGGCAGTGTTTAGAAATGCATGACTACAATGTTTACCCATGAAGAAACCAGTGTTTTTTTATAATTCCAAAGAACCATATGTCTCCCTTAGTAGATCATACCAGTTCCTTTTGTGGAGACTAGTAAGGGTCATTAAACACCAATGGGTCTCTGAGTCCTTCTTCAGAGTCAATGACATTGTAGGCTTCACCAGGGATCTCATTTTACTTCTGTACAAGATCTTCAGGGCAAGAGAGGCAAATGAACTATGAAAAACATAATCACTGCTTTTACTGTTGTTTTTTTTCATCATAAAAATTCCATTTATTTAAATTCCATTGAAAAACACATTTGCCTCCTGAAAGCATAAATATATACTTTTATCATAATTTTTCATTTTATAAAAGATTTTTATCATTCTTTTGGGGAAAAAAAAATTAAAATTCTCCATAATAAATATTACACAAAATTATTACACAAACTTTGGGACAAAGGAAGTGATTAACAAAGTAAATTCCTCTAGAACAGTTTCTCAGAGGTGACAGGCAAATATTTCTCAAGCACCTGAGGGGATTAGCAGTCTCACATTCCTTTTCAGAAGTGACTTGAGCAGCCAGGTTCAGCTTTTCAAAAGTACCTGGGCCTTTAACTCACATTTTAATTTAAGAGAGTTAGACACTCAAAACCTATGAGGATCTAGAATTCAGGATGAAAAGCCTTACTGAAAGTCAAGGGGATTTGAGTTATCAAAGGCCAGATTTTTTAAAAAGTATTTGAGGAACTTGGAGGCAGAGATAGGTGCCTAGATGATTTTTTTTTCAAAGTAGAGTGAAGAAGGGTTAAGTCCCTAACACTCACTGAGATTAGTGTGTTCTTAGAAAGTGCTAAGTACACCTTTGGATCTAAATACCTTTAAAAAAAGTTTCCTTGAACTGGTTTTGAAAGTGGTTTTATCATCTGAATGCAATGATTTATCCTATGCTTAATTCCTGACCTCCCAAAGATTGCCGTAGACGTGCTTTACACAGCTAATTTTGTGCCTTAATCTTGATGGAAATGGACAGAATTAGAAAACAAAATCTTATGAACAAAGTTTAGCTGGCATTTGGATCCAGAAAATCATAAATTTTGAGAGCTGAAAATAACAGACAGTTCTGCTCCACTGTGATCATACTTGGAAGAGCTCTGTTAGGCCCTGAGCATGTTCAGCTTCAAGAATTCACCCTGTATATGCAAAGCAGCCCACAGCACCAGCACGTCTCTATGAAGTCATACTGTTAGCAGTGCCAGAGTCTGACAATATGAATGACTAACTTGCTTTCACCATGTTTGCCACAGTTGGGAAGAAGATGAGGGGTACAATGTACAAGGAATTTCAATACAGTGAAAACCTGGCAAGATGCAGTTTCAGATTTTGATTTCTGAGGAAGAATTCCTCTCTGGCTGCATTATACCTTGGTTATCTCTGGCTCTAGTTTTTTAACCCCTGCCAATTTATTTCTTGCTTTTATAATTTACCCATATAATTATCTTATCTAAATATAAATTTCCCTGTAACAGGTCTCGGTATTCAGCCTTTAAAATGAATCCACTCTTTAGTACTGAAAACATTAGCTCCTTCCTGAGTCATGTTTGATTTTTTTTTCTGTACTTACTGGCTTCAGAACACAGTGCCTGATGGTAAGCTTTGTCAAGAGATGCTGAGATATAAAGAACAACAGGTTACCTCATAATCTCTTCTTGTTAATGCTTGTTCTGGAGAGCACCTGCTGTCTTTAAAAGGGATTTGAGTGACCCAAGATTAAGAAGTCTCCCTACAACAATTACTGTTCTTATCACTGAAGAATACTCATACCAATGTGACATCTTCCTGATGGTTTCAAATTCACAGACTGAGGGAGAGATAAGAGTCAAAGAACCATACAGTGTGCAATTATAAGAAGACATCAAACCAGTCCAGTACAATTCCATTTTGGAGAAGAGTAACACTATTAAACTAATTGATTTCTGCCTGAAAAGTAACTAGTAGGAAAAAACACCCTCTGGTTTCATTTAAAGACATTTTAAAATGCAGTGTTGCCTAGAGTATTTCTAATCCCCTTTCTAGCTCATCCTTATGGGCAAATAGCATAAGGGGCACAGGGACACTAAGGGGATCACACGACCTAACATCAGCAGGGATTCAGAGAAGACATTAAATCTTGCAAGTACCCTGGACTACTCCTCGCTTCCTCTTTGGTTTAAAAGATACAAAAGTATAGACTTCTGTTCTTCTGAAGTCAAGTTTGTGTTATAAATAAAGGATTTGCTGCCATGACACCCATCACAGTATGTCCCTTACTCCTCAAAACATTTTTCTAAGCCTGTTTAACCACTAAGCTCCTATTACCATCACTTGCATTGACAGTATTTGTTAAAGCTGGTTCTTTGAAATATTATCCAAAGTCATCAATATTTTGAAAATTCATGTGGAAGGATGACGTTTTCAAGAAGATTGTACCCATTGAATCCACCCATCTTTGCTTCTTTCCAACACTCTAGGCACAAAAAAAGGACATGAACTATAATTTTGTTAGCTCTCCTCAACTCAGAATCCTAGAGATGATGTCTTTAAGAAATAGAGAAAAAAAAAATCAAACCTATATATCAAATAGTACTCTTCCATACTAACTGAGAAAGTGAGCTTGCTGGGAAACCTCCTTTCTCCAATCTGAGGGCATGTTGAGGTCTCCAGATGATCAGTCTTCTAGGTTAGGGCAGTAATGTCTACACCATATAATTTGTTTACATGTTATATGAACAAAATGGAGTTGACCTAATTTTATTTCCAAGTAAAGAAAAAAAACAACTAGTGAAACTCACAGACTGGTTAGAAACAGAAATTAATTATTTCAAATCAGATGCAAATGATAGGTTTGCCAGAAGAAATAAGTAACACAAGGCAACAGCGATAAAGGGTAATTGAAGATTGGCATCCCGGATGTTCCATGATGGAAAGCCAAGATGGAAGTCTGGTACAGCTGAAGAAAGTTTTGTCTGTCCCAAGGTAGGAAAGCAAAATTATCTGACATCAATTTACTTTTGATTGGCTCTGTGTAGGATACCTCCACTGGAAGAGAATACAGTTCACTGCTTATAACTCTCTATTTAAGAATGCATTAGAATATTTTCCATTTCATGCTAATAACGAAACTTGAAGGATAATCTCAATATAACTTCAGAGTACATTGTGCACAGCTGTCTTCCTGGCTTAGAACACCTGAAATCCATTGATTATATCCACAGTGGTAAGAAAAAAAGCACAAACAGCAACCAAATTAATTAGTAAGCTGCAGCGTGCTGCCAAAAGCAAGGATGGCTAAACATTAACTTTATTGGGGTCTATACATCTACCATGTCAATGAATATTATGTTTCCAGCATTGCAGAAATTGTGTCAGCTACACTGAAATCCCCAGTGATATATGGTGATCTACTGAAACAGACAGGACAAGAAGGTAGAGTTCTGTTTGTCTGGATTGGACACAGAAATCCAGACTCTTCCAGCGATCCACGGATCAGTTATTATACAACAAACCCCACTGGCTCCTTCACAGCTTGCTCAGCTGTTGTGCCACTGTGTAGTTAAGAAGCCTTTAATCTTCAGGCTGACATCGGTGCAATAAGTCTACAGACTAAAATTTCATATGCAATTTGGCTGAAAGCTAATTGCTGCCTGTTATTTTAGCTGCTTTCCTCCAAGTAGAAGAGTGTGGGGACAAAATCAAATGCACTGCTTTTACTGCCTCATGCTTTGTGCTCTGAACTGCAACTCTGAAAACATTAGTACAAAAATAAAGCTATTTCTATGTTTCAAGAGTATAAAAGGTTGTCAGATAGTCATAAAATGCTGCTGGACAAGATATATCCCTCAAGATATATGCTCAATTTACTCCAGATTAAAATTCACTTCTACAGGTTCCAGCTGAGGACATATTTTTACAATTGTTTCCAGTGAAATATGCATTTTAAGATCTAAGCAACAGTCCTTAAAATGGGGCTTTGTGATACTGAAAATGAGTCCACTAAAGGCAATTAGCACACAAAGCTTTATGCCCTTGTGTGTAACTCTTGAACTCCAGTGGGACTGTCCAGATTGTGCAGAGTGAGCAACATGAATCAGCATTTGCAGGACTGGGGACTTCAGTGTAACATCACTAATACCACCACAATATACTATTTAAAATTCAAACAGGCATAAAGATTATTCTAAGTGAAAACTGTTGTTCATTAAGTGTAATAGATCAAACAAAATGAAGCAAATATGACAAGGGAACCAGAAAAAAACAGCAGTAAAATCAAAGCATGCGAACATGTATATAGTATGGTTTGCCAAAGGTAAAAGAAAATACAAATAAGCAAGGAGATAATGTGTTTTGAAATTCAATAATCACAGAGAAATTATGAATTAATAAGGAAAATTTTATCTTCAAAAAGTAATATTTGTGATGTACAAGATGTTTGAGCCAGATTCATACATATTTTTTTTTAAATGGCACATCGCAGCTTTCTACAAAAAAAAGCTTTCCATAATCAGAGAATGGTATAAGAAACGTTCTTAATGAAACAGTTGCACTGTCTTCTGTCACAATATCCTTTGATGACAAAGTGTGCTTCAAAGTGAGAGCTAAGTCAGTTCAGATTCAATTCAGATTCTCAATTCTGAATTCCCCCATAGGAATCCATACCTTTCTCTTTCTTCTGACTATAGGTAGACCCTGAGCAGTTGGGAGCCCATGAATAAAGCCCACCCTTTCCTACTTCTTTCCTATGTAATACTTTTCTGGTTAATGTAGCTATTTATTATACACTGATTTAAGTACTTCCATACATTTATTTATTTCAATTTGGAAAAGGACAGCCATTTTGACGTATTTTTTCATGTAAACAGTGGGTTTCAGCATTTCTCCTCATGTGTTCATATTCACCACCATTTCTTAAAAAAAAAAAAAAAAATTAAACTATAGCTTCCACAGGAGATTTCATTTATTTCCAGATAATCCATTAACAGTACTTCCACACTGTACACTTGAAAACTGTTTTGCATCTGTATGCTATTTCCTCCCCAGTTTTGGTTCTCACTGTCTGACTAAATCAACTGAACTAAATCCAAACAATTTTCTAAAGGATGTTGAATTATAAAATAAACTTATTTATGCATTATAGGAAACTTACCCTATGAGAGCCTCCTTTATACATCAGCCTCACCCTTTCCAATCTTGAAAAATATCTTTGAAATCAAATTTGCAGTTATACGAATTGTGTATACTTTTGATATTCAACTACTAACAATTATGCTGCCTATCTCACTAGAAGTTTTTAGGTAACTTACAAACTTCAGAAAGGTCAGATTCACTAGAAAGCAAACAGAGGAGATGACAAGAACATAATCGTGCTGCTCTATAAATCTATTGTGTGACTATGTCATTAAAGTTATCTGCAGTTCTCACTGCCTTGTCTCAGGAAGAACATGAGTGACGGTATTTCCAGAATGAGAAGACACTGGAGATCCCCATCCTGAGCACTATTTCTGAGCTGGGTCACTTTAGGGTAGCTCTGATTTTCAGAGCAGAATGCCAGAGTGCTGGCAGAGACACTGCTGAGCTACCAGAACCCTTGGTCTGACCCAGCACAGCAGCTCCCGTGTGTTTAAATAATGAAGCTGGTCTCCAGAAATGACCAGAAGAAACTTCCTGTTCATTTATCACATTGCATACTCACATGCATTCAGCTTTATTTTTCAGGCAATGGCCAGCCATGGCTGACTGGGCCCCTGGCTATTCTAAATTATACCAGGGCTAAGAACACTGTAAATCAGGTGGGAAACTTTAATGCCACCCTTGGCCACAATGACCATCAATCCTTTATCCCTGTTAGTCACAAATGGAATCCAGCCCAAATGTCTGCAATCTTAAGCAAGACACCATCTCTGCTACCAGTTTCCCTCAGACTTAAACTAGTCCAGTGAAAAAACACCTCACCTCCCCCACAACACAGGGAAGTGAAAAAAAAACAGGGAGAAATAGGATGTTTTCCATAAAAGAGAATTTATATGCAAAAAGCTGTGCTCCTGCTACAACCAGCAGTCTACAGTAGAATATTTTTAGGACACAGATAATTCTGGCTTAGTTCCACAAAATGAACGGTAGAGCTGCCTCAATTTAATTACCACCCCATGAAGAAATCTGACAGCCCCAATGCAGTGCTTAGTAAGCATTTTACCTCAGACAGCTTGAAGATGTATTGTAGAACTGAAATTACAATACATACCATGACTTGTTCTGTCATCCTACTTTGGGAATGCAGCATGCATGTCTCTATAATGAGCTGTCTGATATTCACCCACTTCACCTGTAGCAAACAGGAGTAAAACGTAAGTAACCATAAGTTGGCATATTAGTTGAATGCAAGATAAGATATTCATTTTTGGCAGAAGGTTTCAGATTATTCTAACTAGCCAGACAAGTTTAATACATAATTTACTTATATTTACATTTTGAAAACATTTTGATATTTCTAAATTATTAATCATTATAATCTAGGGGAGAAGAAAACAAACAAAAACCAAACCAAAACCAAACAACACATAAACTCTGCTCTCTCCTTCTTACATTTCTGCTTACAAAATTCCTGGAAAGTATTTTAGGGGCATAATTGCTACTATGTCTAGCACATGATAAAATATGTATAACTTAAGAACACATATATGCTTCCTAATAAGAAAATTAACTCTGCAAGAAAAGCTTTCTCTGCTTAAACCGAAAACCAAAGAAGAAAAACAGTATCTTTTTTAAAAATGTAATAAGACACTTTATAAAGCTTACACTAATGCTGTTCTGCCTTATTTTGTAAATAAAAGTATTTATGCTTAACAGTGTCTGCACTTCTGTGAGTATAATGAAGTTATGTACCTTTATTAAAAACGTACACAAGTCATCCAGCTTGTTTCCAGCACAAGAAAGATTGAAATTTGTTTATTCATATGAAGTCTTACAGAGGAAATTGAGAAACTTTATTTTCTTTTTAATTACGCCATTACGTCAGAATTGGACTGCGCCACCCTTCCTCTGGCTAACCAATTTTTAGGAAGTCTGTGGAAAAGCAGTTAAGCCCAGGCTAAACACTAAAACACCCACCTCAAGGAAATATTCATATTTATAAGAAGGCCCAGCTAAAGTATCCAAAAAATCAATGAGTTTTCATTGAATTAATTGGTGACTTAACACCACTGTGAGTTAAGTGTCATAAACTGAATAATGCTTAATGATGTCTCAGAAGCCAGGAACTGTAGAAAAGAACTGAGATAATACTTCTGTTTCCCTTTTGGATTCTAAGAAAAAGTCATTGCAATAAACACAGGTAGAAAAAGAAGTTTCAGATTATGTTAGAAACCTTGGAGCCCAGGTCATACAAGTATGACACTCTAAAGTACCAGTAATACAATCAGTGCTTATGAGTTTAGGAAATTAGTTGGAAGAGAATTTAAAATTTAGGATTGAAATGTCTTTATAAGCAGCAAAATGCCAACAACTTGTGATATGATATGCCCATTCATGCTCGGCCTTCCTTTTTCTGTTTACTGCACTTATGTTTAAGTCAGCACTCCTTTCCTTGTGATTGCCTGTGAACAAGGGGTCAGATACTCAAAAGTAATCGTGCAGATCATACATCAGAAAAAAAATTTGGCATTGTATACTTAGCTGTTTCTTAAGACCAACCCCTCTTTAAGACAGCTCAAGTTAAAAATCTAAAAGCCAAAAGGTCAAGAATCCTAAAATGTTGAACTGAAACAAGACAAGCTAGATTATACAAAAAAAAAAAAACTAGATTAAAAAAAAAAAAAAAAAAAAATCCGATACATAAAGGTCAGAACATAAGATGATCCAATCCATATATTTAAAAGTTCAAATACACTTGAGAAAATTACTTGCTATATGATTTCTTTTTAATTTTTTAAAATATAAATGGGAACATCTACAAGAAATAATATAATTTTGATTTGCCAAATGTTGGCTCCCTTACAAACCGTGTGTACAATTAATTGGATTTGTATCTTACCCATTATTTTGAGTATGAACTATTTTTCAAACTTTATTTTCCTTCTCTTATACAATATATCAGTCTTTCAAAAATAGGAATGTTCCATCACCTTTCTTTGGGCTTACAGGGTTACAGAAAACAGAAGCACCTCAGGATTTTGAAAGCACTTCCCAGTCACTACTACTTGAAAGCAAGAGTTTTAACTCTCAAAGAGGCATGATGAACAAAGAAACAAAGAACCAATACTCTGAACAAAGATGAAAAATTGTAGATTACTTTCATAGGCTCTTATTCTACAGCGGAGAAAATATCCACATGCTAGCCAGGCTCCTTTGAAAAGAATATTTTCCTTTTATACAGAGATAAAAAGCAAAGCTTTCAGGTCAGAGGCTATAGGGGAAAAGAGCTAATGTCTCCCCTGCTTTGATGTTACAAGTACTGCCTCGTTACAGAAGTGTATTAGAGCTACCAGTAAACTGAGCCAGCATGTTTAATAGCCAGTTTCAGTATGGGTGGCACACGGATTATTCTGTACATAACACAGCAAGCAGTCATGTGCATTACCAACAATACACAGACCTTTACTTTAACCTGTTTACATTACTTTAAGATATGGCACAGCTAAAAGGTAATTTTTGATTTACAGATCCCATAAGGAAGACTTCTTGTAAGTGTACCTGTAACAGCTACAGCCAGCAAACCAGGATGAAGAGTTCCTCTCTGGGTAACATGTGACACATATAGTGGGGTTTGCACTGGTGTGAGTATCTGGGAGCAGCACATCTCAGTCTGCCAGTGCTCAACACAACAGTGATGATTCACAGGATTTGGTGTCTCATTTGCTTTTGAAGCTGAAGGACGGCAGGTTGGAGGAACCAGCCCACAACAACATGGTCTGGTGCACTTGTCTGTCACAGATTCCTGGGAGCTGAAGGACCGAATGCACCAGTTTGTATTGGTCCTAACATACCAATGCCTCTAATGGACCAATTGACCTATCAACTCACCTTTTCAAACAGTATATCTCAAAATTAGGAATATGCTAGAAGGACATCAATAAATACTACCTTAAAAATCAATAAAAAATATTAATTAAACTTTTGGTGTTATGCAGCGTCAAGCTGTATAACAGTAAGTAATACTCTCGGAAAAAAAAAGAATTATTTTTGACTTACTTTTCTTTTGTACCCATGTAAATTGAAACTTGGTAGGAGTACTAATCCTCAAATTAACAAAAATAATGTTTATTATCCTAAGTATTTTATATCCTCCAACAGATCACTACATAAAATAAAGCATAATTTCTGATTGAGTTTTCTATAATTTGGGAAATTATGTTTGTTTGGATACTATTAACGAAATGCTAATTGCTGAGTGAGACTACTGATTATGTAAATATGAAAATTACACTAATATTATTTATATACCCTTTAGTTTGAGCACTGCTTAGTAGACAGAAATATTGTTCACCAAAATCTCTCAAAAATCTCAAGTAATCAGAAGGCTGAAATGCAATGACCCTACATTTGAACAACAGGCAGATAAACCCTGGCAAGTTTTCTTGTGTATACAGGAACTTATATAACAGCTCTAGATTTCAGCCAGAAGTGAGCCACTGCAAGAAGCATAACAGGGGTTTGTGAAGGAATTTCAGTAGGGAGTTCCTGCAGGAAAGACAGAAAGGATTCAAAAGGACTGGAAAACCAGCAGAAATACTGGGAATGGGAGAGCAAAAAGGAACATGAGTTCAGGGTAAAGCTAAGAAAAAGGGAATAAAAAAAGCTAGATACATGAGAAGTGTGGATAAAGAAAGAAAACTGCAAGAAATAAAAATGGGGAACCTTAAATAGAGAGGAACAAGGGAAATACCAGTTTCACTAAATGTTTCCTGGTACAGCAGCAAAGAAACAAATCACTCTCCCTATAGGTTCAGGTACCTGCCACAAAAAGTCCAGGAGGAGTTTTTGAGCCTGATTATTCTTAACAGATTTCCAAATTACATTTTTAGCTTTGTAAGTTTTATTTATAAATATATTTAGGATGAATGATTCACTTGAAACATTGGAGAGCACAATGTCCTAAATAATTACAGCTTTTCTAGACTCGGTTTCCACACAGGTAAGATAGGTTTTAACTGATGATATTGGCTTTGGAATGTTATGAAATCACCCTGTGCCTCTGCTGGAAGCTACACCTCCAAAAGCACAAGTGTCTGAAGGGAGCTCATCTTCCTGTCCCTCCCGCTGTAATCCCACTGTGCCTCCTGAGGCCGTACAAACTCTTCACCACGCAGACACAAACATGTGCTGCGTGGAAAAGAGGTGCAGCAGAAAAGGCTCACAAAGCCCCACTACAACACCATCAGGAGCAGAGAGCTGTAAACCAGGACCCAAACCCACAGCAGCTTTATTCATCTCCTGAGGTGCCTCCGAGCTCTTAACAAGGACAACAAAAAATGCGGACCTATTCTTTCAGTGGAAGGTATGACACACAGAGATTGCATTTTGTTTCTCTCAAATGATTGAAAGTGCCGACGTTGTGATGAACCATGTCCCTTTTTCTGTTTCAACATCTGCTTTGGAAATCTCCAGATTTTCCAGAGGTTAAGGAAACACTTAAAAACTGTCTGCTCTGATCTGCCAGTTTTTCATTCTGCCTCCACACCCATTTCTGCCTTACTGCTGAAGTATCTGCAGTGGCTGGTGGGTTCCCCAACCCCTTTCTCTTTTTGTATGTTAGTGTAACTCTACTCCGTCTCGATCAGAAGGCTTTTCAGATTAATTTTCTCCCCTTTATTTTGGAGAGCTCCTATTCTAGCTCCCATAGCAGGACCAGAAGGAGCAGGTGAGGGTTTCCAGGTGGGAAGTAAGCAGGTTGATTTTTGTGTGCAACTCTTGGCAATGTAGGGTGCAGTCAGGGATCCCCAGCAGGTTGGTGTGCTTCCTCCCCCAGAACACTTTTTTGCCCATGTTTGTTCTTCAATAATGAATCACTGGGAACAAAGACCATTCGGTGCATGTGTTTGGGGAAAAGAAAAAAACCCAAACAAATGAAAAATCTCTACTGCTAACAAGAAATAGTGATGAGACTTTTCTTTAGAAAGCTGTGTGACTTATAAACAATATGCGACTACCACGTGCTTAAAAGGAACAAGGTCTCTAGTGAGAAAGAAACTGTTATTCTTAAAATACAAAGTCAGGAGATACAAAAGGGCATACATCATTTCCCTCTGAAATTGTATGATAAAATGACAGCAAAAATCAGCTTAGAAGCAACACGTGAACTAGCCTTCTGTGCTTCCTGCTCTCTTCCTTCCAAGACTAAATGGATCTGTGTCTCTCTTTTGTCACATTGTTGTAACTTTCATTCAGTCTCCCCACTTCACCTTGACCGCATCTGAACAGTGACAATATGTTTCTTGTTCTTCACACTTTTCCCAGCAAGGATCACTGACAGCCTCTTACTTTGTATTTTCTCGGCTTTTCAGGCAGGGATTTTTTTTTCCTTCTTTTTCCCCCAGCCATCATCATTGCTATTTGGAGAGAATTTGGTTCAATTTCCATTTTAAACATGAAATGTTTGAATTAGCTCATAATGTCTCCCAGCTTGCAGAGGGAAGAGCTGGTCACTAATAAAGAAAAAATAACGTTTCATTTTTTGCAAAATAAAAAAGGAAAAGCTGTGGAATAATCCTAAATCATTTTATATTGCACATAGAACTTCAAAATAATGAGAGCTCTTCAATTTGGAAATTATTTGGGTTCTAGGCATATGAATCAGAGAGAGCTGTAAAATTATTAGAACACAGCAACATCATTCGTAAGCACTTCAATTCAGAGATGATCAAAGATTCTGGACTTGCAGAGCAATTTACTTGGCATTTGCAGGAAAGCCTCACTCTTTCAAACTGAAGCACTCTTAACACTATGAAGAACTTCAATAATTTTAAATTGGCGTGTACCATACATGCCTAGAAATCCAATTTAGGTTTTAAATAAAATCACTATAACTTCAGAAGTATGAAGAGCCCACCCACAACAGAACAGCATTCTAGCCTTTTCAATTCAGCCTAGCTGTTATTTCTCCCATGCTACGTTTTCTGGCATGAGGAGTTGCTGAAAACATTAGAGGTGGGTGGGGTTTTTTTTCTTTTTATCCTTGCCTTCTGATTATCTACAAATATTTTCCTAAATTCAGTAAACCTCTGGACCACCTTAGTTTGCAAGATGATTTTCAAGGTGTGAATCATAGTTTTAAAAACTTTTAAAATATTTTAAATTAAAAACAGAAGACAATGTTTCAGCCAAATCAAAGATGTAATATGTTCCCAAATAAAATTTTAATTATGATGAGTTTAAGTTTGCAAATTATATATATATATATATATTTTTAGCTGGGTTTAGGCTTGCAAATAGCTTAGGTTTGCAAACATGTTCTTAAGGGAAACACTGAGTACACTGAGTTCTGAAACAACATTGATAGAAGAGGAAAATAAAATTAAGTCTGAAGTTCAAAAATTATATCTCAACTACACAGGAAAAAAAAAGTCATGGAAAGTCCCCTGAGCAAGACAGGTCTTGTGTTGACCCAGCAGATCCTTTGCTTCCATGCAAGTTGTCCTACTATGTTAAACAGACTCCTGTCACGAGCCAGCCTGTGATGCCTCTCAGTTTTGCACAGTGTGCAACCACCTTTCCGATCACACTGGCCAAACCAGAAACCCTTCCTGTAGCCCAAAAGGTGAAACTCAAGCGTTTTTCCTTATTGACACAGGGGCAGGATGGTGTGACACATACATGAGGCAGCCAGTGGTATTTCAGATAGGATGAGTTCTGTTCAGTTCTAACGGGTTCATTCAGTTCTGCAAGTATTCTATTCAGTTCTAACCAGGTGCTAGAAAGACACCAACAGAAGTTTGAATAGACCTTGATAATGCTGGGGACAACTGCTACAGCAGAAACAAACAGGTGGAGGGAATCAATCAGATTATGTGACCCCAAATGTCTCCCTCAGGCTTTAAAACCACACAGAAGTTGTTTTGGTTCATGCAGGTGATGCAGTGATGGATGGAAAAGCCCCAGACAGCACAATCAACTTTTGTCATAAATGGGTAAGACTTTCTGCCATTATTTTAGATTTTACCACCCATAAGTAGTTTCTCCAATGTACAGCATACTAAACTTCTTTTATTTGGGAAGAAACTTCTGGAAGTCATCTGGTTCAACCCCCAATTCAACAGAGAACCAGCACAGTTTAGGTTACTCAGGATTTTGTACAGTCAAGATTTGAATATCTCCAAGGATGTAGTTTTATAAATCACTAATATTTCTACATGTTCTTCATCTTTTAAACTAAAGTATCCTAAAATTAGGAAATTTTAAATTTTCTACCTGAGACATTGATAGTCAGGCCTGTTTCTAAAGACAGAACATATCTATGAAATATTAATGTGGTATAAACCAATGCAGGTGCCCTTGAATGTTTTTAGTTCTACTGGAGTTCATGTGATCCTCGATAAGAATTCTGTTCAGTTCCCCATGGGTTACAGCTTAGCCTCAAGACTTAGTGGATGTGTGACTTAGTGTGAATTTAGTGGAGACTATGATGTCTATAAACCCTTACAAAATCTCACACAAAAAAAAAGGTATTAGTAGGTTTCTACCTCAAACTATGCCAGACTCACTGTCAGACAGCAAATGTGCTTACAAATATACATCATAATATTCTCAGGCTTATAAAATTAATTTAGCCCCTTGTGGTGCAGACTGACAGAAGCTAGTAGTGAATGCATTCAAAAGAATGCATCCTCTTTTCTCAAAAATAGAAAAGAACACTAAACCTCTCCAGAATCGTTTAAATAATGAAACCTGAAGTATCTGTAACTGGGCAAATGTGTAACAAAGCTTGAGGACTGAACCACAACTGTTGGACACACACAAAAAAAAAGCATCGTCTGCTTCATATGCATCTGAATTATTTTCTACCAGATTTAACTCTCCTTTTGTACATTTGCTAGGCGTGAAGTTTGAAAGCAAACTTGTTTCGGAAATGGTAGGAGAAGAACTGTAGTCATGGTTTCAAATGGGAAACTATCGACATGTTCGCTATAAAATGTAGATGCAGTCAGAAAAAAATAAGACATTACCAGTAAGTATATATTTTCCAATGACTAAATTCTTAATAATTTTAACTGCAGTCTTAAATTATGTTTAAACATATTTAATGTATATCATTTATTTCAGGGAAAAACCTTTTTGGGCTTATAATAGCATTTAATTTTGATGCTTATCTATTGAAATAAACTATATAGGAGAGAAATGTGGTCCTACCTTCCATGAAACTGTTGTTTGGCACTGTTCTGTAAGACAAGGTTGTTCAAATAAAAGACAAAAGTAGTTAATGTTAATACAACTATTTTTGTGTAGAAGTGACATGACTCCACAATTTTTGAGCCAAAATCTCAAAATGTTCATGACATGACAGAAATCTAGAACTCTTACTCTGTAGATAATATTCCAGCTTCTCTCAGTATTGCACTTTGAGCAGTTTAATCCAGAAATTAAGAATTCCCTTTATGCACACAGAAACTAACTGAAATCAGCAGCCTTCAGCCTTTCCAGAAGCCTCTGGCCAGGAGGAAAAAAAGGTAAATAATGTCAGAAAAAGTGTCTAAGTTCAATAAGCTCTACTAATAACTTCATAGATTTCCCTTTAGGATTCACCTCAACTTCTTAATATGTTTTAAAAACCAACCTGCCTAATGTCCTAATGTTTAAAAGCATGGTAACATATTTTTTTTAAATACCACTTTTCAATACTAATTTGAGAAGATTTTGAACTAAGAAGAACAGTTTTCCAAGTCAAAACCAGCAACTCTCATTTGGTTTTGCTGTAGTTTTCTTTAAAAAAAACACCCATTTTTTGTTGTGTCCATGCTTGAGACAGGGAAAAAAAATGAAGAATGTCTTAAAAGACTGAAAAAAACTAAAATAAGGCTGCAGATTTTCACAATTAATTAATTAGATGAGTAGTCCCCCCCCCCCATAAATAAATATCCCTTAAGACATGAGCAATGAAAATTGTTTTCTATTATAAGTGGAGAAAGTATTCCCCTTTGTACCACATCCACCCATCAGACAACTACAGAATTTGGAAAAATAAAGGGATTTTGGTTTGGTGGGACCACCTGAAAAGAACAGTTCAGAATGGGAGATGAACTGAAAAGGGTTTTTCACATATCCCCTCCATGCAGAGGCTGTTGAATGCTTCCTCCACTCTCATCTACCAGAGCTGCTAGTGGGAGTATCCCACACTGTATAAGGGCATCAGCATAAACCAAGGCTTAGTGTGCTGAGTCTTTTTGCTTTTTTAAGGACTATATTCCTCTTGAGTGTAGAATAATTATAAAAATTCTCCATTCATGACAGACTAAGAGAAATTACTTTAGATTGAAAAGAATCAAATTTTGTTGAATCTGGTCTTGGTATATGTTTGCACAACTTAGTTCAAGTTGAAGGATCTTAAACAAGAAAAAAAGTGTATATTTCTCCTTGCTAGTAGTTTATTTGCTCAAACAAGTTACTAAATTGGATGATAAACTAGATACTAAAGGGTGTGATAGGCAGTGTAAAGTCACTCCTTACATTTCCATTAAGGTACCCTGGGATCTTGGAGGGTGTATGTAGTGCTGTCATTTGACTTAATTTTTCCCTCCACCAGACCCTCCACCTTGTGCAAATGTGGAAAGAAACTCTGGACTGATGGGTGATGTGAGGTCAGCACTAACCAGCACAGCAGCTCCTTAACTTGCATGGTGTTGGGGTGCCTGGGAAGCCAGGAGCCCTCTCCACTACTACACCAACAGCTCCTGCTGTGCCCTGCAGGGCACATTCAAATGCTGGGAATTAATCCAAGGCAAGCACCACTCCTTTCTCTTTTGTTTTGAAGGTCATTGTAGACCCATGAACAAACCCAAGAATAACCCAGAGCTTGTGACTTTTCTGCTGCAAGCAGCAGACCCGCACAGTAAGAGAGGTAAGGAGTGAGAAATTCTGGAGGGTTTTGCTCCAGAGACATGAGCTGAGGCTTTCAAAGTTCTTCCAGTCGTTCTCATAAGACAGCCAGCAGAACAACTTCGCGCAAGTTTCACCAAGTCAGTAACATATTTCAAAAACTATTTAATTGTATCCTTGATGAAACAAGCAATAAAACTTTAAGGTCCACATTAAAGGTGGGGTTTTGTCTGGCAGAACTTTTTTCATTCATATCACTACAAGACACATGCAGGTACGTGTGCAAAAACACAGAGTAGACGAGAACTTGGAAGGAGCATTTTCCAAGGGTCCCACTCTCTCTGCTACTGTGTTTCACTGCCTTTCTCTAATCACAGAATCATATAATCATAGAGCCATTGAATGGTTTGGTTTGGTTTGGTTTGGTTTGGTTTGGTTTGGTTTGGAAGGGACCTTAAAGATCACCTACTTCTAAGTCCCCTGCCACGGGCGGAGACTTCTACTTAGAGCAGGTTGCTCAGAGCTCCATCCAACCGGGCCTGGAACACTTCCAGGCATAGGACATCCACAACTTCTCTGGGCAACCCGTTCCAATGTCTCCTCACCCTCACACNGATGGGGGCTGGGAGCGGGAGGGGGCCGGCCGGCGGAGAGCCGCTGATACAGTTTGGTTTCTTTTCTTATTTCCCTCTCCTTTCTCCGGCGCTCAGTCTTTTGTGTCAGCTTTCAGAAATGCTCTGTTTGACTGGCAGCCTGTCACAGATCAGTTACCANTAATCCAAAGCCCTCTTCTTTCAGTTTAAAGCCATTACCCCTTGCCCTTGCCCCGTGCCCTCTCCAGCTCCCCCCTTGTATTCCCCCTTGGGCACTGGGAGGTGCCGTAAGGTGTCTCAGAGCCGAGGCCCCGNGTGCTTCTTTACGCCTCGTGAGCTCCTTGACACAAAAGGAAAGGGTATTAAAGATCTAAAGCGAGCCCAAAAGCGTGAAAGCTCCTTATAGGCTGCGAGATGTGGATGTGACTAAATTTTTAAATATTTTGAGTTGATGCTATTCATTTTGCCAATAGAGTAGAAAGAATTTTTGTTACAGAAATGAGTGTATGTTCCACTTGAGTGAGATTTGGAAAAGGGAGGAAGTCCCTAAATATGTGCTTGGAATATTACAACTACCCTGTATTTACAATCATGCANCCCTCCCTGCCTGCGGCGCGGCCCCGTGCCGCTCTCCCCCCGCTCCCACGGGAAGCGGCGGCGCTGACAGCACGCCGGTGTCGCTCGGGGCCGGCTGTCACTCTGCCGCGGCCGCTCNTTTTTTTAAATAAAAAAGAAACCAACCTCCAGTCATTTAACACATAGAGCGTTCAATTCCTGCTACTATTGCTGAATTCATTTAAGGGGGTGGTGTTTGTTTGTTTGTTAAACTTTAAACAGTGTAACATAGTAAGAAGGGTTGGTAATTTTCAAATCCTATAAATGGTAAGCATGGAAAAGGTCCAGAATTCATTAGGTATATGCCATATCTCCTTTCAGGCTCTTTTATGCATGGATTATTGTTAAAGTAGTGTATTTTTAGCATGCCAATGGCTTCTCACAGCACATTACTACAACCATAATGGTTACACTATAGGCAGCAGAACACAAAGCCTTTTCTTTTGTTCCTAATTTAGCAGATCTCAAACTCCTTTATTGTCTGATTTAAATTAAAGCACAAACATTTCTATGGGAGACAACATCAGCAAGGTGTGTGATTTGGGGGTGACGAAATATAGGAAAAGCCAACCTACATCCTGGTGTTCAAAATAAACAGACATTTCTCATCATCTGTGTTAGGGAAATTACATGTATTCTAAACCTCACATAATCAGAGGGTCATATTCCAGCCTTGGTGACTGTTAATGAGAGTTATGCACGGATCAAGAATAGTCATGTTCAAGAGTACCTTTCTTTCATTTACTCAAAAAAATGGGGAATGCTTATTTATTAATTTTATTTTTTCATATTTTTACACAGTTCATTTTGAAAGTAAGTTTTTAAAGTGTTTGGGATCATAATAACCTGGGAAAGGGGGGTTCAAATACAAAAAAGTCTCAATCCTTCTCTGATTCTGTATAGTCACCCCAACTTGTTTTTCACATCATTATAGCCCCTCCTAGCCTTCACATCTGCTGTCTACCATTTTCATTGCTTATAAGCAGCAGGTGAATGGCCCAAATGAAAGATTTAACAAGCCCTCAGTGGAGCTGCTGCCCTGAAATTTCACTCCTCTACACAATGCTCTTTCCCTCTCTTTGTCTGAAATAAAAAGGGTTTTTCTCAGACCATTGTCTTGACCGTTGGCTAATATTGTCATCCTCTATAAAGTTCTGTACATGGCTACTGAGCTGAAAGTGAGTACTGTTAAAATATTTTCATGCTATTTCCTCAAATTTGTAAGGCAGGCAACTTAAATCATCCTCCCACCCCATTGTGATTAGAGACCTGCAGAAACTCAAAGAACCCTGTTTACTGGTGCAAATATTAAGCCAGAAAATTAAGTGAAATATGTGCACTTATTGTTCTTATGCATTCCTTTTCAGGACGTGCATAAAATATTAGATGCCTACTAGACCAGGGAAAATGGAACATTTGATATTTGAGCAGTTCTGATCAAATCCTGCAGCAAACAAAGTTTGAAAATAAATACATCAGAAAAACCAAAAATGTGGGGAAACAAAATACACTTAGTTGCTCTATCCACAACTAAGATTTAAATTTGCCTTCTTTTATTTTTTTCCTCTGTAAAAATGGTCAGACTTTCATTTCATTTCAAATACACTTGCAAAAACAGCACCACATCTCATCTCCACCAGATCACCCAGCAAGGACCATAACTTCTCAAGCTGCATGTACAATGCACTTGGTACTTCCTTTGCAGGGTTAACCAGAAAGACTACTAACAAGATAAACCTGTTACTTTTGAGGTGGATTGAGGTAAATAGAAAATCCAAACTCATCACAAAATTAAGTGGGGTAGAATGTCATCAGAACTAAGCTTTTAACAGGCCTAAACTTAAGTTTGAAGTCAAGAACTTGCAAATCTAAAGCCTAAACTTTAGATGGTGTCTGTTTTTATCCCAGGTTATATGTATTATGGAACAAGTTCTACCTTAAATAATCTTAGGACTAAAATTAGGCTAAATTTATCATTGCAAAGAATGAGAGAAGCTGAAATACTTGTCAGAAGTGTACACAGCAGTTCAAGGCACTCAGCATGGCAGCTGGGGTTCTTTGGGAGAAGTGGGGATGTAGTCCCCTGCAAACAAATGAAGGTCGTTTAGAGTGCCTTCAGATGAAGTTCATTAGCACTGGTCATAATATTTTCTTCATAATATTAAAAAAATAAATGTTGACATTTGTTGCAATGTGCTGCAGCAGACATTAATTCTGTAAGTAGATAATTCTCAGATTATCCAGGAACATCTAAAGCAAAGATCTGCCCCAGCTGTAGGGGTGATTTGTTCTCTGCTTCCTGAAAACCTGGCACATTTTGGGGAGAGAGGGGGCGGAATTCTGGTGTTCATTTGTATTTATGAGCTAATTGAGGCATTGGCTGTGCTAAACTAGAGTCTGATGGTGGTAGGGGTCTTCTGTGGGAAGACTGACAAGTTGCTGGTGCTTAGGGAACAAGGCAACGAAACTAAGCACCGTACCCATTACTTTAAAAATGTTGCATGGAAGGATCCTTTAAACCATTGCATCTAAAAAGCTACTTTTTATGCTCACTTTAGTGTTCTTTCACACTGTCAGGGCGGTGTCCATACAGAATGCACTTCACTGTGGGCAAAGATGTGGCTGTGGTGCTAAACAAGGGGAAATGGAAGAAAATGCTGTCTGTCTTTCATTATTTTACTTCCTATGGCCCTTGGCCTTATCTATCAGGGTTCTTGTAACATTTTTTCCCTCTTAACATATGAAGTTTTGCCTGTAAAGACAAAACACCTGCATGCCCCTGCAAAACTCCCACAGGAGTTTGTCTCCTTTGCCAGTTTCTCTTTCTCACCTTTCCCTGAGTAAACTGCAGTGGAAAGCAGTCCTGCTTAGACAGTGCTCAATGCCACAGCTGGGCTGCGGGAGGAGGCCACAGTTCCTTGCTTTCCATCAAAGAGGGAAAGAAATCTCAGCTTGCCAGTACCCAAGACACATTCAGGCACAACTGATTAAAAGCGGGCTGTGGAGCCTGGTCAATATCAAAGATGAAGAGGAGTCCACAGAGAAGGGAGGGAGGGAAGACGATGGAAATGAGAAATTAGGCAGGAAAGGTGCTGATTTTAAACTCTCTCTCTCAGAAGGAAGCCTTGAGCCACAACATTTAGCCTTTTGGCTGCATTGCATTTGCTACTTTTTCTGAAGGCTGCATTTTAAATTGAGCTTTTTAGCCAAATGCTTGCTGAAGCAAGAGAGAGCTGAGAGTCACAGCCTGCTCTTCCCTGGCCACAAGCCAGGCATGTGGTCAGTGGCAGGAACTCACAGCAGGGACCTGAGGCTGTGGCACCCAGCTCCTCAAGGAGGGGAGCGATGGCAGGCAGGAGGACCCTGGTACTGGCACACCAGCTCTCAGTCACTCCAGCTATGAAAGAGATGGGGCAAAGAAAAGAGAAATGACATTATTTCCATCTGTTGCAACACAGAAGCTTACACCACGGTAAATTAAGCAATCTGCTCGATGTAACAGGGCATGCTGATAGAAACCTAACCAACCATTCTTACTCCAAACCTTCACCTGGTGAAGCCAGTATCAGTTTTGGGGCCTTAAGTTTCTGACAAAGTGAAACAGAGTATTGTGCAAAAAACAGGTAGACCTTTCTGTTGTCAAAAATGGGATTTTCACAGACACAGGGCATATTTAGAGTCCGTGGTTCAGCAACAGTGACAACTATCAGCGTTCAAACTTGAAAAAATCAGAACCCTTCTAATCCAAAAGTGCTACCTCTTTACTTTGACGTATCTGAACACTAAATTTAAAGGTACAAACTATGTAATAGGTATAAAGGATAAGTATAAACACAGTAATATCATGCTTACCAGTAGTTTTTTTAGACGTGATTAAAACAGCTGGTATCTACCATGCAAAGGCAGTTGTATAACAGAGGTAGGAAATCTTAGTCCTGTCTGCAAGGCCTTTAACGTTTCCACTAGGATGAAGGGTGCTATAAAAATATTTTTAAGCCTATAACTAGCAAAAATGACTTCATTATGATCTCATGTGCTGCCAGAGCACCAATTAAATTGACTTGATAATGTTATGATTAGGCAGTACTTTTCATCAGTTACAAAGCTCTTGATTGAAGCAGAGATTTGCAACATTGAAAGAAATGACCTTGTGATGTGGATTTTTATCAATGACTTTTTACCTTGCTGGTTTCCAATTACATGACAAATAAATAATAGTACTTGCAGCTTCTATTATACTTCTGAGGATCCCAAAGTACTCTGCTGATTAATTAGCTTCACAAGAGCTGTGAGAGTTAGATACATGTTATCCCATTCTTATTAACAATTCAGAATTCAAATGTGATATCTTTGTCCCATTCAAATAAATGGCAAAAATCCTCTTGACTTTAGCAGGGGTATGATTTCAGTCAGACAATTTAAGCAGTTTGACCAAGGTCAGAAAATATGTTGTGCAAAAGTGCTGGGACATTTCTTCTTTCTCACTATAAACGAACTCAGGTAAAATGTACCCAAGGAATTACACTCTATTCTGCACTTCCATTGTCTAAAAGTCAACTTTAAAAGTTGTAACATACCTCTAAAAACTTAATTAAAAATAATTAAAGCAAATTTGTTTATTTGGTGGAGAAAAAAGAGAATGTGTTCCACAAAGCATTCTTTCAAGTCATTTTCCGTCTATAATATAGAACTTTGAGAACACTCGCTTTTCAGTATTTATATGAACATATACCTTGAATAAATGTGTATTTGTATTAAATATGTTCTAATATTTGTCTCAGCAGGAATTCATAGAGGAAAATCAATGTGCAATACAGCAGTCTACTTGGAGTTTCTCAGCTCATGCTAAGGCAAATTCGAAATTAAGCAATTACATCATAATAAAGAATAATTTAGAAAAAAAGTTTTTATTCCATGATGCTCTAAAATGTGTACTTCATGACTACAGTTATTTCTCAGAGCTAATTGCTGTTTAGGATACAGTGCAGTGGGTGTTCTATGCAGTGCACTGCAGACTCCTTTGAAGAATTATAGAAAAGAAGGAGATATAGACAATTTTTTTTCACTTTTCAATTATGGGACAGAGTCGAGACAAAAAAAAAAATCTTTCTGGACTCAGTCCAAAAAATGTGGCACCTAGAGCAGTGACAGCTGCACTGTGTTGCTTGATGTCCACCAGGCAGGCTGGTTCCCTATCGGGGAGAAATGGAATCAGAGCTACCTTCTTATATTTGGAAAGAATACGTAACCAACTAATCCTTTGCTGAAAGAAAAAGCATTAAAAATTCTTCCTTTTCAGGGATTACAGCCAAACTCAATGACTGTCTCCCAGTTTGAGCTAAAAGAATTGTGATAGCAACCCTAGTTCATTGTTTCTTTCTTCTTCAAAAGATATTCCACGGATCTTGCAGTGAATGTGAAAGACTCATCATTGATTATTAAAGGTGGACAGAGTGGTGAAATGTAATTCCTGAACTGGTTCTCATCTTGTAGAGTTGGTGGAAGTATAGTGTTGGTGGTGGAGACCCTGGAAAGGGAAAATGAACTAGTGCAAGGTATACACCTGTGTGGAGAATGGGAAGGTGACACTTTCAGACTGTTACAGAGGCTTACGGAAGATGAGCCACTTTTGGGA
>VZRO01007277.1:904428-933848 GCA_013397915.1 Daphoenositta chrysoptera | reverse complement strand
ACAAAAAAAAAAAAAGAGAGAGAGAACAGTACTCTGTGCTAACTGCAGAGTAACCAGTGTCAGAAAAACCAAAGCTGAGGATTGCTAAAACAACTACAATTAAATGCAATTAATTAGATAGTGTGAATCAGAGCTAGTTAGTCTGTAGGGTACAATAAGTGTTATGTGGGCAGACTAGCCCAGCCGGGCCCTGCATGGGGATTACAATGCTATGACAATTTCACAATTAATCCATTCTTTTAAAGCTTCTTTACTCTTGCAATGCCTTTTTATTATACTAAATTTACATTATAAGTTTTGAATTTTTTATATAATATGAATATATTATAATAAGTTATGTTATAAAGGTACCTCTATTATACAACCATGTAATTTCATTTGGGCAGTATGCATAAAGTGCAGTAGTAGGAGAGGAAAAGAACTTCCCAATCAACATTTAATCTGGTTGTCAGCTCAATAACAGGAAAAAAACGAACAGGTTTTCACGGTACCCACAAAGGCTCTAGGCAATGTGAACCCTGGGTCTTAAATTAATGCTTAGAGACAAAGCAAAGCATAACCCATTTTACAGTTGTACACAAGTGGCTTTATTGGTTTTGACCCATAAACGCCAAATTTCACATAAACCATGGTGTAACATAAAAACTTCTTTCAAGTCACCTTTTGCAGCCAGCTCAGAAGTCATGTATTGCTCTCCACAGAATTTCAAATCCTGGAATCATAGACTGGTTTGGATTGGATAGAACTTTAAAGATCATCTACTTCAAAACTCCCTGCATGGGCAGGGATGCCACCCACTAGATCAGGTTGCCTGAAGCCCTAAGATGGCCTTAACACTACCAGGGATAGAGCATCCACAACTTCTGTGTGCAATCTCTTTCAGTGCCTCACAACCCTCAGAGTAAAGAATTTCTTCTTAACATCTAACCTAAATCTCTCTTTCCACTTAAAACTGTTCTGCCTTGTCCTATCACTATCCACCTATGTAAAAAGTCCCTCAGTCTCCTTTTTGTAAGCCCCCTTTAAGTACTAAAAGGCTGAAATGAGGTCTCCCTAGAAGAGAGAGAAGATTCTCTCCTTGATGCTGATCTCTCTCAGCCTGTCCTCACAGGGAAGTTGCTCCTGACCTCCGATCATCTTTGTGGCCTCCTCTGGATCCGTTCTAACAGGTCCATGTGTTTCTTATGTGGGGACACCTGAGCTGGATGCAGCACTCCAGGTGGGGTCTCACGAGGGCAAAGAAGAGGGAGAGAATCACCTCCTTCGCCCTGCTGGCCACCCCTACTTTGATACAGCACAGGATACAGTTGGCTCCATGCCCATGAGTGCACATTGCTGGCTCATGTTCAGTTTTTCATCCACCAGAACTCCCAAGGCCTTCTCTGCAGGGCTGTTCTCCATAAGTTCTTCTCCCAGTCTGTATTCATCTCTGGGATTGCCCCGAGCCAGGTCCAGCACCTTTCACTTGGACTTGTTGCACCTTACAAGGGTTCTAATGGGCCCACTTCTCAAATTTGTCCAGGTCCCCCCGGATGGCATCCCATGCTTCACGTGTGTCAACTGCACCACTAAGATTTGTGTCACCTGCAAATTTGCTGAGGTACACTTGATCTCACTCTTTCTGTCACTGATGAAGATACTGAGGAGCACTGGTCCCAAGACAGATCCCTGAGGTGCACCCCTTATCACTGGGCTGCATCTAGGCGTAGAGTCATTGACCACAACTCTCTGTCTGGGTCCATCGATTCAGGTCCTAGGTAGAAAATCACTGCTCTTGACCATCCAAGAATTACTGTTAGGCAATGCAAGTTCTCCGTGGTGCAGCATTCCCCAAATCCACATGCATTGTATTTTAGTGGGTTCTGGCATATTACCAAGCTATTACAAGAAATGTAAACTGGTTATGCCACAAAAAACTACCCGTACACACAGGCGGGCATAAAATTGTTAGCATGATTCAGTTATATTCTGTCTTTATGGACATGAAAATGAAGACAAAGCCTTGGAAGACTCAGTGTTGTCAATTCACAATTAGGCTTTGAGTAAGTGGAGATGCCTTTATGACAGGTATAAAAATGAAACAAAATCCCCACAGGATTTTCAAAAGTTTTTATTTATGTTCACAGAGCCTGGAAAAATTCTGAAGGTATGCCTGTAGGAAGACATGTTACTACCTACTGGGATATTAGCAATAAGATTCATTGCCTCCTTCCAAAGACTCCCAGCAAGAAACTGTGTCCCACTGAGTTTGGTGAAAATAGATAAAAGGTTTGACCTCCAGTCTGTAATAACAGCAGTGGACACTAAACTAGATCATCTGGCTGGCAGGGTGAATTAGTTTGACCACTAAGTGGGTGTGATTAAAATCAGGGATGGACAGACTTTCTACTAGACAATAAGAGAAGAACAACATAGATCACTCCATTCTCCATGTCTTCTGGCATACCATGATTCACTTTTGGAAGAATATCTTGCAAGGCTGGACAAATAAATCGTAAGATCTAGTTGTCTGCTAAGGCTGGAGCTGATGAAGGAAAAAACAGATTGTGCATGATTCTATTAAGACCAAAAATGGCTACTTGATTTATTTTTTTCCTCACAGAAAACTTCTATGCTGAAAAACACAGAAGATACTAAAAAAGAAGCAAGTAATTCATATGTGGCATATATATATATATATCAAGTTTTTTTTTTCCTGGATATTTCTGTCTCTTCTCCCTTCACCTGTACCCTTCTCCTTCATTGAATGCAAACTCCAAGAAGCTTAAATCAAATATACAAAGTCACTAAGTTCAAGCAGATTTGAGGTGAAGAAAGTTCACTCAAACTTACAGACTGTACTTTTGGCTTCAGCAATTCTAAAACCAAAAATAATCTATATCCAGGGGGTAAGAACCTGAAGGAACCCCTGAAATGTAGACAGTCTTTTCAAATGCAATTAATTTTAATAAACTTCTCTTAAAATGTCCTTTGACTTCCTATTGGTTGATAGATGGAATGGGGCAAATCAAACCTCAGAAATTATTATCTCAAATATTTTTATACTGGTATTCTTGCAATCATAATTTCATTAATATTCAAGATTTGCCATCAAGATTATGGTTTACGAAAATGCTAGGCTCTGGCAGTTCACAAGAAATACTCTTTCTGTACTATTTATTTTCTGTTAATTCTTACAGACCACCACTTCTTTTAACCATCTACATCCCAGCTCAGATGCTGTTTCTCTTTCTTTCCAGAAAAGGATTACATTTTTTATTTGGCCAAAATACTCTGATAATCTGTTTTTTACTTCTAATATGAATTTGGAGCATTGTCTGCATTTTTAAGCCTTCCAAAAATAGGTTAAAATGTGGTTTAAGTAAGGATCGTATGATGAGTAGCATTCATTCAAACAAATATATGTATGCAACTTGTGTTGCTATGCTTGCCATTAATGTAGCACGGCAAAGGACAATAAAATAAACTGAAGCAGTCAAGAACTTAACACTGAATACAAATACAAATTGTAAACCTTGGCAGTTCATACAAACCCAAAGAAAATGCTAACAATTAAGACATATAAGGTGAGGCTTCATAATCCATCCAAATGCTGAAAAATATTTTGCCTAATTCATGTCCTGCTACTGAGTAATTTGAAGCTAAATCATTTTACATTACAAAGAACACTTAGGAAAGCTTCTTAATTTAAAGATCCTCTCCCTAGAAAAATAGTCAGTGACCCTTAACCATGCTGTTATTTCCAGCATATATGTGAATATACATGCTGAAACTTCACCATCATAGTGAAGAACTGCTTCCTTAGGTCTGAAGAACTTTATTTTCCCAGTTATAGCATGAATGGAAGACAAACAAGGATATGGGGAAAAAAAGACAGGAAAAAGTATATGGATCGAAACAGGATGCAAAGGGAATGCATGAATGAAGGATGTGAGGAGGTGGAGGGAGGAAAAGGGAAAAGAATATATGTACAAGATGGCACTAAGGGTTCAAAAACACCTGCATGAAATGAGGGACTAGAAAGAAGAAAGTCAAATCAAGAAATGGTGGGAAAGTATGCTGGTGGGAAATTATGCTGGTGAAAAAACCAGCTGGGGACTATAGGAGAAGAAAAGCCCTTTGACCTCACACATCACTTCTAAGAGTAACCTGCTCTTGAGCACAGAAGAAATATAAAAGCTGACTAAACCAATGATATTTATAAAATCCGTGGATAGTTTTCTATAGATATAAGATGGATTTTTGCACAAAATAGATTTAATAAGTGAATATATACCTATGTGTGAGCACAAACTTACCAAACTGTTAGCTCTGGGATTTCAGATGCAAAAATCAGCTATTGAGGGTAAAGGAACTGAAGTCTTATTTAGCCTCACAATTCTCTGTTGCCAAAGAGCCAGAATTTAAGTAGTTCACACTGCAATTTTTCAGCCCAAACCAAGCACGTACCAGAACCATTATATAAAATCAATATAGAAATGTCATCTGCAAAATCCCTGTTCACCCTGCCTATCCCTGTACCAGGTCATGTGCATGTTAACAAAACAAACTGCATCTGATCCATACTGCTCCTGCAAGGGGGAGTATTTTTGCATCCAAACCTTTACCCTTGCCCTTTTTCTTGTTGTTGTTGTGGTTAGTGCAAACAGCAGAGAGAATTCCTTCTGCTTCATCAAATGGTTCATTAACAACCAGTGCTGATGAGTTTCTAATGACATTGCCCTGGTTGTCTGCAGCCTCCCTTCATTCAGGCCTGGAGGCAATAACAGTCACAAAAGTCTTAGGAGTTTCATCACCGTCACCACCAGTGGAGACAAACTGGTTGTAGTGACCAGAATCATCAGGCTCTGTTACACTGGCAGGAGAAGGGACAAAGGGAGGAATCCTGATGGTCAAAAGTTCCACAAAACACAACTCCTGACACTCCTGATTTCTAGAGCATGTTGCTGTTAGATTTTACTTAGCATAAATAAAAGAAGTAGATGCTCACCCATAATCACAGCATGTTTCTAACAATGCTCATTCTTTCCAGCATGAAAAGAAAGTTAAATATTAGATATTAAAAGCTAAAAAATGTTTATTTGAGCTTTAATGATTTTTCTCTTTTTGTTTTCTTTTCCCTAAGAATTTATTACAGTAGCTATGCTATTTAAAGACAAATAAACTTTTTTTTCATCAAAAGAACGGCAAAGATCCATGAGAACATGAAAGAAAATCATCTCACAGGTACTAACCTCATACTAATCCACTACTTCATAGTCTTATGCAGTCTGCAGAGTATTAGAGATCCTTGTAAAAACGTGACAGCTTCAGAATTTTTGTATAGTTTTGTAAAATAAATCTGCAGTGGATAAACCTAAATCAAAGCTGATGTTTTTAACAAACAACCCTCATAATAAAGATGTTAATGGATTTATCCCTTTCCATATGTTCTTGCCCATTTGGTTTTGGTTTGCTTTGAATTTAAATTTTGATGTTTTTATTGAAGTATCATGAAAATACATACATAAGAGTTTACAGGGAAAACATCATAATACAACATGTATCAACCTGAGCACAAGCACAGGAAGAAACATAATTATTTTTGAAAAGCATGCAGATTGCAGAGGAATATAATGGATGGAAGAGATGTCACTGTACTGGAAGAAATGGTATGTTAAAAGGGGTATTCCCATGATGGGCACTACCTGGCAAATCCTATCTCTATTTTCAGGCCACAGAACCTCCACTAAAAGGATTCAGTCCTGTCTTTAAAGCATTGTCCTGATCTTTTTCCCATGGGACCTCCCATGGGGGCTCCCAGGGGCCCCATCCCAAAGGTGCTTGCCCTCCAAGCGACTTGGAGAGAATGCCCACATCCTGGAGGACATTCTGATGCCGGCACATAACAGGCTGTGCTCTGCTTTGTGTTACTCAGAAACTTCATCTTTAAGCTTTAACATTGGATGTTTCTATTCTCTCCAGCTGACAACTCCAAGTGGAAGAGTCTGAAGTAATACAAGAGTGCTAAGCAACCCTTGAATACCTGTGGCAAAGTCCATACCTGGCAGGAAAAGGTGCAGTCTTCAGCAGAGTCTACAGCAGCAGGAAGTTTAATTTCTGTTTACTTATCTAGGGTTAGGAAACCCAGTCCAGCACTTTAACAGTCACAGAAAAATATCCTCTTTAGAGACGCTATTCTTTTAGTTCCTGGAAATATTTTAATTCCATCACTTCCATCATGCCCAGGGTGAATCTAAGAGACTTGTTCCATCGAGTAATGTCAGGCACAGGGGCGTGTTGTTGATGCCATTGTCTCTTCCTGACAAGAAGGAAAGAGGGTTGAGTGTGTCTGTACACTGACATTGTAGCTACCAAAAGTCACTGTATGTTCCAGCACATAAACCAAAGGCACATGTACAAAAGGCGAGGGGGAACAAAGCTTGGTTTCAAGAGTCACAGTTCTTTGCAGAGAGCAACAGATGGCTGTAAAAGCTGGAAAAGGACAGACCTGCAGTACTGCAGTTCAAGGGCTGGTATTGAGGCTATTCCCAATGTAAAATTCTAGATTACAATTTGCACAATTATCAGAAATGCTGGAATATCCTAGAGATTCTTAGGTTGTTTAGTGATTTCCTTCTGAGCAAGACTTTCATCTGGGTGGTATAAAGAAATATGTGATATTCCTTAAATACAAGGGCTCTATATACATGTGTATTGTACTGGGTTTTTTCTTTCTTTAAGTGGCTATTAAATACTTTGTATTTAATGATTATTTTAAACTTTTATTTTCTAAAATTGTTATTATCCTGTAGTAAATAAAAACTGCAGTTGAGTGTTCAAGTTTCAGACCCAGCCATTTGACACTGAGATGACAAAATCTGAAAATCTGAGCACCATAAGTCAAATTTTTATCTGTGTCGACTCATTCTAAATGTGAAGCAGGCAAAAACTTTGTGCATACTAAAACTTCCTCCAAACCAGCTGGGTAAGGACACTGGCCTTTCTGTATGAAGATTCAAATAATTTTGTGAATTCTATGAGTCCTCCTTGATAAACTACAGCCATTAAATAATAAATAATCTGAAAAAAACCCAAAAAATAAACCTAAATCCAGGTACTCAAATATAACTAGACTGTTAATATAGAGATATAAATTTCTTCTTCATTGAAGAATAATTTGGAATTATGATTGGTAATTGTTTCAGGATCCAAACTCCTTTTCTTGCATGAAGGTGTGGGGACAGAGGAACTTGTGAGGTTAGGAATTAGCCACTGTAAATATTAATTACAATACCTCAGAAAAAATTGTTCTGTATTTATTATTAGTCACTAAAACATTATATTCCTCATTAGAATTAAGCTGTATAATTAACTTTTTTATTCTTAGTACTGTGGTAAAAAGAGGCTTGACTGGATGGAGCATATTATGTATTTTACCAATAAGCCATTCAGTAATTGGATTGTTCTGAAAATCCCTTCCCTCTAGTTTAAAATTAGTATTTATAATCACAGCTCTTGGTAAATATAAAAATGCAGAAGCCTAAGCCTAGGCATGGTGCTTTCAGTTCTGTTCCTCTTTTTTTCCCTCACTCTTCTGCACCTAGGTATCTTTTCCTTAAGACAGAAAGAGGGATGCAGGCTGAACGCTGAACCCAATCCTGCAAATGTTTTCTGTTTTTGTTCCCTCACATTTTCTTTTTCAGAATCCTAATGTAACACTTCCCTGCACTACCACATGTTAATGCCCTGGCTCCTGAACTGTTGTATTTGGACAGCTATTAAGAAGCTCCCTGCATATGAAATCCTCCTCCTCACAGAATTCTTAGCCCTTGTTCCCTGACGTTAGACAAGCAAAAGGGTGTTTCTTTATACATGCGGTGCACCCGCCAAGAAATCAATTCTGTGTGTTTTCCTCTCTCCAACACTTTTAAAGGACTGTGATCAGTTTTTGTCTCTGTTTCTTTTGCACATCCTTTCCTAGCTTTAAAGCAGTGCTTGAGCCCTTCCCCTCTCCCCTGAAAAAAAAAAAAAAAAGGGAAAAAAAAAAAAGAAAAACAAAACAGGTAGAATTCCTCTGTTACTAATAACACGTAAAAATATGATCATGAAACAAAAGCTTTGCTCCTCTGTCCAATTTGATGTCTTTTTCATGCTGCCTCAGTGATGGCCAAATAATTGGTTGTTCACTTGTGTCCTTGTCTCCCCCGACAGTTCCACAGATGCCCTGAACAATGCTCCAAAGACTGCTTTCAGTAGGGGCAAATCCTCATTAATCATTCCTGGCTGACAGCACAAGGGAACACCTGCATCTGGCGCAGGGACCAAGCAGTGGCTTCTGGGAGCACGCATTAAAAAGACCAACCAATTCAAGTTGTGGGAGTAGGCTTCTAATAGCCATGTGAAAAATCCGTCTCTCGCTGGATTTTCCTTTCATTAAATAGCTAAAATTAGACCTGTGGCTCCTGTTGAGATTAAAACATCAATGTATTCTAAGCAAATCAGGAAATGAACAGTACTGTATGTTATGATAAATGGCTGCTAAATTCTTTATGTCTAGATCAAGCAATGTTAGCATTAAATACTGATGAACTGTCACATAATTTTCATTTAGAAATGACTGCACTTTGAGCTTCATGTCCTGTGGTGCTCATAAATATTTTCTCCTGCTATATTTCACAAATAGACTACACTGACTACACAGATATTTTTGGCATGTAGTCCTAAGACCATGCTGTATACAAACTATTTTCTGTGCAAACACATCAACCCTTACATGCAAAGTATTATCAGAAAATGTTCATGGTGCAGAAATGCACCGTAGCCACCCCGGTGCTATAAAGCCATGTTCCAGCTTTCTATTGTAACATTTTCTTAGCAGAATAGTTGTCAGGTGGGGGTTATTAAATTGTTTACATTGCGTTTAGAGTACAGGGCGGGCTTTTCCTCCTGAGGCTAATGGAAAAGGAGTGAGGAAAGAAAAAATAACTTGCTTTTTGTTTGTTTGTTTAGTTTTCATAAAAATGAGTCAGGTGTTTTATCTAAACATGTAGGGCCATTAAAACGTGCGGTAGGATTCCAACTGATTTCAATGGGCTTTGGGTCAGGCCCTTAGGCCCCGCATCTGCTCCGTGATTAAATAAGCACATCTCTTCTCACATGTAAACGGCAGACAACCACCATGGGCTAGGGATTACAGACGACTAACAATGTATTTTTTTGCACATATGACTGAGCACAACCAGGCTTTGAGTCTGTCCATAGAATGCGTTCACATCTCAAACAAGCAGCACTCAGCTGACACAGAAAGTGTCTTTTAAAAAGCAGTCAGTTATCACCTATACACCATGGTGAAGATTTTAGCAAAGGTCAGACAGGTCAGATCATGGAGCAAAGGGAAAAAGTGAGGTAGAAGAAAAAAAAAACCCTGCAGAACTCTGAGCATTAAAATGCCACTAGGCCTGAGATATGTACAGTGTAAAAGCGCATAAAACACATCTGAGTTATGAATTGAATATTTAATTTGAGGAATACTTTCCTGCAACCTGATACTGAGGGAATTGATTTGGGGAAAAGAAAACCCTGAAACAGAATTTTAGAGTGTCTTTTTTTTTCTTTTTTCTTTAACTAGAAGGAAAAGTTTGCATATTCATTTCCAAAGTAAAAGCACATTCTGTACAAACAAGAATAGAGCTTGCATGCAGTAGACTAAAAAAAACCAAAAATAAAACAAAATCCCACTGATGACCAAGAGAAAAACTATGAACTACCACATTTCAGAAAGCAAGGATTAAGTACGGATGCATATGTAGCTTACACACATTTTCTCTTCATATGTTTAATACTGTCTTTTTAAAGTCATTGAACAAAATTCTAAAGATATTTTTTTTGCACTTCATTGTCTGTTAGAAATAGTGGCACTTGATAAAGAAATACTTTCTTCCTACAGAATGCAGTACCATCATCTGCACAGTATGAGAAATGGTGCCATCTAAATGCTATAGGTTAAGGAGATAAATAAGAGCAGCTAGCACAATACAGACACATACCTGGCCAGTTCTCTGAAAGCTACGAACACATGAAATCACTCTTTTCACCACTGCTTTCTGCTGTGCTTTCATAGCAACAAAAAGCATCAACAAAAGCATCTGTTCTTACAAATTTTATGCAGGTGTGGTAGAAATTTGGGTTATAACAGATTGCTTTAATTTAAGAATAATATTTTTATAAGCTTTTTAAAAATCTCAGATCTTTAAAGTTCCTGTCAGGACCTTATGCAAATATGTACAGAACCCAGGTAAATGAGTGACTGTAGATGTGATGTAATTATGTTCCCATCTGTTTGTAGGGGTGGTAAATATGCTGACACCTAGAGCGGACATTGGTATATCTCCTTATTAATATACCTCAGTTATAGGTAAGAACTACTGAAATGTAGGAAATCCCCTTCCAATGTTTTTTAAACTGAGATACTTAGCAACTTGTCACACATGCAGGAAGCTGTAATGCAAATTCTAACTGCCCTCAGGCAAGTTTCATTAGGCTTTCGAAAATCTTTTAAAATTTGCTGTGTAAATAATTTCACATATAACTTGGCTATATCTCCTGTTCAAGAGTGACACGTTTCATTTATACTTCAAACATATGGGGTAGGGAGCTCTTCAAAGATAAATTGTTTAAGGCAAAACACATGTAAAAAATTATCTTAGTTGTTACTAGAAGCTCTGATTATTGCATCATATTAAAGTTTAAAAATAACTTTGAAAATCTGTGACATTTATCACAAGTATCACTCACTTCTCTCAGGTTGGACAATAAGAGGAGACTAGCAGGAGTCACACCTGCTCCCACCCCCATCAATTTAAAACTAAGTGGGATCAGCCAAAATTTTACACAAAGTTAAAGTTTAAACCCAAATTTAAACAACAACAAAAAAGCAACACCCCCCCTGCACCTTACTTGCAGTTAAATTTTAAAAGTAATTTCTTTAGACCACTCCAATTAATTATAATTTTGAAAATCTCATTTTATCCTGTCTCACTCATCCCCTCTCCCACTTCTTTCAAATTTGTAATTAGTTGGTTCTCAGAGGTGAACTAAAACTTTCCACATACAATTTTTCACGTCAACTGTTATACCAGTGCCAATGCTGGGCAAAAAGTAGACTCATTCCCGTGAGGAATTAGAACAGAAAGCCGAAAGCCAAAATACAATCCTTAATAATGTCTTGTCCTCCAACCAGTCTTTCTCTGTTAGGCCTGGAGAAACCTTCTAAAATGTGTGCATAGATCATACACTGTAAGGGATAAAATATCAGGAGAATCGCATAATAATCATACTAGAAGTGGAGTGTCCGAAATCAAGACACAGCACCTTTTTAGCTGTTGCCCTGTCTTTTACAGTGTTCTATGTGTGATTCTTAGATAAAGTTTCTCACACACTTTCTGTAAACATAGCAATGTTTTAGTTAACTGTAACTTTAGTTTACATTCTTTTCTCCGGGGTGGAGAATGTTTGATGGACTATTCTGTGAACCTGTAAAGATGGAGGAGGTGGTAACACTGACCTCCAATCCACGGTTGTTCCTAGAAACATATAAATATGTAAAGAATAAACAACCAGGCCTCTTTTCCTTCTGGCCCGCGACCTGTAAAGAACTCGGTTTCAGAGTGCTTCTTTGTGCCCTAGGCCCACATTTAGCAGTTGTCTTTATCTTACTAATTACAGGTAGAGGCCGGTATACATAAGAGACTAAATTTGTAACCACCCTCCCAAGTAAAGGTGGCTTCCAAAGATTGTGTCTTGCCTTTTTACTTCATTCGTATTCCCTAGCCTCTGTAATAGTCATCTGGAGGCCAATTTATGTGGGCTGGGTGTGAAAGGAACGAGGGACTGCTCGGCTTAAATAATATTAGAGCAATTAGTGTGTCAGAGAAGTTGTTCTTGCTTTTTCCCCCTATATTCCTTTCCTATAATCCCTAAAGTATAAGGAATAATTAACTGAAATCCAATTAATGTTGATTTAGAACACCTGTTTCCAAAATCCTTTGAATAACTTTTTCTTTCTTTTTTTTTTCTCTCCACTCTTTGTTTTAAGATGAAATACATATCCCTATTCAGTTGCTCTTAGGAGCCCAGAGATTTGCATTTTCTAGACATGAAGAGAACCTGTTGTAAGAGAGCTGTGAAGATTTAAAAGACCAAAAGAGGCTGGTTTCTATATTACGGCAGCAGTAACTTTAACTCTTCCTTTTCCAAAATCCATTCCTTTAAAAAACCGAGTTTACCAATGCTGCCCCCCACACCTCCAATTTTTTTTTTTTTGCTTCAGAACTTTGCCACAATGATGGAGCAATGCAATGCCTTCTGGCTGAACACTTTTGCCACAGCCACCCTGTCAGAAGAGGTGCTAAAGACAGCACATCCTGTATGACAAACGCCCACTACTCTGAAAAAGGATTTTCCTGTGCTGTCCCCTGCAGGTCAGAGCAGCTTTCCTCCCATTAGCTAGGTGTCCTGACCTGCTGTTCTGCAAGTACGCTTGAGGACATGGTGTCCTTTCCTTCCTTTCCTTTCAACTATTCCCATGCAAAATAAAACAGGACCTGAGCTGAAGAACGACTGATTTCTAAAGCACATAACTGCTCACCAGCACCATGGAGAGGTTTAACAGGATCTGTGTTTATATATTGATCAGGCACCTCTAAAAATCCCCACCCTGACAGTTTAGACACAGTGAGGACAATGATTTAGTGAGACACCTATTACCATAGACCTGTTTTGAGACTAGACTTAGTAATTAACTCTAAGCTCTGATTGTAAAAGTATGAACTATTAAACACATTTTGAAATCAAAATATTGTTACAATTCAGGCAAGGTGCCATAATCCTGTGATATTCAACTGAATGAAAGAACCCTTTCTACTCAGTATTCAGAAATGTTTTTGCAATATAGCTGTGTCTTAAACTATTCTGTTTTGCAGAGAGCAGGGGAATATAAGTGAGGACCTCTTACCCCTCTTCTTCCTTAAAAGTGTTAGATTTCTTAGCTGAAAAATTAGACATCAGCAAATATTACTCAATCTTAATTTCTTATGTACTAAGCAATTTCTTATGAATCATGTAATGCATTCAAGGGATCAACTTGTGTGGATACTGATTAACTGTATCAGAGGGGCTGTCTCATTATATATCTTGAGCCTTTTTCATTAGAGAAAATCTGCAAACAAACCTTGAGTGTTTAGATTATTTTGCACCATGCTGTATGTCTAGTTACAGATACAGAAGATGCCTACTATTTTTAACAGGATTATAGTAAACATGAAAGGGTCCTTCCTTAAATATTGACAGTTGAGAGGAAAAGAAAAGATTTTTAATACAGAATCTGAAAGAAGTGGCAGGAAGAAACCTTTTGCCCCTTAAGAGAGCAGCTGCATATTAAACATCTATATTTTTGAAGCACCTTTTAAAAATTACCCATAGCATTAGCATTACAGTGTTTTATGAGAAGTACATGAAATTCAGAAATAGTTATAAAGAAGGAAAGAACGAACAAGAAATAAATAGCATTATGAATAACTAAGTTAAAAATCAGTCTTGAATTATACATGCTGTTATAGAGACCAGTCAGAGGTGGGGGATGGGGGTTATATATTTCAAAGATTATCAATTCATTTAATGAAAAACTTGTGTCTTTACAAAGCTTTTTAGCATCCCCAATGGTACATTAAGGTTACTATGAATTGAATTAAAATATTGCATGCAGTGGAGAAAGGTTAGCTACAGTACATATTTACTACTATGATCTCTCTTACCTTTCTGTCTTTTGCTCTCTCTTGCACTACATGATTGGTACACAGTTTTTAGGGTGCACTGCCTGCCGACCTCAAAAACATATAGGCTGCTGTCAACACTGGAGGGAAATCCTGGAGTGATCTATGAAAACACCTTCCACGCCTTTATCTCCTCACATGAGCAGGACTAGTGCAAGGCTCCATGCATACAAAACACAGACTTCACAGACCACAAAAAGGCCACCACATCCACCTGTGAACTGCACACGCATGAATGACAGATCCAGGCTGAACACGCTGAAAAGAGTCGACACACTGATGTGCATCTGCTGAAAGCTACCACACCAAGGCACATTTCTGGGTGTAGGACAAGAGGCACATCATAGGTCTTTACAAGACTGTGTATTGATGACAGACTTCAATTTGAACAACTAAAAAGCATCTTCTTATAAGAGAACTGCTCATGCTGATGCTCCACGGAATGAAACAAAGAAGGGAATACCCAATACTAAAAATATTTGAAAAAAAATCCCCGAAGAATAAGGGGTCTGTCATTCAACAAAACTAAAACCTTACTCAAATAAACAAAGGGGGATGTTTGAGACTTAAAACATATACAGCCAAGACGCAGGTGCAGAATTTTTGATAAAAAATCTTTAAACTGGTTTTCTTTCCCTCTTTCCCATAGGATTTGAGCTCTTCCATGTAAAAAGAAGCAAAAGATCTACCTGGGCATGCTGGTTTGATTTCCTGAGTAAAGTGTATTCTGACTTTGAAAAAAAAAATTATTATGGGAGAAGAGCAATTTATTTTATTTTTATTAGACATGAAAGAATTTGAGACACGGATCTCTGTCTCACATAAACAAGCCTGAATATACAAGACTCTGAAGGAAAACCTTTCTGTTCTACAAGTCCTAACCAAACTCCCATTTCCATGGCTGTGTGGTACAATGGGTGCTCCTTTCACCTTTGGAGATGCCTGTAGATACATATGTATATCCTTAAAACGGAAGGAAAAGGTGATTTCCAGCTGCAACTTAGGGCATGTCTGGGACATAGGAACAGAGAGGCAGGCAAATAGGGGACTTCTTCTCATCTCTGCACAGTTACCTTTACAGTCCTGCTGTTCTCACAGACTTTGCATACTTACTGCCTTTTCAGAAAGGTTTTAATGCTCCAGAGCATGGAGAAAAGGAAAGGACTGTCACTACATTTGCATGAAATATTAAAGGTACACTAACCAATGAATGAGCTAAAACTGAAATATTTTATGAAAGCTGTCTAACATTGAAATGCACCAGGCAGCACAAGATGCGTCTAATAATAAGGGTGCCAATAGATTAGGGAGTTAATTAGAGAAGGAGATCCTCTTGGGAAGAGCCTGGATAATCGGGATTCTATTGTTTTAATATTGACAACAGAGGAGGGAAAGTTAATGGTAACGCAGTCACTTTTATTTAGTGGTCTTCTTAAATGTTACTATTTCAGTGCTTGCTATCCAAGTAAAAATTCTGTATGAATTCAGTCCCAATTCAGCACCTGCAGGTGCAAACCCCAAATAAATTACTGGGGAAGGGGCAGATGCTGACAGGATTGCAGTCTAGACTCCTCACTCTAAATCCATTTAGTGCTATTAACCATGACTGGGTGTAATAGCTTTGTGTACATTAGCACTAGGATAATTTTCCCTATTTTGCTAAATATCAAATGTGTGTATTCGTACACAGTATATAAAGAAAACATCAAAGGGAATAAAACAAAAAAACTAGCAAGCCTCTTTGTAGTATAGTCTATATTTTCAAATGTTGACTAAGAAAAAAAAAAGTAGGCAGGGTTTCTTAAAATAAAGCAATATTATTTGTGGACTAAGTAGTGCCACCAGACAAAGCATTTCCTTTTAATAGAAACAGATTTTACACACAAAGAGTACACAATTTAAAAAAAAAGTTAAGAAATGTACACTTCCACTGCATGCAAACAGTAACAGAAACCTGACACAATCAAAAGATAATCTCTTTTAAGTGCATATGTTTGCTGTGTAACAACCCATATTTTATTAAGTTGCCCAACACTTTTGAACCCCGATAAGGAAATGGACCTATTCTGAGGGCAACATAGATATTTGCTGCAGAGATTGTTCCTGTTATATACATCTACCCTTGTTTAAATCCAATGTAGAAAGGCAATACGTAAACACAGGGAGGAAACAGAAGCAATGCTGAAAGTGATATTGAGCGAGAGAGCCTTCCTTTGTCAAAAGAAATAAAGCACAAGATTATCTGGAAAGAGGAGAAAGTAGCACCAAAATGTAGTCAAAGCCAGGAGGTGCAAGGGAGGGACAGACAGAGAACAAAGTGGGTGTGTGGTGGCTGGGAGAGCCAGGTTGCACTCAGAGGAGGGAAAGAGATCTGAGGGTAAAAAGCCAATTAATGGATTAAAGGGTAAGTATCCAAGTTCTGAAACAGAGGGGTGATAATATAGGCAGCTAGGGAGAGGATTAGAATAAAGAAGTGATAACAGTATTCAGCTGAGAGGGAAGGCTGTCAAGAACTGAATGGGAAAAGAAGGTAAGACAATGAAAACAAAAAGCTGTCATTTAATCAAGGGCTGTGGTGGTAAGAGCCCAGACACCAACCAAAAAAAAAAAAAAAGAAAAAGAAAAGAAAAAAAAAAACCGGTTTGGTTTCAGCTCCAAGTGTCTTGAAATCATTGTTGGAGTGCAGAGACAGATGGAAGACTTGGCCATGACTGTATGAAATCAAGTGGGTAACAATGAATTCAGAGCAATTACCAGATTCAGTTCCTCAGTGCTGTTTGTCTGAACTATTTGCCACCACGCAGTTGCTTATCCCAAGTGTATAGAGCTGAGGATTTGCAGCAAAAGATACAGTGTGCATTTATGGAGCTGGATAAGGAAAGGTGGGTTATGCATCTCTTGTTTGGGGTTTCACAGTACCAAAGGATAAAACACTACTTTTAAAAGAATTAATAATTTCCCAGGTACGTATTGTCTTTCTGTGCAGCCTTAGCTTCCACAGCATCTCTAACACGTCTCAAAAGTACTTTGAACTTAGCCCTTCTTGATTAAAATGTTATAGAGGATTACTAGAGAGGCATGGATGGGGACTGATTTCTTTGGGATTTTTAATTTCAGTCCTCTTTTGCCTATTTTTCAGTCATCTTACTGTTTACACTTTACTAACCTGGCAGTATCTTGTTTTCTTCTTCTGTGTAATTTATTAATATTGTGCTGTATTCTATATATTAAATGTGCTAAATCTATATCATAGAGATAAATAATAGCTGTCATGTCCTATTTCTTCCAAAGGAATATTTAAGAGGACTTCAGAGTTGTAGAAGTTTAACAATACTCTCAAGTGACAGCAGGATGATTTTAATACAATCGGAACGAAACAAAACTTTAGGTCTTTTTACCAGAAACATATTTAAGCAATTATAGCAGTGCATATGAGAAAATTTTAACTGAATCCTTTTGATAAAGGAAAAATATTTAATAAACAGGAGTTCTCCCCTTGGCTTTGAAATTTTAGATCCTTATAATGCTTAACCAGTCTTAAAATCCATCTTTTCATGTATCCCATACAGTGAACGGGGAAAATTTTTTCTTAGTAAAGTTCATATAACCAACCACAGAATGATTAAAAATGGTGAATGACCATCATGGCTTGATTTTGCCTAAAGTTACTGTCATCTATCTTCTACTGATGTCACTGACCCAGGGTCCAAACACAGCCATAATTTCTCAGGATTACAGCATAGTAACCCAAAGACCACAACTATATTGCTGTGCTTAACAAGTCCAGTCATTGTCTATTAGAATTTATGGGAACTAAATTATTTTCTTCCCCTTCTAAAATTTCTTCCATTTCATGTCAGTAATGTCTGACCAGTCCTTTTTACCTCTTTACTTTCACTCAAAGTATAAACTGGCAGACATCCTCACGGATCATTGTCTATTCTCAACCTCTTCCAGACACAGGATACTTCTCACTACATTTCATGTTTTTTTCCTGCCTGTTGATCCTACCACAGTACTTGGGAAATCCTTTGAATTGGGCAGGATTGTCTATTCCCCAGTTTGGAACCACAAGTGAGACTGGATTTTGAATACTAGCATGCTTCCAAGTGTGTTTTTGCTAAAGGAGTGAATTTGATACATAAATTTCCATATTGAAAATTTTAAAACACACACTCACCCACACACACACCCTTCACTAACCAGAAGCTGTCACAGGAATGGATGAGAGAAATTTTAGAGACACAGGTTGATTCTCTGCCTGGATGCTTGCAAACATAGTAGTCCTAGAAGGGGGGAGCAAATATCCATTGCAGCTTCCCACCCCCGGTCTCTCCCTCACCTTGGAAAAGTTATAAGATTCTGAACAATTTCTGCATAATCTACTTCACTTTGTCAGGCAAGCACTTACTGCTGATAATATCTTTTTTAAGAATTCTGCTCAAGTGTAACGTTGTGAAGAGACTGCTAAAGTTCTGGGCTTAATATCAGCCAACATCTGGGCATGGAAAAGTCTATTATAGGAAAATTTTGCTAAATTAAAATGGCTAGGTACAACATTTTTATGAGTTTTACCTACATCCCAGGGTATATGGTAAAATTTTTTTTCCTGGTTTGACAAAATATTTACTTCCCAATTGGGAACTTGTTGTGTGGTTTTCTGGAAAACTTCATGCTAAAGACACTCTAAGAACAGCTTAGCTGATATTTTCCCTAGAACAAAATGTGTTAACAATGATAAAATGGAGTGATTTTCTGTCCCATATTCAGAATAATTTGTAAAAAACTTCATTTAAATGCAGAGATTAATCAGAGATTTAATCAGAGATTATTTTCTCCTTTAAAGTAGAAACCGTTTCCTCAGTCTTAAAGAGGTCTGAAAAATCTAAAATTGTTTAAAATGTTAAGTGAAACACAGAGATATCTGAGTTAAACTTTTATTGTTTTCTATATCTCTACTAAATATGATTATAACAGCATTTTAATTATTTCTATATATTATGCTTTTGTGAAGAATATCAATAAATACACACTTCCCTAAAAATAATATTTCAATAATATAGGGGGTACGAAGGGGAAGAGATAGTACAATTATTTCTTGGTAATAGGACATATCTCTTGGCAATATCATTTTCCAAAAATAAAAAGTGAAAACCACAATTTTTAAAATTTTATATATTGTAAGCATCTGTTAACAAAACAAAAAACCAAAAAAAAGCCACAAAAAAGAAACAAAAAGAAATAAATAATTATTAAAATGCCATGTTTGAGACATTCCAGGTGTGACTCAACTGAAGTGTGTTCACCTGCAGCTGAGAGTTTCCAGAGTCTTTGTGGTGGCTGTGTGATATGAATGATTAAGTAATAATGGTTTATCAAAACTGAAGTTCTGAATTCATGTGCCAAGAATTACCCCAACAAACTTAGGCCTGTGAATTGTGTTTGATGCAAGATGTTTGTTAGAGTTCCCATACAGTCAACAACAATTCCCCAAAGCAATATTATCCAGGCTTAAGCTAGTGACTTGAATGAACCTCTCTCAACAAATATTTTACCCTAAACTGCAAATATTTTAGGGCCTAAACCTGCAGAATATGAGTTCCTTCCAACCATTTACAGAAAAGGGCCTTGCATCATCTAATGCTAATACTAAAAATCAAAAGTATCCACATTCCTGATGATTGATGACTGGTAGGTGGCTTACAGGTGTATTAAGAAGGTAAAATTCCATATGACATTCCAGGAGACTACGAAAAGCATCTGGAACTGATAAATCTGGAACTGATTTGTGCTGGAAAATCACTCTTCAGAAGGCCATTGAGAAATCTCATACAACCAAGTTTATACAAAACTCACTATAGCAAGCTGTTGTCTTTCTTTATGGAGCCTTAATCATTATTCCTTAAAGACTGAAATCACGTGCCACAGAAAGGCATCTTGATTGACTGGACTTCTAACTTTGACATTACAGTGAAGTCTATGTAGTTGGGATCCCCACTTCCTCAGTATACTTACATTATAAAATATCCATCCAAGAGGCCTGAAAGTACCTCGGTCACAACTGGGATTGTTTCCCCCTCCACCTCCCCCCGTATCTTTAAGGTAACCTCTATATTACACAAGGATCAGAAGAAATTTTGAAAATGGAATATAGAATAAAATAAAATAAAATGGAATACAGAATAAGAAACACCCAGCTACCAAGGGTAGCTAATGCAGTCTTAAATCGACAGCTATCTTTGTTAAGATATCTGATTTTTCAGGAGAAAAAAGAAAAAGAGTAGTTCTCTCTTATCCAGACAAGAGAAGGAACTGGCAGAGTGCCACAGCAAATTACTGGTGAAGTTGAAGAAGATGGGAATTAGAAGGAAAGATGTACAGGGGGAAGGAAACTAATTATACAAGACAGAAAGAGGTTATAGTTACAGATTTATCTCTTGTCTGGGACTGCTAAAATTTTTCATAGCTCATTCTTGAGGCCCACATTGTTTAATCAGAAAAGAAATCAGAACTGCTTGATGAAATATGCAGATGACAATGTTGAAGGTATTTTTCAACACGAAGAATTATAATATCATGCAAGAAAAAAATAGAAGATCTCTAGGACTGGAATAATGGAAATGAGTGACTTTTAACTGTACAGAGTGCAAGGTCAATCATTAACAGTGTAGTAAGAATTTTTGCATTAAATTTGGAGCTCATCAGATGGAAACAGCATAGGAAAAAAATAAATTTTCATCTTTTGAACAATTCATTTATTAATGAGGAGCATTACAACATGGCTAGGAGAGAAAAATTAAAAAAAAAAAACCAAACCAAAAACCCCCAACAAAAATAACCACAAAAAACCAAACTAAACAACTCTGAAAACAAAAAACCAAACACTACCCTGATATCCAAAAGGCACTGGTGGTTTAACTGCACCATGTTCTCAAACAGAGCATTTGTTTATTGATATGTTTATTAAAGCATGAGGGAGCTATTAATAGAGTTGCTGAGAAGAGCTACTAGCTTGGACAGAATAGCATGGACCTCATAAGAGAAAACTACAAGGCTGACTTTATTTTACATAGCACAATGGAGTCTGAAGGGCAATAACTGGTCTTATTTAGGAAGGAATTCACCTGGGAAGACAAAGCAGCACCTAAGATGAAGGTAAAAGAGCAAAGGAAAAGACTCTGACCATGAGCAAGGTCAAGTTGGAAGCTGGGGAAAAATATCTTATGTAGAATTAAGTTCTGTCAGCAATTTCTCAATAACACCAGTCTTTCTAAAGTCCCAGAAGGGATTCAATAGTCCCATTGTTCCTAAGAGCAGAAGTATGGATTATGATTTCAGAAGTCCCTTTGGTCAGGAGGAGCCTTCTGAAAGCAGAGTAAGCCTAAGATCTAATAGTTTCCTGGTTGTGCAGGTAATATTTAGACAACTTATTTAACATTAAGAGGTACTTTGTAGTCTGTACTATGTAGTCTCTATGCACGTGGCTGAAAGTACATACACCTAATCCTTAAGTCCCAGCATCACCACATAAGTGAACCTGCTTCCCACTCCTGTGTATAGTACATAAGAAATAAAGGAGTGGGGTGTCTCTGTTTCTCTCAGTTAAAATAATAGCAGGACTCAGATGAAGTGGTCAAGGGGAGTAGGTTTTGCTGTATCTTGCAGCAGCACAGCCCAAAGAACATCCAATTGTTGTGAAGCACAGTTGATAACATATACTAACATTAAGGACAACCAAATGAGAACTTGCCTCAAAGAGGCTGTTCAGATAATCTTTGTGAGCTTGACCAAACCACAGCAGGTGTTTTTATCTGGTCTCTGACAACTGCAGGCCCTTATACAAGAATTTGTCTTGTAAAACTCTTCTGGAGTAAAGATCCAGATATAGGTTAGCTTTGGAAGGTAACATTTCTCAAGGTATTCTGCATCTTTTTATTCTCCCCCACCCCAGCTTGCAAAACAACACTGAATGACTTAATATTGCAAAAAAATAACTTCAATAATGTGGTCCTGAACTTCCCAATCATGATCTAATTGGCTGAAATGGTTTAAGCCATCCATCGGAGTGGATCTCCTAGCAGATACGATATTGATAAGCTAATTTAGTGCCAGTTAGAACATTTCTGCAGACTAACTGTCTCATGATGCAAGATGGGCAAAAAGTAAATTAAGACTTTCTGCTTTCATAAGGCCCAGAGGAGCTTCTATTCTTTTGGTTTTGCTGTTTTTCTAGCTTTCATAAAACATTTTTCCTCACAAAACATGGAGAGGTCTCTCCAACCCTCAAAATCAAAAGGGAAGCCACCACCTGCTGCAGCAGATACTTATGACAGAGTATTACATTTCCCTGGTTAAGATGGTGAGAAGTCAGCAATTACAAAGCCTCAGGGCACAGAGTATCCAGAATCCTGGCTATGTCTCATTTGCTTTGCTAAATAACTCCCACATTTGGACAGAGAGGACTGAGTCAGTAAAGACGAAGTCACAGATTTCGGCACACCTTCAGAGGTACTGATTAGAGCTGCACCATTTCATTTGCTCAGTGGCTGTACTTTCTGTCTGGGCATTTAAGGGTCAGAGCAGGAACAGAACCCGACAAGCCAAAAGGAACCTCGAAGTCTTACTTCAAAATTCGGAGGGACCTGCTGAGTTTTATTCTGCAAAGAAAGAGCAGCTGAAGATGTCAAATGATGTGTCTTTAGGAGACTGGCTGCTTTGTGACCTGTACATATATGGATAAGCATCCTGCCTGAAGCGCCAGATCAAAATCTGAAGGAGGAAGAACAGCAGTCTGTGCTACTCATCTTGTTACCAATCAAAGGAAAATTGCAATTTGTATGAGCTCTGATACCTCATTTGCCAGCAGCTAGTAACTTGCCTAAGTAGCTGAAGGAATAAATTTCAAGGGAAAAAAAAAATGGAAAACTGCCTAATAGGACTCCAGGAGAGAGGTGAAATGTAGACTTACACATCTTAACAGAAATAATAAAGGTGTGGGCAAAGCTGTCAGAGTAACTTCCCACAGCCAGCTAACTGTGACTGAAGGCACAGATAAAATTGGTGGCAAATCAGAAGAAATGTCTAGGGCTTCATGCAACACAAGCAGTTCCTAACATGAAGTATATTCTAGGGTATTCTAGAAATGGAAGACAATGCAACACAAAAAATCTGTATTTTGAAAATTCAAAGAAACTAAACATTTATTTGGTGAAGTAAAAAGGCCCAGGCTTTTCTTGTCCTCTGCCTTCTCATCACAGAAGGAAATTCAAAAGCAGATTTCATGAGGCTCTCTGTACTTCTCATCCCCTTGAGGATGGAAATTCAAAGAATGCAAAGAATAGTATGACATTAAAGAAACTGTTTTCGCAAGGCTGTGCACAGGGGCTTGATCTCTTAAGATAGCCACCGAGCTGTAAGTCACCCATTTTTCTGGCTGGAAGAAAAGGCTGGTTTGGACACACCCAAATGCTCCAAGCTACTCAGATCTGAGATAGATCTCACAGATTTACCTCTTCTGCCTCTCTTCACAGTATTCAGATCCCCAAGCATCTTCTGACAAGCTTCTCTCTGAGACAATAAAGACTTCTAGTATGACCATTTGATAAAGGTATAACTTGCCACCATTTATGAAGCACTTTGAGAAATCCACCAAGGAAACCATGAATGGGGAAAAAAGCTAAAAAAATAATAATAAAAGAGTCGTAGACATAAGAAGATTTAAAACAATTCAGAAAAAGCTTTACAGAATGAATGCAGGACCAAGGAAGAGTAGGGCATGGTTTATACCCAAGGTGCATTTACCATGTGTCCCTCTTTTACCTTGTGTTCTGTCCATTGCAGGGACATGGACATAGATGCACCAGATGGGTAACACTAAAGCAAATGGGCTCATTTACACCCACCACGGGAAAATACATATGGAGAATCACCCACAGGAAAAGCAATCATTTGAATGTCGATGCAATCATATGTACAGTTATATAAAAAGCAAATTTTTTCAAACCTGCAAATATAGCTAACAAATCCTGTGCTGGATGGTAGTAGTGTTAAGACAAAAGTGGTAGCATTGCTATCAACAACAGGAATGATATGTGAATTGATAAAGCACCTTATACTCAGTGGGAAGCAATTTCTACTAATTCAGAAATTGACATAAGATATCAGAAAAAATATTTACTGTTCAAATAAAGAAGGAATTCTTTAAGTTCCCTCATTTGGAAGGAGAGAACAGTCAATAAATTGTATGACAAATTAGAGGGAGGTTCTAAAGCTGAGAGAGATGTCAATACAACAGAAAAAGAGCAGGAAAGGTCTTTCTGTAATTATGGATAATATTTTGTGCTGTTAAACTAAACAGCACATGTGCAAGGCAAAACAAAACAGGGCCAAATGACTAAAATCTGAATAAAAAGAAAAAAGTTATAGTTTTCACTACCAGTATCTCTTCTCATGGCTAAACAGACACCAAATTAATCTTCAAAGTCACTCTTGGATTCACAGAACTAAAGGTGTTAATGCACTTTGCAGATACAAAATATTGTACTCTTTTTTAATATCTGTGGTGGAAGTTTGCAGTTACAGTCTGTTAATGTAAAATAAAAAAAAAGCAGGGAAGGAATTTCATAATTTGTCTCTAAATAAATTCAAATTAGTTTAAAACCTTCCACATATGCTGGAAAATGCAACTGTATGACTATCTTTTACCTTGTGTCAAAATAATTTTCCATAATTACTACTTAGGAAGCCTTGGGTCAAATTTTCCTTTCACTTACACCAGTGAAATGAGACTTGAGCTAACTTTCTTTGCTGTCTCCAAGACAAGAATTTTGCTCCCAGTCTTTTCATTAAGTGCTGTGTTTAAAATAAAAGACAGCATGTCAGATCATATAAATGTAGCTATGTCTGACAGTGCTGCAGTCATTACATAAAATCAGAATCTAGCTTACTATCACACATGATTGTGAATTTTTAAGTAATAAGATCAGAAAGGAATAAATTCACTTCCACCATCACTTCTATCACCATGAACAGAATACAGGGTTTTCCCCCCATCTTTCTACTGTAACTTTAAATAGTCCTTTCTGCTACATATGATGAATTAGTTCTCTTAAGTGTCCCTGCAAATGTCACAGGATAATACAGGTACTGAGAATCCTATGTAAAATTTAGTGCTCTTATTGCCTTATTTTTTTTTAAATGGAAAGGAGATAATATTTGAATACTCAATGCAATATATAATTTATTTATATAAAATTATATATATACCCACATGCTATTGGCACATGTACTTGTGGACACACATTTCAACAATAACTTTGCCCTCAGTTAGAATTTAGCCTTTTTAGTACTAAAATACACTGTTTTATCTGCACTATCATATAAAATTCTACATGTAAGTTCTCTGTGTATATTTGGATGGACCAATGTGAAATTCATGCATAAGGAACACAAATGCTTTGTTTCCATTTGATCTTTTAAGCTTTCATAACCATATACATATATTAGATACAAAAATGCCTAATTTCTGCTTTTGAAAATCCTTCTAATTCCATTGTCATTCTTCATTGTTGTCCCAAAATCTCCTTATCCTATTCAGCCACAGCTCAAAAATGCATGCACATATTCATGCAGATACAAAAACACAGTTTGGCATAAGATGGTTTTGGAAATCAGTGCATAAGGCATCTCTAGGCAAGCACAGCCAAGCATGTTGTCTACGAAGTTTCACAGTGATGACACTGAACAAGCTTCAGGAGCTACACTGGAGCATCCAGCATCTCCTCAATATCCCTGTCCTCAAGGCAGAGGTACGTTCCCAGACCAGTCTTTTTGTGCCTGGTGCCATCTCTCTGCTACCAGCTCCTCTTCCTTGTCCTGTCCTGCTGCCCAGGGCTTTAGTGTGCACAGAGGTTGGTTTCTGTGGACGGCCTCTCACTGACTATTGCCTCCAGAAGAAAGAGTGAGCTGCAATCATCTCAACAGAGATGTTCAGATTGAGTTTCTCTTCTCTGCTTGCCAGCTGTTTTCACAAGATTTTCAGTAACCTCAAATTTTTAAGGTTTCCAGATTTTCATCAGAATGTCCAGTGGCTGGACAAGCTATTTACTAGCAGGCTAATGGAAAGCATCCTTAGGAAACAAAGCTAAAACCAGCAATACCCACATATTCCAGGAACTGTGTGCATTTCAGATAGCAATGTTATTTCTGTTTATACTCTTCATGCCTTTCTCTTTGCCAGTGGAGAGTTAATGAGGTAAAATTAGTGCTGCAGCAGTATGACGAAGAAAAGCACTTAATTACAGCTACAGATCTAGCTGATCCTTTGCAACTACAACTCATCATCTTGTTGCCTAATTCTGTATTTTCTCTCCCCCAATTTTTGGTCTTTCCTCCAGACCCTCAGAGCTGCATATCTCACATTATTTCTCTTCTGATACAAACCTTCCCACACAACTGATGACCCTGCAGGAACCACCTCATCTTTCTCAGCTGTGTGACAGTGCAGACAAAAGAGCAGCTGTCCACCTCAGACACCACTCACAGCAGTGCCATTTCCCAGGAGGTCCTTAAACACCAAATATTTAGGTTAACACACTACTGAGAATAAAAGGAAAATACACTCAGGCTAGTCCTCAGATGTAGAACGAATAGTTGTTCAGCACTTGATACACCAAAGTATCTGTACTGAGAAAGACACTGAATACGTTTAGTATAGAAAACAACAACATAATGCCTTTACTCTGCATCATGAAAATGCAGGCACTTAACTCTCATTTTTCTGCATGTCCAGCTGTGGGAATGGGTGGAAAGAGGTGGAATGGGTGAGAAGTGTGTTTTCCTTATTTTAACTTCTCTCATGTATAAAGGCAAAAAAAGATTATCCAAAAAATCTGCAGGTTTAGCAACTGTCAGGACTAAAGCTTGTTCAGCTTTGCAGAGCATTGAAAATTACACTCTGTAAGGTTCACACATTACCACTAACCTTAGTTTAAAGATAATAAAAGGTTAGGGAGGAGGCAGATATTAGGTTTTTTTCCCTCCTAGCCAGGAAAAAAAGCAAAAACCAAACATGATGGTTGAAAAAAACCTGTATTCCACAACAAGTCCTTAAGACTCCCATGTGCTACATCAGCAGCAGTACATCCTCGATTTTTATTGTAATCTTGTGGCTTTTTATTTGTAACTTATATGAAAAGAATCACATTGATTGGGGCAGATTTAACTCAGTAAAACCTATTCTACTGAGATTGTCTGTGCTAGGTGATTTTATCAAGTTCTCTTTTGGTTTCATTTTCTTCCTCATCCCTATCCCCAGGGGAGATTGCAACCCAGCTTGCAGAGCAAATTGCCCTAAATTGAGTTCTTTCTCTGCCATATACAGGCCTGCCTTTGGCTCCTCAGCTTGAAAACTTTATGCATTCTTATTTTTCTCCATCTTCCTTAACACCCTCCTTCTCTTTCCAATTAAAATGGAGAAGTTTGCACCGATACCTGCTCCCAATTAAATGAATACTGCATTACCAGCCACACACTCCAGATCTCCTTTACCCTCCCTTCATTAGTCCTATTCCTCTGAGGTTTCCTGGCTGTCTGCCAGGGACTTATGGCAAGAATTCAAAATCTTGTACACTTTATCCCCTCAAAATCATTCTTGAATTTAAGCAGCCTGCTCCTTGGGCCCAGCATGAGAAATGCTGCTAACAGATTCAAAGGGGAGGGGAAAAAAGAAAGAAAATGATTTATTTAAAAGGTTAAAAAGCTCCCATAAAAGAAGCTAAGCTAAAAGAGGTTAAACTTCCGGGCTAATTGGCTTCCGTTTCCTTTTAAAAATTCTTTCTGGACGACAACAAATGACAGGAAGGTGTTCCTGTTTTATTTAAGAGTATTCATGCCTACAGAAAACGCATCATTCTCTTAACACCTCAGGCATGTTCACTACTGCTCACTCAAATTATACACCCAGAACAGAAAAAAAACCTAGGCAGTCAGAGGTTTAAGCATCTGGGTTGTTGGGGGGTTTTAGTCCTTTTTTTTAAAAAAAAATCACTGTCTAATTTTCCAACAAATGTGAGCACTGCAGTACCATGGCATCAGCCACTCTCATCTGACACTTTAAATAACTAACATCATGTCAAGCTGTCAGTAACGATAGCCACATTGGCAAGTCTGAAAAAGCAGAGGGAAGTACTGTATCCTAGCATCACTACTTAAAACTATATAAACTCTCCTCATAGACCATGCAACTTTGCTGCCTTTACTGAACACTAATTTTCCAAATGCACAGTGTAGCAGCTGAGGGCCCTTGTGTGGAACTACGGTTTTTCTCATGACCTGATTTGAAGCAGTCATTTAAAGCCTTTAATGCAAAATTCTGATATTAATGGTCTGACGCTCAGTGACTGCTTGTCTCAAAATCCTACTCACAAGGTCTCCTTCCCTGGTAGACTCTAGAAGAAGCTTTCATCTTTTAAAATGTTACAATTTTTATAGCATTGTAATAGTCTTCACAGGAGAGATTTTTAGCAACCTATAAATCGATTTACCCTCTCTAGTAAATCCAGGCAAAACATGGGGTTTGCAGCACCGAATTCCTGCCTTCTCTTAGCTGACCATTTCTCACAAGGCACAGCTTCCCAGGCAATACTGATTGGTGAGAATAGTTTGTAAGAGTCAAGGCGTGCCTGTGTGTGTGTGGTGGTTAACAGTCCGCTTTTAAGGATTTCTGTGACTTGGAGGATTTTAATTTTCTCCATCTCTTCATTTCTCAGACAATATTTTCTGATGCAGAATGATTCCTGCCTAATTAAAGCAATCTCCTTGGAAATTTTTTTTCAAATCAAAGGAGAAAAATAATCTGTTCTTTGTGAAAGCCACTTCTGATCATGTTTATTCCCTTTTAATAAAGGCCTCCTTATTAATTAATGCTTCTCATTCCCTTTTACAGATAGAAACAGAAAAGGGTATTATAACTGAGATCTGGTTGTAAAAATACCACCTTGTAGATAATACAACATTTAGGTGTTACAAATCTTTCTGTAATATCTTATGGCACTTACTGAAGCCATGTCCAGAGCAGGTGACAACATTCACCCTTCCCTTGCAGACAGGTAATAAACAGCAAATTGTGCAGGATCAGAACCAACACACACCATTTTTACAGCCAACAAAATGAAAAAGAAAAGTAGCAACTGTGCAAAACTACACAGTGCATATAGAGCACTCCAGAAACCTAAGCAATACCTTCTATCAAGTTAATAAAATACAGTCTGAGAATTCACACAGTGTATTAAAACACCATAAAATAATAATTATTAAATTAAATAAAATAAATTCTCTATATCTATACTAGAAACTCTCAGACAGCAACAACCAATATCTTAGTGCTAGAATACTGTTGGACTACATTCAATATTACTAATAGTCTCTGCTCAGGAAAGGCCACAAAAAATACAAGCCAAGAACTGGACTAAAGAGCTGCAGGTTAAATAATTCATGGATAAGTAGCATGGGTACATTTTACTTTGTGGATATTTGTGTGACCTGCAAGCACCACCAAGCTATGGATGTTATGTAAAGTGTTGTACAAACAAAACAGTAATGTTGTATTCA